>LR738711.1:853456126-853468365 GCA_902687465.1 Secale cereale | reverse complement strand
GTTCCGGCAGCACGACGGCGTGGTGACGGTTGTTGATGAAGAACAATCTCTGCAGGGCTTCGCCAAGCACTACAGAAACTAGACGGAGGATAAACTAGAGGGTCGGGGTAGCCGGCACACGGCTTGGTGTATCTTGATGTGTCTTGGGTGCTAGCCCTACCCCTCTATTTATATGTTGAGCCCTGGGGTCGAAACTTGGAGCAAAAGCCTCCTCAAAGTCGGTTTTGCCCGAAAGGAAAGAGTCCCACTCGGACTCCAGGGCTAGACGCCAGGGTTCCCGGCGTCTACCCCCTAGACGCCAGGGTTCCTGGCGTCTAGCCTCTGGTCTCCGCAAAACTTCCTTTTGCACTTTCCTAAAGCCTCGTGGGCTTTCCCCTTTGGCCCAAATAAAGTGTTCTCGTACCCAAACACTTCGGGAAACATTCGGAACCCCTTCCGGTGAATTCCGGAACCCTTCCGGAGGTCAAACACTATTATCCCATATATTAATCTTTATCTCCGGATCATTCCGGAGTTCCTCGTCATGTCCGTGATCACATCCGGGACTCCGAATAACATTCGGTCACCAACATACATAACTCATTAAATACTATATCGTCAACGAAACGTTTAAGCGTGCGGACCCTACGGGTTCGAGAACTATGTAGACATGACCGAGACACCTCTCCGGTCAATAACCAATAGCGGAACCTGGATGCCCATATTGGCTCCTACATATTCTACGAAGATCTTTATCGGTTGAACCGCATAACAACATACGTTGTTCCCTTTGTCATCGGTATGTTACTTGCCCGAGATTCGATCGTCGGTATCTCTATACCTAGTTCAATCTCGTTACCGGCAAGTCTCTTTACTCGTTCCGTAATACATCATCTCGTGACTAACTCATTAGTCATTTGCTTGCAAGGCTTATTATGATGTGCATTACCGAGAGGGCCCAGAGATACCTCTCCGACACTCGGAGTGACAAATCCTAATCTTGATCTATGCCAACACCACGAATACTTTCGGAGACACCTGTAGAGTATCTTTATGATCACCCAGTTACGTTGTGACGTTTGATAGCACACAAGGTGTTCCTACGGTATTCGGGAGTTGCATAATCTCATAGTCATAGGAACATGTATAAGTCATGAAGAAAGCAATAGCAGTTAAACTAAACGATCATAATGCTATGCTAACGGATGGGTCTTGTCCATCACATCATTCTCCTAATGATGTGATCCCGTTGATCAAATGACAACTCATGTCTATGGCTAGGAAACATAACCATCTTTGATCAATGAGCTAGTCTAGTAGAGGCATACTAGGGATACTCTGTTTTGTCTATGTATTCACACATGTACTAAGTTTCCGGTTAATACAATTCTAGCATGAATAATAAACATTTATCATGATATAAGGAAATACAAATAACATCTTTATTATTGCCTCTAGGGCATATTTCCTTCAGTCTCCCACTTGAACTAGAGTCAATAATCTAGCTCACATCGCCATGTGATTTAATACCGATAGTTCACATCGTTATGTGAATAACACCCATAGTTCACATCGCCATGTGACCAACACCCAAAGGGTTTACTAGAGTCAATAATCTAGTTCACATCGCTATGTGATTAATACCCAAGAGTAATAAGGTGTGATCATGTTTTGCTTGAGAGAGAAGTTTAGTCAACGGGTCTGTCACATTCAGATCCGTATGTATTTCGCAAATTTCTATGTCTACAATGCTCTGCATGGAGCTACTCTAGCTAATTGCTCCCACTTTCAATACGCATCCAGATTGATACTTAGAGTCATCTGGATTTAGTGTCAAAGCTTGCATCGGCGTAACCCTTTACGACGAACTCTTTATCACCTCCATAATCGAGAAATATTTCCTTAGTCATCCAATTACTAAGGATAATTTTGACCGCTGTACAGTGATCTACTCCTGGATCACTATTGTACCTCCCTGTCAAACTCTTGGCAAGGTACACAACGTGTTTTGTACACAGCATGTCATACTTTATAGAACCTATGGCTGAGGCATAGGGAATGACTTTCATTCTCTCTATATTTTTCTGCCATGGTCTGGCTTTGAGTCTTACTCAACTTCACACCTTACAAATCAGGCAAGAACTTCTTCTTTGACTGATCCATTTTGAACTGCTTCAAAATCTTATCAAGGTATGTACTCATCGAAAGTCTTATCAAGCGTCTTGATCTATCTATATAGATTCTTGATGCTCAATATGTAAGCAGCTTCACCGAGGTCTTTCTTTGAAAAACTCCTTTCAAACACTCCTTTATGCTTTCCAGAAAATTCTACATCATTTCTGATCGACAATATGTCATTCACATATACTTATCAGAAAGGTTGTAGTGCTCCCACTCACCTTTTTGTAAATACAGGCTTCTCCAAAAGTCTGTATAAAACCATATGCTTTGATCACCTCATCAAAGCGTATATTCCAACTCCGAGATGCTTGCACCAGTCCATAGATGGATCGCTGGAGCTTGCACATTTTGTTAGTACCTTTAGGATTGACAAAACCTTCTGGTTGCATCATATACAAGTCTTCTTTAATGAATCCATTAAAGAATGCAGTTTTGTTATCCATTTGCCAGATTTCATAAAATGCGGCAATTGCTAACATGATTCGGACAGACTTAAGCATCGCTACAGGTGAGAAAGTCTCATCGTAGTCAACTCCTTGAACTTGTCGAAAACCTTTCGCAACAAGTCGAGCTTTGTAAACAGTAATATTACCGTCTGCGTCGGTCTTCCTCTTGAAGATCCATTTATTTTCGATGGCTTGCCGATCATCGGGCAAGTCAACCAAAGTCCACACTTTGTTCTCATACATGGATCCCATCTCAGATTTCATGGCTTCAAGCCATTTTGCGGAATCTGGGCTCATCATCGCTTCCTCATAGTTCGTAGGTTCATCATGGTCTAGTAACATGATTTCCAGAACTGGGTTGCCGTACCACTCTGGTGCGGAACGTACTCTGGTTGATCTACGACGTTCAGCAGAAACTTGATCTGAAGTTTCATGATCATTATCATTAACTTCCTCACTAATTGGTGTAGGAATCACTGGAACAATTTCCTGTGATGTACTACTTTCCAATCCGGGAGAAGGTACAATTACCTCATCAAGTTCTACTTTCCTCCCACTCACTTCTTTCGAGAGAAACTCTTTTTCTAGAAAGGATCCGTTCTTAGCAACGAATATCTTGCCTTCGGATCTGTGATAGAAGGTGTACCCAACAGTTTCTTTTGGGTATCCTATGAAGATTTACTTCTCCGATTTGGGTTCGAGCTGATCATGTTGAAACTTTTTCACATAAGCATCGCAGTCCCAAACTTTAAAGAAATGACAGCTTAGGTTTATCGTCAAACCACAGTTCATACGGTGTCATCTCCACGGATTTAGATGGTGCCCTATTTAACGTGAATGTAGCTGTCTCTAATGCATAACCCCAAAAGCGATAGTGGTAGATCGGTAAGAGACATCATCGATCGCACCATATCTGATAAAGTACGGTTATGATGTTCGGACACACCATTACGCTGTGGTGTTCCAGGTGGCGTGAGTTGTGAAACTATTCCACATTGTTTCAAATGAAGACCAAACTCGTAACTCAAATATTCTCCTCCACGATCAGATCGTAGAAACTTTATTTTCTTGTTACGATGATTCTCTACTTCACTCTGAAATTCTTTGAACTTTTCAAATGTTTCAGACTTGTGCTTCATTAAGTAGATATACCCATATCTGCTCAAATCATCAGTGAAGGTCAGAAAATAACGATACCCGCCGCGAGCATCAACACTCATTGGTCCACATACATCAGTATGTATGATTTCCAACAAATCTGTTGCTCGCTCCATAGTTCCGGAGAACGGAGTTTTAGTCATCTTGCCCATGAGGCATGGTTCGCAAGCACCAAGTGATTCATAATCAAGTGATTCCAAAAGTCCATCATTATGGAGTTTCTTCATGCGTTTTACACCAATATGACCTAAACTGCAGTGCCACAAATAAGTTGCACTATCATTATTAACCTTGCATCTTTTGGTTTCAATATTATGAATATGTGTATCACTACAATCGAGATCCAATAAGAATAGACCACTCTTTAAGGGTGCATGACCATAAAAGATATTATTCATTAAAATAGAACAACCATTATTCTCTGATTTAAATGAATAACCGTCTCGCAATAAACAAGATCCAGATATAATGTTCATGCTCAACGCTGGCACCAAATAACAATTATTTAGGTCTAAAACTAATCCCGAAGGTAGATGTAGAGGTAGCGTGCCGACGGCGATCACATCGACTTTGGAACCATTTCCCACGCGCATCGTTACCTCGTCCTTAGCCAATCTTCGTTTAATCCGTAGTCCCTGTTTCGAGTTACAAATATTAGCAACCGAACCGGTATCAAATACCCAGGTACTACTACGAGCATTAGTAAGGTACACATCAATAACATGTATATCACATATACCTTTGTTCATCTTGCCATCCTTCTTATCCGCCAAATACTTGGGGCAGTTCCGCTTCCAGTGTCCAGTCCCCTTGCAGTAGAAGCACTCAGTTTCAGGCTTGGCTTCAGATTTGGGTTTCTTCGTGGAAGTAGCAACTGACTTGCTATTCTTTTTGAAGTTCCCTTTCTTTCCCTTGCCCTTTTTCTTGAAACTAGTGGTCTTGCTAACCATCAACACTTGATGCTCCTTTTTGATTTCTACCTCCGCAGCTTTGAGCATAGCGAAGAGCTCGAGAATTGTCTTTTGCATCCCTTGCATGTTATAGTTCATCACGAAGCCTTTATAGCTTGGTGGCAGTGATTGAAGAACTCTATCAATAACACTATCCTCGTCAACTTTGCAACCAAATTGAGTCATATGATTGTAGTACCCAGACATTCTGAGCAAGTGTTCACTGATAGAACTATTCTCCTCCATCTTGCAGCTGTAGAACTTATTGGAAATCTCATATTTCTCAATTCGGGCATTTGCTTGAAATATTAACTTCAACTCCTGGAACATCTCATATGGTCCATGACGTTCAAAACGTCGTTGAAGTCCCGGTTCTAAGCCGTAAAGCATGGCACACTGAACTATCGTGTAGTCATCAGACCGCGACTGCCAGACGTTCAAAGCGTCTACATTAGCGGGAGGGGGCTTGTCACCTAGCGGTGCTTCAAGGACATAATTCTTCTGTGCAGCAATGAGGATAATCCTCAGGTTACGGACCCAGTCCGTGTAATTGCTACCATCATCTTTCAACTTAGCTTTCTCTAGGAATGCATTAAAATTCAAAGGAACGGTAGCACGGGCCATTGATCTACAACGACATAGATATGCAAAACTATCAGGACTAAGTTCATGATAAATTAAAGTTCAATTTAATCATATTAAAATAAAGAACTCCCACTTAGGTAGACATCCCTCTGGTCATCTAAATGATCACGTGATCCAAATCAACCAAACCATGTCCGATCATCACGTGAGATGGAGTAGTTTCAATGGTGAACATCTTATGTTGATCATATCTACTATATGATTCACGCTCGACCTTTCGGTCTCCAGTGTTCCGAGACCATATCTGTATATGCTAGGCTCGTCAAGTTTAACCCGAGTATTCTGCGTGTGCAAAACTGGCTTACACCCGTTGTATTTGAACGTAGAGCTTATCACACCCGATCATCACGTGGTGTCTCGGCACGACGAACTTTCGCAACGGTGCATACTCAGGGAGAACACTTATACCTTGAAATTTAGTAAGGGATCATCTTATAATGCTACCGTCGATCTAAGCAAAATAAGAAGCATAATAAGATAAACATCACATGCAATCAAAATATGTGACATGATATGGCCATCATCATCTTGTGCTTTTGATCTCCATCTTCAAAGCACCGTCATGATCACCTTCGTCACCGGCTTGACACCTTGATCTTTATCGTAGCATCATTGTCGTCTCGCCAACTATTGCTTCTCCGACTATTGCTACCGCTTAGTGATAAAGTAAAGCAATTACATGGCGATTGCATTTCATACAATAAAGCGACAACCATATGGCTCCTGCCAGTTGCCAATAAAGCGACAAAAATATGTGACGGATATGATGTGTTCACCGGCGCAGGGCTTTGCCTAAGCTCCGCGACGGTATGACCGAGGTGTGATTCTGTGGAGGGGGGCACCGCACACGGCTAAAACAATTCAACTTGTGTGTCTTTGGGTGCCCCCCTGCCCCCGTATATAAAGGAGCAGGGGAGGGAGGCCGGCTGGCCCTTCCTGGTGCGGCTAGGGAGGGAGTCCTACTAGGAATAGGATTGCAATCCTATTCCTAGTAGGATTCACCGAAAGGAAGAAGGGGGAAAGGAATAGGAGAGGTGCCCCCCCCCCAATCCTAGTCCAACTAGGAACCCTAGGTGGGGGCGCCGGCCAGCCCTATGGGCTGCCTCTCTCTTTCCCTTTTGGCCCACTATGGACCATCCCCTCTCGTAGGGGGTTCCGGTAACCCCCTCCGGCATTCCCGATAAATCCGAAACTTTTCCGGTATACTTCCGGTGTCCAAATATAGCCGTCCAATATATCAATCTTTATGTCTCGGACATTCCGAGACTCCTCGTCATGTCCGTGATCTCATCCGGGACTCCGAACTACCTTCGGTACATCAATACTCATAAACTCATAATACCGATCGTCATCAAACGTTAAGCGTGCGGACCCTACGGGTTCGAGAACTATGTAGACATGACCGAGACTCATTTCCGGTCAATAACCAATAGCGGAACCTGGATGTTCATATTGGCTCCTACATATTCTACGAAGATCTTTTATCGGTCAGAACCGCATAACAACATACGTTGTTCCTTTTGTCAAACGGTATGTTACTTGCCCGAGATTCGATCGTCGGTATCTCTATACCTAGTTCAATCTCGTTACCGGCAAGTCTCTTTACTCGTTCCGTAACACATCATCTCGTGACTAACTCATTAGTCTTTTGCTTGCAAGGCTAATTGTGATGTGTGTTACCGAGAGGGCCCAGAGATACCTCTCCGACACTCGGAGTGACAAATCCTAATCTTGATCTATGCCAACACCACGAATACTTTCGGAGACACCTGTAGAGCATCTTTATGATCACCCAGTTACGTTGTGACGTTTGATAGCACACAAGGTGTTCCTACGGTATTCGGGAGTTGCATAATCTCATAGTCATAGGAACATGTATAAGTCATGAAGAAAGCAATAGCAGCAAAACTAAACGATCAAAGTGCTATGCTAACGGATGGGTCTTGTCCATCACATCATTCTCCTAATGATGTGATCCCATTGATCAAACGACAACTCATGTCTATGGTTAGGAAACATAACCATCTTTGATCAATGAGCTAGTCTAGTAGAGGCATACTAGGGACACTCTGTTTTGTCTATGTATTCACACATGTACTAAGTTTCCAGTTAATACAATTCTAGCATGAATAAAAGACATTTATCATGATATAAGGAAATATAAATAACAACTTTATTATTGCCTCTAGGGCATATTTCCTTCACATATGACAAAAGCTTACTGAGACAATGAATCTGTAGTAATTAAGTTGCCTCATGAGAAAATCACAAATGACAGAAAGTTTTACAACATGAAACTGAAACATCAAAAAGATTTGCAATGAACATGATGTGCAAATATGATAAAGTAATATATAGCTTGCCCCCTTTAGTGAAGCAAAACATAAATGCAGGGGCACCTTCAAGGTTTAAGTGATGACTAGATACAATGATTTCAGAATTAACGATATCACAATCATGCAAAAGACAATGCTACTTTGGGACAATGCACATTACACTCAGAATGACAATCATGCTCTCAGCAGTTGGTGCTTGAAGAAAGTAGGTGGAGACTCAAAAAGTAAACGAATGGTTAAGTGCTAGAGATTTTTTTATTTTGAAAACATAGAAGCAATTTTGTCAACGGTAGTAGTACTTCATATGTGTCATGCATAAGACATCCTATAAGTTGCAAGCCTCATGCATCGAATACCAATAGTGCTCGCATCTTGTCCTAATTAGCTCGGATCTCCATGGGTTATCATTGCATTACATATGTTTCAACCAAGTGTCACAAAGGGGTACCTCTATGCCACCTGTACAAACGTCCAAGGAGATAAATCGCATTTGATTTCTCGTTTTTGATAGATCTCAACTTGAGGACATCCATACCGGGACAACATAGAAAATAGATGATGGACTCCTCTTCAATGCATAAGCATGTTCTCATAAGAGATTGAGGATTAATGTCCAAGCTAAAACTTCCACCATGATACATGGCTTTGGTTGGCGGCCCAATGTTCTTCTCTAACAATATGAATATTCATACAACCCACGGCAAATCACCCTTACTTCAGACAAGATGAACATGCATAGCAACTCACATGATATTCAACAAAAGTGTGACAGTTGATGGCGTCCCCAGAAACATGGTTACCGCTCAGCAAGCAACTTATAAGAAATAAGATACATAAGCAACATATTCTTTACCACAATAGTTTTTAAGCTACTTTCCCTTGAGCTATGTATTGCAAAGTTAGTTCGCTTAGTACAGGTGGAGGTTAGCAAAAGACTGGGAGCGACCAACTAAGAGAGCAATGATGGTCATAATCATGCAGAGCGACAAAGCAATATTGAATCAGGCATGGAAGTTATATCGCTACTCAGAAATAAAAGATCATCAAGGCTTGACAGACTTTCTTTACAGTCTTAAATATGCGTGAGCATACGCCAAGTCAATCAAAATAAATTCTTGAGGGAAGATATTACTAAACCATACCACATCATAGGCAAACAAATCAAGTTGGTACTCCAATAACACATTGGGAACCCCCCAGCTATTTGAGATTAACCATAAGAAAACCTGGACTACTAAGCGTCATCATGCAAGTAGCATCTTTATCATGGACACATTAACCAATGCAACGGAAGCAAACTCTCTTAATAAGGTGAGCATGATAGTTAAAGAGAGTTCAAGCAACCAACTAGACAAAAGCTCTTTGAAAAGATAAGCATGAATACTAAGAGCAGAGCATGATAGTAGCTATTAAAAGACAAAGAACACACACAGCATAAATAGACATGAAAATTCTATGTTATGTTCTAGGTAGAAGTGGAGCGTGTTTCTCTCCCACATAAAGAACGCTGAGTTCCGACTCGTTATGAAAAACTAAAAAGAAAACTAAAAGCAAGACGCTCCAAGCATAGCACATAACACATGAAGTGATAAAAATATAGCAGAACGAAAGACGAACTGATAATGTTGATGGAGAAGGGGATGCACGGGGGCATCCCCAAGCTTAGACGCTTGAGTCTCCTTGAATATTTCTTGGGGGTGCACGGGGGCATCCCCAAGCTTGAGCGCTTGACACTCCTGAATCTTTTTATCATCTTCCCTCACACACTTGAAAACTCCCTTCATACATAACTCATCATAATCTGATTAGCGAGGTTAGTACCCTTAATAAAATAATTATACCTTGCTGGAAATAAAGATATTCTTGAAGTTCTACTATTTCTCAAGATTGCCAAAAGGTTTTTGCAAAGAAAAAGCAAGCTCTGGATTTGCAAAATGAAAGAAAGGCAAAACATGACAGAATCTGTGAAAAACAGAACAGCAGGTAGTAATTGATCTGTTCGGGATACTTATGCTACTCAAATCAAAAAACTCAGAACAGACGCACGAAAGACAATTATATAGAGAACGCTGTCGAAAAAATTCAGACCAAAAAGATGATATGGTGATTTTATACGAAGTTTTCTATCCAAGGACAGAATCTGTTTCCTGGACAGCACCTCACAACTTTTGAACTTTCTAGCAATCAGAGGCTATACTTGGCACAAATATGAAAAACAAAGATACAATGATGATGCTACAGCAGTAAACAACATCAAGACACAACAAAAGCAAAATATAAAAATTTATTCATGTGGGCTGCCTCCCATAAGCGCTTTCTTTTATGCCTTTAAGCTAGGCATAAGACTTTAATGATGCTCTTGTAGGAATAAGAATTGAAGAACAAAAGAGAGTATCAAGAAGCAAATAACAAACACATTTAAGCCTAACATGCTTCCTATGCATAGGAATATTGCAATAGAATAATTCATTGTAGCACAAAGCAATAAGCATAGGAAGACAAAACAAGTGCAGCTTCAAAACCTTCAACATAAAGAAAGGGAACTTGATATTATTGTAATATCTATAAGCATATGTTCCCTTCTCATAATAATTTTCAGTGGGATCACGAATAAACTCAACAATATAAGCATCACATAAAGCATCGTTACCATGATCCACATGCAAAAAGGTACTCTTACTCTCCACATAAGTATCATGAAGAGGATAAAACTTAGTATAAAAGAGAGACATAAGCTCTTGCCAATCAAGAAAGTGCGAGTTATCGAGAAGCTTATACCAATCTGAAGCCCTATCTATAAGTGATACGGCGAACAATTTCCTCATGACAAACTCCCTTGATACACCTGCAAGCTTAAATAATGAACGTAGTTGTGACAGATATAGCAAGTGTTCACCGGGATGTGTGTCTCCTGCATAGCGGTTAGCCAAAACATAATCGATAATACCAGCTGGTATTTTATAGGGCACAATTTCAGTAGGGGGAGGAGCAACCACCACAGGTGTGGGGCGTCTTCCCGCAAGCAACGATCCAATAGCAAGGTTGTCCATAAGCATAACTAGTGAAATACATAAGGAAAACTGAAAGGTAAACTAACAAGACTAAAAAGCAAAGGTAAAAGATAGCATGCAACTCCCCTATCCTGAAGAGTGGAGTCCCCGGCAACGGCGCCAGAAAAACTCCTTGATGGGCCTCTAACCCCTCGTTGGTTACCCCAAGTGGAAGGTGTAAGATGCAGTGTTGTGGAAGTTTTTCCCTTAGCAAAAGATGCCAAGGATCGAATCCCCAGAGACTCCTAGGTTCAACAAGTAGGTGTCAACTGCTAATGGCGCCAGATATTAGCAATCAACGTGGACCTGCACACAGATACAAATAACTTTGCTCCCAACGAGTACAGAGAGGTTGTCAATCCCTCCGGCCTTGTAGTTCACAAAAGATTAAAAGCAGATGATAGTAGTGATAGATAATGTTTGCAATAGTAAGTAAAAGCGAAAAGTAAATAGTAGATGTGATCAATGATGGTAATATGGACCGGAGTCTCATGATGTTCACTAGTGATGTCTCTCTCCCAAAAGACGATAAAACAGCTATGTGAGGTAAACGAATTACAGTTGGGCAATTGACAGGACCTACGAGCGCAAACCAATGCTGATTACATTGCAAGAAAGGTTGAGGTTCAAAGCATGGGCGGTACGCCAAAGTAAGTAGACCGAAATCCATCAATATCTACTACTAATCATCCACCTTGAGATATCTATCCAGAACATCTCGCTGGTATTAAGTTGCGAGTCCCACCCATAGTGTAAACTCAATGCAACAGACAACTGCATTAAAAGAACTTTGCGTAAAGTAAACAATCCTTGCACCCGCGGGCACAAGCACCGTTGTTTTCCCCCTTGTGGCAACAACACATCCCCTAGACTCATGTTTCTGTCACTCAAGCTAGTCATCGAGGGGCATGAACCCACAATCAAGCATAACGTTCCCTCTTGGAGTCACTACGTATTACTTGGCCAAAGCAATAAATAACAACGGAGAACATGCAAGAATTACTTATGAACATAAATATAAAAGAGGTAGATCAAATATATTACTCAAGATCAATCTGAACATAATCTCATAATCCATCGGATCCCAGCAAACTCAACATAGCAACAACATAAGGATTACATATGTGCCTCAATCATGTAGGGCAGCTCACGAGGACTAATTAGTGAAGCACAAGAATGGGAGGAGAACATCACATAGCTACTGGTCATGGACTCATGGTCCAAGGGAGACTACTCACGAGTCATCTGGGAGGCGTCCATGGTGGTGGAGAAGCTCCCGGTGGTGATCCTCCCCTCCGGCAGGGTGCCGGGAAGATTTCTCCTGGTGCTCCCGATCTTGGAAGCGGCGGCGGCGGCGGAACAGAGATGGGATCGCGAAAAGAGTTCCTGTTCTGAGGGTTTCGGAGGATGCTTTAAATATATGCCAAAGGGGGGCATAGGGGAAGCTTCGGGGGGCCCAGGCGCCCCCCGGCGCGGCCCAGGGGGGGGGGGGGG
>LR738711.1:853444654-853456116 GCA_902687465.1 Secale cereale | reverse complement strand
CCTTCGGACGCACGGTAGTTTCCGGAACGCTGATTTTTTATATAATTTTTCTGGATTTTTCCTGGCAGTTCTCGTAACGTGAAAACCTGAAATACAAAAACAGCCGAAAACAGAAACTGGCACTAGGGTGCACTGGATTAGTAAGTTAGTCCAAATATGATCAAAAGTGTATGGAAGTGTATGAATATCATAGCAATATCACCCAAAAGTGGCATGGAGCAAGCAGAAATTATAGATACGTTTTGGACGTATCATCTCCCACTTGCACTAGAGTCAATAATCTAGATTACATAGTAATGATTCTAACACCCATGGAGTCTTGGTGCTGATCATGTTTTGCTCGTGGAAGAGGCTTAGTCAACGAGTCTGCTACATTTAGAATTGTATGTATTTTGCAAATTTCTATGTCTTCCTCTTTGACTTGACCGTGGATGGATTTGAAGCGTCTGTTGACGTGTTTGGTTCTCTTGCGAAACCTGGATTCCTTCGCCAAGGCAATTGCTCCAGTGTTGTCACAAAAGATTTTCATTGGACCCGATGCACTAGGTATTACACCTAGATCGGATATGAACTCCTTCATCCAGACTCCTTCATTTGCTACTTCCGAAGCAGCTATGTACTCCGCTTCACACGTAGATCTTGCCACGATGCTCTGCTTGGAACTGTACCAACTGACAGCTCCACCATTGAACAAAAATATGTATCCAGTTTGCGATTTAGAGTCATTCGGATCAGTGTCAAAGCTAGCATCAACGTAACCATTTACGATGAGCTCTTTGTCAACTCCATAAATAAGAAACATATCCTTGGTCCTTTTCAGGTACTTCAGGATATTCTTGACCGTTGTCCAGTGATGCACTCCTGGATTACTTTGGTACCTCCCTACAAGACTTATAGCTAGCAAGGCACACATCAGGTCTGGTATACAACATTTCATACATGATAGAACATATGGCTGAGGCATAGGGAATGACTTTCATTTTCTCTCTATCTTCTGGAGTGGTCGGGCATTGAGCCTGACTCAACTTCACACCTTGTAACACAGGCAAGAACCCTCTCTTTGACTGATCCATTTTGAACTTTTTCAAAAGTTTATCAAGGTATGTGCTTTGTGAAACTCCTATCAAGCGTCTTGATCTATCTCTATAGATTTTGATGCCCAATATATAAGCAGCTTCACCGAGGTCTTTCATTGAAAAATTCTTATTCAAGTATCCTTTTATGCTATCCAGAAATTCTACACCACTTCCAATCAATAATATGTCATCCACATATAATATCAGAAATGCTACATAGCTCCCACTCACTTTCTTGTAAATACATGCTTCTCCAAAAGTCTGTGTAAAACCATATGCTTTGATCACCTCATCAAAGTGTATATTCCAACTCTGATATACTTGCACCAGTCCATAGATGGATCGCTGAAGCTTGCACACTTTGTTAGCACCTTTAGGTCGACAAAACCTTCTGGTTGCATCATATACAACTCTTCTTTAAGAAATCCATTAAGGAATGCAGTTTTGACATCCATTTGCCAGATTTCATAATCATAAAATGCGGCAAGTTCGACAAGTTCAAGGAGTTGCTGCATTTTCGACAAGTTCAAGGAGTTGCCACTCTCGCAACCCACCATAAGCGAACCATGAACATATTGCAACACCCTACAGCAGGGCCCCTCACATTTGCGCGAGAACGGAGGGCACCGTAGGACATCACCATAAATAAAATATACAATCATACCAACCAAGATCATGATTAACCCACAGGACAAAAAGGATCTACTCAAACATCATAAGATAACCATAAATCATTGGGAAAAATATATGGAGTTGAGCACCATGTTTAAGTAGAGATTATAGCGAGGGGAAAGAGGTGATACACCGCTGCAATGAGGGGGGAGAGTTGGTGTTGACGGTAGCTAGATTGTTGATGTAGATCGCCGTCCCGATCGTTGCCCGGTGGCACTCTGGCGCCACCGGAAGCGAGGGGGAAAGATCCCCTCCTTCTTCCTCTTCCTTGGCCTCCTCCCCAGGTGGGATAAGGGTTTCCCCTCTGGTCCTTGGTCTTTGCTACTTCTCAAGCTTGCGTTGTATTCCCTCAAAGAGGAAAGGGTGATGCAGCACAGTAGCGTAAGTATTTCCCTTAGTTTTTGAGAACCAAGGTATCAATCCAGTAGGAGACCACGCGCGAGTCCCTCGCACCTGCACAAACAAATAAGAACCTCGCAGCCAACGCGATAAGGGGTTGTCAATCCCTTCACGATCACTTACGAGAGTGAGATCTGATAGATAGGATAGGATAATATTTTTGGTATTTTTGGTATTTTTGGTAATTTTGGTATAGAAACATAAAGTAAAGAAAGCAAATAAGCAACAACAACAGAAATTGGCTAGTTGATGGGAAAGTAATATGATAAAGATAGACCTGGGGGCCATAGGTTTCACTAGTGGCTTCTCTCATGATAGCAGAATTCTACGGTGGGTGAACAAATTACTGTCGAGCAATTGATAGAAAAGCGCATAGTTATGAGAATATCTAGGCATGATAATTGTATATAGGCATCACGTCCATGACAAGTAGACCAAAACGATTCTGCATCTACTACTATTCCTCCACACATCGACCACTATCCAGTATGCATCTAGAGTATTAAGTTCATAAGAACAGAGTAACACCTTAAGCAAGATGACATGATGTAGAGGGATAAACTCAAGCAATATGATATAAACCCCATCTTTTTATCCTCGATGGCAACAATACTATGCGTGCCTTGCTACCCCTACTGTCACTGGGAAAGGATACCGCAAGTTTGAACCCAAAGCCAAGCACTTCTCCCATTGCAAGAACTATAGATGTAGTAGGCCAAACCAAACCAATAATTCGAAGAGACTTGCAATGATATTATAATCATACATAAAAGATTTCAGAAAAGAATCCAATACTGTTCATAGATAATCTTGATCATAAACCCACAATTCATCGGATCTCGACAAACACACGACAAAAAGATTACATCGAATAGATCACCTCGAAGATCGAGGAGAACTTTGTATTGAGATCCAAAGAGAGAGAAGAAGCCATCTAGCTAATAACTATGGACCCGAAGGTCTGTAGTAAACTACTCACAACTCATCGGAGAGGCTATGGTGTTGATGTAGAAGCCCTCCGTGATCGATGCCCCTCCGGCGGAGCTCCAGAACAGGCCCCAAGATGGGATCTCACGGGAACAGAAGGTTACGGCGGTGGAATTAGGGTTTCTTTGTGCTCCCTGATGTTTTCAGGGTATATGGGTATATATAGGAGGAAAAAGTACATCGATGGAGCAACATGGGGCCCACGAGGGTGGGGGCGCGCCTACCCCCCTGGGCGCGCCCTGCCCCCTCGTGGGCATCTCATTTCTTCTCTGACTTGTACTCCAAGTCTCTCGTGAAGGTATCTTTCCAAAAATAACTCTCCCAAGGGTTTGATCCCGTTTGGACTCCGTTTTATATTCCTTTTCTGCGAAACACTGAAATAGGCAAAAAAAACAGCAATTTGCACTGGGCCTTGGGTTAGTAGGTTAGTCCCAAAAATAATATAAAAGTGTATAATAAAGCCCATTAAACATCCAAAACAGAATATATAATAGCATGGAACAATCAAAAATTATAGATACATTGGAGACGTATCAAGCATCCCCAAGCTTAATTCCTGCTCGTCCTCGAGTAGGTAAATGATAAAAACAATATTTTTGATGTGGAATGCTAATCAACATAATTCTCAATGTAATTTTCTTTATTGTGGCATGAATGTTCAGATCCAAAAGATTCAAGACAAAAGTCTATATTGACATAAGAATAATAATACCTCAATCATAATAACAAAGCAATCATGTCTTCTCAAAATAACATGGCCAAAGAAAGTTATCCCTACAAAATCATATAGTTTGGCTATGCTCTATCTTCATCACACAAAATATTTAAATCATGCACAACCCCGGTTTCAGCCAAGCAATTGTTTCACACTTTAATTCTTTCAAACCTTTCAACTTTCACGCAATACATGAGCGTGAGCCATGGATATAGCACTATGTGGAATATAGTGGTGGTTGTGGAGAAGACAAAAGAAGAAGATAGTCTCACATCAACTAGGCATATAAATGGGCTATGGAGATGTCCATCAATAGATATCAAAGTGAATGAGTAGGGATTGCCATGCAACGGATTTACTAGAGCTATAAGTGTATGAAAGCTCATCAAAAGAAACTAAGTGGGTGTGCATCCAACTTGCTTGCTTATGAAGACCTAGGGCATTTGAGGAAGCCCATCGTTGGAATATACAAGCCAAGTTCTATAATGAAAATTCCCACTAGTATATGAAAGTGACAAAACAAGAGACTCTCTATCATGAAGATTATGGTGCTACTTTGAAGCACAAGTGTGGAAAAGGATAGTAGCATTGTCCCTTCTCTCTTTTTTTGGAGGGGCTTTTTTTATTAGCCCCCCTATCTTTTTTTTGGGCCATCCCTTTTTTTGGCCTTTCTCTTTTTTTCCTCACACGGGACAATGCTCTAATAATGAAGATCATCACACTTTTATTTACTTACAACTCAAAGATTACAACTCGAAGCTAGAACAAAATATGACTCTATGTGAATGATAATGATGAAGCATGTCATATGAACGGAACGGTGGAAAGTTGCATGGCAATATATCTCGGAATGGCTATGGAAATGCCATTATAGGTAGGTATGGTGGCTGTTTTGAGGAAGATATATGGTGGGTGTATGGTACCAGCGAAAGTTGCGCGGTACAAGAGAGGCTAGCAATGGTGGAAGGGTGAGAGTGCGTATAATCCATGAACTCAACATTAGTCATCAAGAACTCATATAATTATTGCAAAAATCTACGAGTTATCAAAACAAAGTATTCAATGCATGCTCCTAGGGGAAGGGTTGGTAGGAGTTAACCATCGCGGATCCCGACCTCCACACAAAGGATGACACTCAATAAATAAATCATGCTCCAACTTCATCACATAACAGTTTACCATATGTGCATGCTATGGGAATCACAAACTTTAACACAAGTGTTTCTCAAATTCACAATTACTGCACTAGCATGACTCTAATATCACCATCCTCACATCTCAAAACAATCATCAAGTATCAAACTTCTCATAGTATTCAATGCACTTTATATGTAAGTTTTTACTATATTCATCTTGGATGCCTATCATATTAGGACTAGTTTTATAACCAAAGCACATTACCATGCTGTTCTAAGCGACTCTCAAATAGATATATGTGAAGCATGAGAGATCAATAATTTCTACAAAATAAAACCACCACCGTGCTCTAAAAGATATAAGTGAAGCACTAGAGCAAAACTATCTAGCTCAAAAGATATAAGTGAAGCACATAGAGTATTCTAACAAATTCTAAATCATTTTAATCTCTCTCAAATGGTGTATCCTGCAAGGATGATTGTGACAAACTAAAAATCAAAGACTCAAATCATGCATGACACTCCAAGCAAAACACATGTCATGTGGTGAATAAAAATATAGTCCCAAGTAAAGTTACCGATAGACGAAGACGAAAGAGGGGATGCCTTCCCAGGACATCCCCAAGCTTAGGATTTTGGTTGTCCTTGAATTTTACCTTGGGGTGCCTTGGGCATCCCCAAGCTTAGGCTTTTTCCACTCTTTGTTCCATTGTCCATCAAATCCATACTCAAAACTTGAAAACTTCACAACACAAAACTTAACCAAAATTCTCGTGAGCTCCGTTAGTATAAGAAAACAAACCACCACTCAAAGGTACTGTAATGAACTCATTCTTTGTTTATATTGGTGTTAAACCTACTGTATTCCAATTTCTCCATGATTCATACCCCCCGATACTACTCATAGATTCATCAAAATAAGCAAACAACACACGAAAAACAGAATCTGTCAAAAACAGAACAATCTGTAGTAATATGTAACTTTCGAATACTTCTGTAACTCTAAAAAATATTAAATAAATTGTTGTACGTGAGGAATTTGTCTATTAATCATCTGCAAAAAGACTCAACTAAAAAGCACTCTCGAGTAAAAAATGACAGCCAAACTCGTGAGCGCTAAAGTTTCTGTTTTTTTACAGCATGATCACATAAACTTCACACAAGTCTTCCCAAAGGTTCTACTTGGAACAAACACTAATTAAAACACAAAACCACATCTAAACAAAAGCTAGATGCAATATTTTTTCCTAAACAGAAGAAAAAACAAAGAAAATAAAATTGGGTTGCCTCCCAACAAGCGCTATCGTTTAACGCCCCTAGCTAGGCACGATACAAGAATAGATCTAGGCATTGCCATCTTTGGTAGGCAATCCATAAGTGGCTCTCATAATAGATTAATAAGGTAATTTAATTTTGTTTCTAGGAAAGTGTTCCATGCCTTTCCTTAACGGGAATTGGAATCTAATATTTCCTTCCTTCATATCAATAATTGCACCGATCGTTCTAAGGAAAGGTCTACCAAGAATAATAGGACATGAAGGATTGCAATCTATATCAAGAACGATGAAATCTACAGGCACATAATTCCTATTGGCAACAATAAGAATATCATTAATCCTTCCCATAGGTTTCTTAATGGTAGAATCCACAAGATGCAAATTTAAAGAACAATCATCAAGTTCATGGAATCCTAAAATATCACACAAAGTTTTTGGAATTGTAGAAACACTTGCATCCAAATCACACAAAGGAAAGCATTCATGATCCTTAATCTTAATTTTAATAGTAGGTTCCCACTCATCATAAAGCTTTCTAGGGATAGAAACTTCTAATTCAAGTTTTTCTTCATAAGAGTGCATTAAAGCATCAACTATGTGTTTGGTAAAGCCTTATTTTGACTATACGCATGCGGATAATTTAGCATGGATTGCAACAAGGAAATACAATCTATTAAATATAAATTATCATAATTGAATCCCTTGAAATCCAAGATAGTGGGTTCATCGCTATGCAAAGTTTTAATATCTTCAATCCCACTTTTAACTACTTTAGCATCAAGATCTAAAAACTCCGAATCATTGGGATGCCTTTTAATTAAAGTAGACTCATCTCCAGTCCCATCTTTATCAAGATTCATACCAGAAAACAAGGATCTAATAGGAGACACATCAATCACTTTCAGATCTTCATCTTTATTCTCATGATAACTAGAAGAACACGCTTTCATAAAGCAATCTTTTTTAGCACGCATCCTAGCGGTTCTTTCCTTGCACTCATCAATGGAAATTCTCATGGCTTTGAGAGACTCATTGATATCATGCTTAGGTGGAATAGATCTAAGTTTCAAAGAATCAACATCAAGGGTAATTCTATCCATGTTTCTAGCCAACTCATCAATCTTAAGCAATTTTTCTTCAAGCAAAGCATTGAAATTCTTTTGCGAAATAATAAACTCTTTAACACTAGTCTCAAATCAGAGGGCATCTTACCAAAATTTCCATAAGAGTTATTGTAGGAATTACCATAATTATTAGAGGAATTTCTAGGAAAAGGCCTAGGATTAAAATTTCCTCTATAAGCATTGTTACCAAAATTATTCCTACCAACAAAATTCACATCCAAAGATTCATTATTATTTTCAATCAACGTGGACAAAGTCATATCATTAGGATCGGAAGAAGCACTCTTAGTAGCAAATAATTTCATAAGTTCATCCATCTTTCCACTCAGAACACTAATCTCTTCAATAGCATGCACTTTTTACTAGTAGATCTTTTGGTGTGCCATTGAGAGTAGTTAACCATAATATTATCTAGGAGTTTGGTAGCTTCTCCTAAATTGATTTCCATAAAAGTGCCCCCCGTGGTTGAATCTAAAGATTTAAAGAAGCAAAATTCAAGCCAGCATAAAAGATTTGTATAATCATCCATAAGTTCAAACCATGTGCAGGGCAATTACATATCATTAATTTCATTCTCTCCCAAGCTTGTGCAACATGCTCCCGATCTAGTTGCTTAAAATTCATAATATCATTTCTAAGAGAGATAATCTTAGCGGGAGGAAAATACTTAGAGATAAAGGCATCTTTGCACTTATTCCAAGAATCAATACTATTTCTAGGCAAAGAGGAAAACCAAGTTTTAGCACGATCTCTAAGTGAAAACGGAAATAGCTTCAATTTAAAAATATCATTATCCGTATCCCTCTTCTTTTGCATATCGCACAAATCAACAAAGTTGTTTAGATGGGTAGCGGCATTTTCACTAGGAAGGCCAGAAAATTGATCTTTCATGACAAGATTCAACAGAGCAGCATTGATCTCACAAGATTCAGCATCTAAGATAGGAGCAATCGGAGTGCTAATAAAATCATTATTGTTGGTATTGGAGAAGTCACACAATTTGGTATTGTCTTGAGCCATAGTGACAAGCAAGCAATCCAACACACAAGCAAACAAGAGGAAAGCGAACGGTAAAAGACACGGAAAAAGAAGGGAAAATAAAACGGCAAGGGTAAAGTGGGGGAGAGGAAAACGAGAGGCAAATAATGTAGTGCAAGGGATAAGGGTTTGTGATAGGTACTTGGTATATGACTTTTGCGTAGATCTCCCCGGCAACGGCTCCAGAAATTCTTCTTGCTACTTCTCGAGCTTGCGTTGTATTCCCTCGAAGAGGAAAGGGTTATGCAGCACAATAGCGTAAGTATTTCCCTCAGTTTTGGAGAACCAAGGTATCAATCCAGTAGGAGACCACGCGCGAGTACCTCGCACCTGCACAAATAAATAAGAACCTCGCAGCCAACGCGATAAGGGGTTGTCAATCTCTTCGCGGTCACTTACGAGAGTGAGATCTGATAGATCGGATAGGATAATATTTTTAGTATTTTTGGTATAGAAACATAAAGTAAAGAAAGAAAATAAGCAACGACGACGGAAATTGGCTAGTTGACAGGAAAGTAATATGATAAAGATAGACCCGGGGGCCATAGGTTTCACTAGTGGCTTCTCTCATGATAGCATAATTCTATGGTGGGTGAACAAATTTCTGTCGAGCAATTGATAGAAAAGCGCATAGTTATGAGAATATCTAGGCATGATCATTGTATATAGGCATCACGTCTGTGACAAGTAGACCGAAACAATTCTGCATCTACTACTATTACTCCACACATCGTCCGCTATCCAGCATGCATCTAGAGTATTAAGTTCATAAGAACAGAGTAACGCTTTAAGCAAGATGACATGATGTAGAGGGATAAACTCACGGAATATGATATAAACCCCATCTTTTTATCCTCGATGGCAACAATACTATGTGTGCCTTGCTGCCCCTACTGTCACTGGGAAAGGACACCGCAAGATTGAACCCAAAGCCAATCACTTCTCCCATTGCAAGAACTATAGATCTAGTAGGCCAAACCAAAACAATAATTCGAAGAGACTTGCAAGGATATTATAATCATACATAAAAGATTTCAGAAAATAATCCAATATTGGTCATAGGTAATCTTGATCATAAACCCACAATTCATCGGATCTCGACAAACACACCGCAAAAAGATTACATCAAATAGATCACCTCGAAGATCGAGGAGAACTTTGTATTGAGATCCAAAGAGAGCTAAGAAGCCATATAGCTAATAACTATGGACCCGAAGGTCTGTAGTAAACTACTCACAACTCATCGAAGAGACTATGGTGTTGATGTAGAAGCCCTCCATGACCGATGCCCCCTCCAGTGGAGCTCCGGAACAGGCCCCAAGATGGGATCTCACGGGAACAGAATGTTACGACTGTGGAATTAAGGTTTCTTTATGCTCCCCAACGTTTTCAGGGTATATGTGTACATATAGGAGGAAAAAGTATGTCGGTGGGGCAACGTGGGGCCCATGAGGGTGGGGGCGCGCCTACCCCCTTGGGCGTGCCCTGCCCCCTCGTGGGCACCTCGTTTCTTCTTTGACTTGTACTCCAAGTCTCTCGTGAAGGTATCGTTCCAAAAATAACTCTCCCGAAAGTCTCATTCCGTCGTTTAATATTCTTTTTCTGCAAAACACTGAAATAGGCAAAAAACAGCAATTTGCACTGGGCCTTGGGTTGGTAGGTTAGTCCCAAAAACAATATAAAAGTGTATTATAAAGCCCATTAAACATCCAAAACAGAATATATAATAGCATGGAACAATCAAAAATTATAGATACGTTGGAGACGTATCAGTCTCCATGGCATGGGAGGGGCGAGAGCCCCTCCGAGATTGGATCTGTCTCTCTGTCCTCCTCTATTTCGCATCCCCCAGATCTGGCCCTTCAACGTCCCTTAAACTTCCGGAGATCTGTAACTCCGATTGCGCTGAAATTTTGACACAATTTTTATCCATAAATTAGCTTTCTTGGGCCAGAAGAAGGGCCCCAACTGACGTTCAAGGGGAGCATAAGACACCAGGGCGCGCCCTGGTGGGTTGTGGGCACTATGGGCCCCCGTTTGCGTTGCTTCCACCTCCTAAAAATCACATATATTCCAAAAAAACCTCCGTCAATTTTTATCACGTTTGGACTTCGTTTGATATGGATTTTCTGCGATACAAAAACATGCAAAAAATAGGAATTGGCACTTGGCACTGGATCAGTAAGTTAGTCCAATAAATCATATAAAAGTTTCCAAAAATATGTGAAAGTTGTATAATATTGGCATGAAACAATCAAAAATTATAGATACGACAGAGACGTATCAGCATCCCTAAGCTTAATTCTTGCTCGTCCTCGAGTAGGTAAATGATAAAAAAATTGATGTGGAATGCTACCTAGCATAAACTTGATCATATATCTAGTCATGGCATCAATATTAAGACATGAGTGATTCAAAGAAATAGTCTATAATTTGACATAAAGACATCAATACTCGGGCATCCAAACAAACAATCATGTCTTTCAAAATATCAAATGCTAAAGAATGTTATCCCTACAAAATCATATAGTCTTGTTATGCTCTGTCTTCTCAGCTCAAAGTATAGATCATGTACTACGCCGGTGTCAGCCAAGCAATTGGTTCATACTTTTGAACGCGCTTCAGCATTTTCAACTCTCACGCAATACATGAGCGTGATCCATGGATATAGCAATATAGGTGGAATAGAATGCGGTGGTAGTAGACAAAAGAAGGGAAGAAAGTCTCACATCAACTTGGCAAACTAATGGACTATGGAGATGTCCATCAATCGATATCAATGTGAGGAGTAGGGATTGTTATGCAAGAGATGCAACTAAGAGCTATAAGTGTATGAAAGCTCAATATGAAACTAAGTGGGTATGCATCAAACTACTCGAAAAAATTCCCACTAGTATATGGAAGTGAAAGCATAGGAGACTCTCTACATGAAAAACATGGTGCTACTGTGAAGCACAAGTGTGATATTTGCACGCCCCTTTTCTTTTCCTTTCATTTTTTATTTTCTCTCTCTCTCTCTCTCTCTCTCTCTATATATA
>LR738711.1:853410302-853438949 GCA_902687465.1 Secale cereale | reverse complement strand
AATTGAACTAGGGTCCCAAGTAGGATTCCTCCTACTTGGGCGTGCCCTAGGCTGCCTCTCTCCCTCTCCCTCCTTTATATACATGGGGAGGGCACCCCTAGAACACACATCAATTGTTCCTAGCTGTGTGCGGCGCCCCTCCATAGTTTTCTCCTCTAGTCATATTGTCGTAGTGCTTAGGCAAAGCCTTGCACGGATCACTTCACCATCACCGTCACCACGCCATCGTGGTGACGAAACTCTCCATCGACACTTTGCTGGATCAAGAGTTCGAGGGACGTCATCGAGCTGAACGTGTGCTGAACTCAGAGGCGCCATACGTTTGGTACTTGATCGGTTGAATCACGACGATGTTCGACTACATCAACCACGTTGAACTAACGCTTCCGCTTTCGGTCTACGAGGGTACGTGGACACACTCTCCCCCTCTCGTTGCTATGCATCTCCTAGATAGATCTTGCATGAGTGTAGATTTTTTTTTTGAAATTGCATGCTACATTTCCCAACATTGGGTGGCCGAATTATCTGAACCAAATTTTTGGGTAATTTGGGTTCGGATATTTTTTGGCAGAAAAAATTTCGGTTTCCATTTTTGAGTACTTGAATTACCCATAAACTAAACTACCCGAACCGGAATAGCCAAAATACCCAAATGCCCAGGGTGACTGGCGGGTATCTGTCTCTCCCACTTTAGTTGAATCTAATTTGACTATGGCGGTCCTTGCAAAAGGTTAAATAGCAACTTGATAATCACGGTTGTGGTTAGGAAGAACGGTTCTTGCTAGTTGCCCATAGCAGCCACGTAAAACTTGCAATAACAAAGTAGAGGACGTCTAACTTGTTTTTGGAGGGCATGTTGTGATGTGATATGGTCAAGACGTGATATGATATATGTTGATGTATGAGATGATCGTGTTTTGTAATAAGTTCATGACTTGCATGTTGATGAGTGAGGGAGTCCTGGAATAAGGGGTCCTCAGGTGGCTGGATTGCTCGTTATGGGCCCGACTGGTGGGCCATGAATATTATCGCTGAAGACTATCTCCCGTATCCGGATAGGACTCCCATATGTGTGAAATAGCAAGTTTAGAGTCCGAGTGTAATACTTTCCTTCCTCTACAAGATGGTCATGTACACCCCTAGGTCCCTCCGGTGCATATATAAATCGGAGGGTTTAGTCCGTAGAGACAACAATCACAATTGCATAGGCTAGACTCCTAGGGTTTTAGCCATTACGATCTTGAGGTAGATCAACTCTTGTAACCCTATATTCATCAAGACCAATCAAGAAGGAAGTAGGGTATTACCTTGATCGAGAGGGCCTGAACCTGGGTAAACATCGTGTCCCTAGTCTCCTGTTACCATCGATCCTTAGACGCATAGTTCGGGACCCCCTACCCGAGATCCGCCGGTTTTGACACCGAAATTGGTGCTTTCGTTAAGAGTTCCACTGTGTCGTCGACAGAAGGATTAATGGTTCACTTCGTCATCAACGACGGCGCCACCACTGAGAGAATTTTTCTCCCTGGCCAGCTTTTTGTGTTTGGCGGCTTCGTGCTTCATGCCAACACGGAAGGCCACCTCGAGCAGGTTGACAGCTACGCCCCTGGTCATCAGATCACATTTGGAAGCTTGAACTACGTTGCTGACGCCCGTGGAGATTTGATGTTCGACGGATTCGCACCTATGGCGGCTGCTCCCTGCCTCCACGATGAAGACATCTTAAATCCTTCATCGGACCCCTACCAGGGGACAACACCTGTGACAGCTCTGGCCCTAGATCTGGAGCAGATCGCTTCATCCGAGGACGGGAAGATCAACCCCGCCATGGAAACCACAGATTTAACGACGCTCGAGCCGCTCACAGACCAGCATTGAGCGGGACTTCCCCCGCCACTGGAGCACCATACTCGTCCCCGGTTATGAGTTCCAAACTTTTGGGATCTGCACTTCTTTGGCCCAATTGAGCGGTTGTCACCAACCTTTGCCCCGCAGATGCCCGAACATACGTCCAGCACTCGCTCTTAAACAAAGTGTTGGACTTACTAAAATCCCTCACCCAAACAGAGGATTCCCAGCCGAACTATGCCCAGTTTGGACTGGGGGCTGAGGACAGGGAATTTTGCTTCCCACCCACCACCCACTTGGTAGCCACAGTCGAAGACTTAACCGATCTACTAGATTATGCTTCCGAAGACATCGATGGGATGGACCACGACGTCGAAGCCGATCTAAGTGCAACCCCGCCTACAACCGGGTGATGGACGACTACTTCTACATAGGATATATATATGGTGGATACACCCAACAAGAAGGAAGACGATGGCGACACAAATCTAGAGCAGGATAAGCCTGTCGATGAACCTCCTAAACGCTGGTGTTAGAAACGTCGATCTCGATCCCATAAAGGGAAGGAGAGTAGCATTGTCACTGAAGACAATGATGATCCGGAGCAAGCCGATGACCCCGTGGAGCCAGCGGTGGAGCAGGACGAATGGGAAGATGGCAAACACAGTCCCGAACCGCTGGTTGATCACAGTGATGCTGAAGACAACAATTATCAACCTGTCTCCGAAGAGTACGTCGGCCTGGGAGACAAAGAATTCATCGTCCCAGAAGAACCACTCGAACAGAAACGTTTTCAACAATAGCTCATTGCTATAGCAAGGAGCCTGAAGAAGCAGCAACAACGGTTTAGAGCCAAACAGGTTATGCTCAATGAGAGATGGAACAAAGTGGTAGACGCTGAAGAAAGATACGGCCGTGAGCGCCAAACAAAAAGCTATCCCAAGTGCAAACTGCTGCCCCACTTCAACGACGAGGCTATTGCACCCATACCACCGAAGTACGACTAGGCCGATCAACCGTACCGACCACCTCATGGACGGGATAAAGCAGCCAGCAACGCCGTACACCAGCCTACACCTCCCCACCCTAAAGGAAAGGATACAACGGCTCAGGGCGATAAGTACGATCTACGTTAGGACCTGAATAAAAAAGCTGGTCAGGCCAGATCAATCTACGAATCAAGGGAACGTGCTCCCACACGAGACGGTGGCTATCAAGCCAAAATCACCGGGCACAATCAAGTTTAGAACCAACACGGAACACTGACATCGTCTGAATTATGCCACGATATCGCAAAATACAGGGGGGCCGCATGATACGTCTCCAACGTATCTATAATGTTTTATTGTTCCATGCTATTATTTATGATGTTTTGGATGTTTAATGGGCTTTGTCATACACTTTTATATTATTTTTGGGACTAACCTACTAACCCAAAGGCCCAGTCCAGGTTGCTGTTTTTTTTGCCTATTTTAGGGTTTTACAGAAAAGGGATATCAAACGGAGTCCAAACGGAATGAAACCTTCGGGAGAGATATTTTTGGAGAAAATCACGCATGGGAGACTTGAGAACCACGGAGTAGGGGCCACGAGGTGCCCACGAGGGTGGGGGGCGCACCCCTCCTAGGGCGCGCCCCCTGCCTTGTGGACCCCTCGTGAGGCCCCCGGTGTCCTCCTTCTTCTTATATAAGCCTACGTACCCCGAAACCATTAGAGGAAGAGAAAAAACCCTAGTCCACCACCGTAACCTTCTGTTCCCGTGAGATCCCATCTTGGGGCCTGTTCCGGAGCTCCGCCGGAGGGGGGATCCATCATGGAGTGCTTCTACATCATCATCATCGTCTCACCATGAGTTGTGAGTAGTTTACCACAGACCTTCGGGTCCATAGCTAGTATCTAGATGGCTTCTTCTCTCTCTTTGGATCTCAATACAAAGTTCTCCTCGGTCTTCGAGGAGATCTATTCGATGTAATCTCTTTTTGCGGTGTGTTTGTCGAGATCCGATGAATTGTGGGTTTATGATCAAGATTATCTATGAGAAATATTTGGTTCTTTTCTGAACTCTTTATGTGTGCTCATAATATCCTTGCAAGTCTCTTCGAATTATTGGTTTGGTTTGGCCTACTAGATCTATAGTTCTTGCAGTGGGAGAAGTGCTTGGCTTTGGGTTCAATCTTGCGGTGTCCTTTCCCAGTGACAGTAGGGGCAGCAAGGCACGTATTGTATTGTTGCCATCGAGGATAAAAAGATGGGGTTTATATCATATTGCTTGAGTTTATCCCTCTACATCATGTCATCTTGCTTAAGGCGTTACTCTGTTCTTATGAACTCAATACACTAGATGCATGCTGGATAGCGGTCGATGTGTGGAGTAATAGTAGTAGATGCAGGCAGGAGTCGGTCTACTTGTCTCGGACATGATGCCTATATACAATGATCATGCCTAGATAGTCTCATAATTATTCGCTTTTCTATCAATTGCTCGACAGTAATTTCTTTACCCGCCATAGAATATCGCTATCATGAGAGAAGCCACTAGAGAATACTATGGCCCCCGGGTCCATTCTCAACATATCAATCTACACTTACTTTAGTTTTTGCGCTTTTACTTTCTGTTCTTATAATCAAAAATACCAAAAATATAAACTACCATCTCTATCAGATCTCACTTTCGTAAGTGACCGTAAAGGGATTGACAACCCCTTATCGCGTTGGCTGTGAAGTTCTTATTTGTTTGTGCAGGTGCGAGGGACTTGCGCATGGTCTCCTACTGGATTGATACCTTGGTTCTCAAAAACTGAGGGAAATACTTACGCTACTGTGCTGCATCTCCCTTTCCTCTTCGAGGGAATACAACGCAAGCTCGAGAAGTAGCAAGAAGAATTTATGGCGCCGTTGCCGGGGAGGCTTACGCAAAAGTCATATACCAAGTACCTATCACAAACCCTTATCCTTCGCATTACATTTTTTGCCTCTCGTTTTCCTCTCCCCCACTTCACCCTTGCTGTTTTATTTGCCCTTCTTCTGCCGTGTGTTTACCGTCCGCTTGCCTCTTGTTTGCTTGTGTGCTATGTGCCCTCAATTAGCTTGCATCTTCGCTTGAGTATGGATCCTCATCCACTTGCTAATCTCTTTAAGAGATCCCATTATGTTGAACCTATTGCTAGTGAGCTGCGTGCACTAGATTATCTTTATGAGGTTTTGCTAGAAAGCTATGAATCTGAAAATTGTGAGGAATTGTTAAAAGAAAAAGTGATTCATGTTAGTTCCTTTGATGAAAAGCATGATTGCAATAATGTTATTATAAATTCTATTAATGCCAATTGTGCTAATTATATGCAAAACCCTAAGCTTGGGGATGCTTATTTTGCTATGCCCACTACTTGTTGCAATGATCATGATTGGGGTGGTGATTCTTACGATCTTGAAAATTTATTTAAACCCCATCATGAATATGAGATTGATAATATTGTTTGCCATAATATTGAAAGTGGGTTTGGAGAGGTCATGACTTTAGTTAATGTTGATCCCACTATTTTGGAAGAGTGTCAACTTCGCATGCATGTGGATCGTGTTGAGAATATGTTATGTGATAGCTATATTGTTGAATATGCTTATGATCGTACAAGCAATTATTATGAGAGAGGAAAATATGGTTGTAGAAATCTTCATGTTACAAAATTACCTCTCTTCATGTTGAGATTGCTATTGTTTCTTTCTTCTTCCTTGCATATGCTAGAATTTGATTGCCTTGATAATTTGTTTTCTTATAAGATGCTTATGCATAGGAAGTATGTTAGACTTAGATGTGTTTGTCACATGTTTTATGATGCTCTCTTTGTGCTTCAATTCTTGTCTCTCTTGTGAGCATCATTGAATTCTCAAGCCTATCTTAATGGCTATAAAGAAAGAGCTTGTTGGGAGGCAACCCAATTTTATATTTTTTGTTTTTGCTGCTGTTAGGGAATAAATATTGCATCTAGCTTCTGTTTAGATGTGGTTTTGTGTTTTGTTTAGTGTTTGTGCCAAGTAGAACCTTTGGGAAGATTTGTGTGAAGTTTATGTGATCTTACTGTGAAAAACAGAATCATTAGCGCTCGCTAGAATGGTCATCAGATTTTACTGGAGCGTGCTATTTAGTTAATTCTTTTTGCAGATGATTAATAGACAAATTCCTCGTGTTTACCAATTTATTTTGAATTTTTTGGAGTTACAGAAGTATGCGAAACCTGCAGCTTACTACAGACTGTTCTGTTTTTGAAAGATTCTGTTTTTCGTGTGTTGTTTGCTTATTCCAATGCATCTATGAGTAATATTGGGAAGTATAAACCATAGAGAAGTTGGAATACAGTAGGTTTAACACCAATATAAACAAGGAATGAATTCATTGCAGTACCTTTGAGTAGTGGTTTGCTTTTTTATACTAACGGAGCTCACGAGATTTTTGTCTAAGTTTTGTGTTGTGAAGTTTTAAAGTTTTGACTATTGCTTTGATGGAATATGGAACAAAGAGTAGCAAGGGCCTAAGCTTGGGGATGCCCCGGGAAGGCATCCCCTCTTTCGTCTTCATCCAGCGGTAACTATACTTGGAGCTATATTTTTATTCACCACATGATATGTTTTTTGCTTGGAGCGTCTTGTATAATTTGAGTCTTTGCTTGTTAGTTTGCCACAATTATCCTTGCTGGACACACCTATTTGAGAGAGTTAAATATGGCCTAGGAATTGATAGAACACTCTATGTGCTTCACTTATATCTTTTGAGTTGAATAGTTTTTGCTCTAGTGCTTCACTTATATCTTTTAGAGCACGTTGGTGATAATATTTTGAAGAAATTGTTGAACTCTCATGCTTCACTTCTATCCTTTTGAGAGTCTATTAAAACAGCATGGTAATGTGTTTAGGCTATAAAACTAGTCTTCAAATGATAGACATCCAATATCAATGTAGTAAAAAATTTCAGACTAAGTGCATTGAATATGATGAGAAGTTGGATGCTTGATAATTGTTTTGAGATAAGAGGATAGTGATATTAGAGTCATGCTATTGGAGTTATTATGAAATTGAGAAATGCTTGTGTTAAGGTTAGTGATTCCCGTAGCATGCACGTATGGTGAACTGCTATGTGACGAAGTTAGAGCATGAGGTATTTGTAAAGTGCCAACCTTTGTGTGGAGGTCGAGGGCGCGCGATGGTTAACTCCTACCAACCTCCTGTTGGAGATATGCCCTAGAGGCAATAATAAAGGCATTATTATTATATCTCCTTGTTCATGATAATTGTCTGTTATTCATGCTTGAATTGTATTGTACGGAAACAGCGATACATGTGTGAATACATAGACCACAATGAGTCCCTGGTAGGCCTCTAGTTACCAGTTCGTTAATCAACAGATGGTCACGGTTTCCTGACCATGGACATGAGATGTCAGTGATAACGGGATCACATCATTAGGGGAATGATGTGATGGACAAGACCCAATCCTAAGCATAGCACGAGATCGTTTAGTTCGTGATGCATAAGCTTTTCGGTGTCAAGTATTTATTCCTTAGACCATGAGGTTGTACAACTCCCGGATACCGTAGGAGTACTTTGGGTGTGCCAACCGTCACAATGTAACTGGGTGGCTATAAAGGTACGCATCGGGTATCTCCGAAGGTGTCTGTTGAGTTGGTACGAACCGAGACTGGGATGTTGTCACTCCGTATGACGGAGAGGTACCTCTGGGCCCACTCGGTAAGACATCATCATAATGAGCTCAATGTGACTAAGTGGTTAGTCACGGGATGATGGATTACGGATCGAGTAAAGAGACTTGCCATGACGAGATTGAACAAGGTATTGGGAATACCGACGATCGAATCTCGGGCAAGTACCGTACCGATGGACAAAGGGAATAACATACGGGATTGAGTGAATCCTTGACACGGTGGTTCTTCCGATGAAGATCATCGAGGAACACGTGGGAACCAACATGGGTATCTAGATCCCGCTATTGGTTATTGACCGGAGAGTCGTCTCGGTCATGTCTACGTGTCTCCCGAACCCGTAGGGTCTACACACTTAAGGTTCGGTAACGCTAGGGTCGTAGAGATAAATGCACGTGGAAACCCGAAAGTTGTTCGGAGTCCCGGATGAGATCCCGGACGTCACGAGGAGTTCCGGAATGGTCCGGTGGTAAAGATTGATATATAGGAAGTCCAGTTTTGGCTATCGGGTGATCTCCGGGGGTCACCGGGAGCGTCCCGGGACCACCGGAGGGGCCCCGGGGGTCCACCGGGTGGGGCCACCCATCCTGGTGGGGCCCCTAGGCCTCAAGGGGAAGTGTCCAGCCCTAATGGGCTGGCGCACCACTAGGGGCCCTCCTCCCCATGCGCCTAGGGTTGAAACCCTACGGGGGAGGGGGCGCCCACTAGCCTTGGGGGGCAAGGAAACCCCCCTGGCCGCCACCCCCCCTGCAGATTGGATCTGCAGGGGCCCTGGCGCACCCCCTGGCCCCCTATATATATGTGGGAGGGGAGAGGGCTGCCGCACCCTTGCCCTGGCGCCTCTCCCCCTCCCGTCACACCTCCATACTCCAACGCAGGGCGCCCGGCGAAGCCCTGCTACGATCTCCACTGCATCCGTCATCACGCCGTCGTGCTGTCGGATCTCTGACAACTTCTCCTCCCCCCTTGCTGGATCAAGAAGGAGGTGACGTTGCTGCACCGGACGTGTGTTGAACGCGGAGGTGCCGTCCGTTCGGCGCTAGATCATCGGTGACGAAGAACGTGAAGAGTACGACTACTTCATCCACGCTTCTTCGAAAGCTTCCGCTCGCAATCTCCATAACGGTATGTAGATGCACTCTTACTTGCTCGTTGCCAGATGTCTCCATAGTTGGATCTTGGTGAAAGCGTAGAAATTTTTTGATTTATGCTACGTTCCCAACAGTGGCATCTGAGCTAGGTTTTATGCGTAGCATCTTGCACGAGTAGAACACAAAGCAGTTGTGGGCGTTTGATTTTGTTCAACTTTCTTACCGTTACTAGTCAATCTTGATTCGGCGGTATTGTGGGATGAAGCGGCCCGGACCGACTTTACACGTACGCTTACGTGAGACTGGTTCCACCGACAGACATGCACTAGATGCATAAGGTGGCTGGCGGGTGTATGTCTCTCCTACTTTAGTCGGATCAGATTCGATGAAAAGGGTCCTTATGAAGGGTAAATATAAGTTGACAAATCACGTTGTGGTTTTGACGTAGGTAAGAAACGTTCTTGCTAGAAATCCTATAGAAGCCACATAAAACTTGCAACAACAATTAGAGGACGTCTAACTTGTTTTTGCAGCATGTGCTATGTGACGTGGTATGGCCAAAACGAAGATGTGATGAATGATATATGTGATGTATGAGATTGATCATGTTTTTGTAATAGGGGATCACGACTTGCATGTCGATGAACTTGACAACCGGCAGGAGCCATAGGAGTTGTCTTAATTATTGTATGACCTGCGTGTCACTGAATAACGCCATGTAATTACTTCACTTCATTGCTAAACGTTAGCTATAGTAGTAGAAGTAATAGTTGGCGTGACGACTTCTTCAAGACACGATGATGGAGATCATGATGATGAAGATCATGGTGTCGAGCCGGTGACAAGATGATCATGGTGCCCCGAAGATGGAGATCCAAGGAGCAAGATGATATTGGCCATATCATGTCACTTTAATTGATTGCATGTGATGTTTATCATATTTATGCATCTTGTTTACTTAGAACGACGGTAGTAAATAAGATGATCTCTCACTAAAATTTCAAGTATTGTGTTTCCCCTAACTGTGCACCGTTGCTAAAGTTCGTTGCTCCGAAGCACCACGTGATGATCGGGTGTGATAGGTTCTAACGTTCGCATACGACGGGTGTAAGACAGATTTACACACGCGATACACTTAGGGTTCACTTGACGAGCCTAGCATGTACAGACATGGCCTCAGAACACGGAAGACCGAAAGGTCGAACACGAGTCGTATAGAAGATAAGATCAACATGAAGATGTTCACCGTTGATGACTAGTCCGTCTCACGTGATGATCGGACACGGGCTAGTCGATTCGGATCGTGTATCACTTAGATGACTAGAGAGATGTCATTCTGAGTGGGAGTTCATTAAAATTTGATTAAGATGAACTTAATTATCATGAACTTAGTCTAAATTCTTTACAATATCTCTTGTAGATCAAATGGCCCACGCTCCAGTTTCCCTCAACTTCAACGCGTTCCTAGAGAAAACCAAGCTGAAAGACGATGGTAGCAACTATACGGATTGGGTCCGTAACCTGAGGATTATCCTCATAGCTGCCAAGAGATCATATGTCCTAGAAGCACCGCTAGGTGATGCACCTGCTCCCGATGCGGCCCAAGACATTTTGAACGTCTGGCAGTGGCGTAGTGATGATTACTCCCTGGTTCAGTGCGGCATGCTTTACAGCTTAGAGTCGGGGCTCCAAAAGCGTTTTGAGCACCACGGAGCATATGAGATGTTCGAAGAGCTGAAAATGGTTTTCCAAGCTCATGCCTGAGTCGAGAGATATGATGTCTCCGACGCATTCTACAGCTGTAAGATGGAGGAGAACAGTTCTGTCAGTGAGCACATCCTCAAGATTTCAAGATTGCACAATCGCTTGTCTCAGCTGGGAATGAATCTCCCAGATGAAGCGGTCGTTGACAGAATCCTCCAGTCGCTCCCACCAAGCTTCAAGAGCTTCGTGTTGAACTTCAATATGCAGGGGATGGAGAAGTCCATTCTCGAGGTGTATTCGATGCTGAAATCAGCGGAGGTGGACATCAAGAAAGAACATCAAGTGTTGATGGTCAATAAAACCACTAAGTTCAAGAAAGGCAAGGGTAAGAAGAACTTCAAGAAGGACGGCAAGGGAGTTGCTACGCCTGGCAAGCCTGTTGCCGGGAAGAAGCCAAAGTATGGACCCAAGCCTGAGACAGAGTGCTTTTATTGCAAGGGAACGGGTCACTGGAAGCGGAACTGCCCCAAATATTTAGCAGACAAGAAGGCCGGCAACGTCAAAGGTATATATGATATACATGTTATTGATGTGTACCTTACCAGCACTTGTAGTAGCTCCTGGGTATTCGATACCGGTGAAGTTGCTCACATCTGTAACTCAAAACAGGAGCTGCGGAATAAACGGAGACTAGCGAAGGATGAGGTGACGATGCGCGTCGGGAAAGGTTCCAAGGTCGATGTGATCGCCGTCGGCACGCTACCTCTACATCTACCCTCGGGATTAGTTTTAAACCTCAATAATTGTTATTTAGTACCAGCTTTGAGCATGAACATTGTTTCTGGATCTCGTCTTATGCGAGATGGCTACTCTTTCAAATCGGAGAATAATGGTTGTTCTATTTATTTGAGAGATATGTTTTATGGTCATGCCCCGCTGGTCAATGGTTTATTTTTGATGGATCTCGAACGTAGTGATACACATATTCATAGTGTAGATGCCAAAAGATGTAAAGTTGATAATGATAGTCCCACATACTTGTGGCATTGTCGCCTTGGTCATATTGGTGTCAAACGTATGAAGAAGCTCCATTCAGATGGACTTCTAGAGTCTCTTGATTATGAATCATTTGACACGTGCGAACCATGCCTCTTGGGCAAGATGACCAAGACTCCGTTCTCCGGAACAATGGAGCGAGCAACCAACTTGTTGGAAATCATACATACCGATGTGTGCGGTCCAATGAGTGTTGAGGCTCGCGGAGGCTATCGTTATGTTCTCACCCTCACGGATGACTTGAGTAGATACGGGTATATCTATTTGATGAAACACAAGTCTGAGACCTTTGAAAAGTTCAAGGAATTTCAGAATGAGGTTGAGAATCAACGTGACAGAAAAATAAAGTTCTTGCGATCGGATCATGGGGGTGAATATTTAAGTCATGAATTTGGCACACACCTTAGGAGCTGTGGAATTGTTTCACAATTGACACCGCCCGGAACACCTCAACGTAACGGTGTGTCCGAACGTCGAAATCGTACTCTATTGGACATGGTGCGTTCTATGATGTCCCTCACTGATTTACCGCTATCTTTTTGGGGTTATGCTTTAGAGACTGCCGCATTCACTTTAAATAGGGCTCCGTCGAAATCCGTTGAGACGACTCCGTATGAACTTTGGTTTGGCAAGAAACCGAAGCTGTCATTTCTGAAAGTTTGGGGTTGCGATGCTTATGTCAAGAAACTTCAACCTGAAAAGCTCGAACCCAAATCGGAGAAATGCGTCTTCATAGGATACCCAAAGGAAACGATTGGGTACACCTTCTACCACAGATCCGAAGGCAAAGTCTTTGTTGCAAAGAATGGATGCTTTCTGGAGAAAGAGTTTCTCTCGAAAGAAGTGAGTGGGAGGAAAGTAGAACTTGATGAGGTGACAGTCACCCCTCCTGTACCGGAAAGTAGCGCAGCGCAGGAAACTGTTCCTGAGGTGCCTGCACCGACAAGGGAGGAAGTTGATGATAATGATCATGAAGAAACAGATCAAGTTACTACTGAACTTCGAAGGTCCACAAGGGCACGTTCCGCACCAGAGTGGTACGGCAACCCTGTACTGGAAATCATGTTGTTAGACAATGGTGAACCTTCGAACTATGAAGAAGCGATGGCGGGCCCGGATTCCAATAAATGGCTTGGAGCCATGAAATCCGAGATAGAATCCATGTATGAAAACAAAGTATGGACTTTGGTGGACTTGCCTGATGACAGGCACGCCATAGAAAACAAATGGATATTTAAGAAGAAGACGGACGCGGATGGTAATGTGACCATCTATAAGGCTCGGCTTGTCGCTAAGGGTTATCGACAAGTTCAAGGGATTGACTACGACGAGACTTTCTCTCCCGTAGCGATGCTGAAGTCAGTCAGAATCATGTTAGCTATTGCCGCATTCTATGATTATGAGATATGGCAAATGGACGTCAAAACAGCATTCCTTAACGGCTTCCTCAAGGAAAAGTTGTATATGATGCAACCGGAAGGTTTTGTCGATCCAGAGAACGCTAACAAGGTATGCAAGCTCCAGCGCTCGATTTACGGGCTGGTGCAAGCATCTCGGAGTTGGAATATTCGCTTTGATGAAGTGATCAAAGCGTTTGGCTTTATACAGACTTATGGAGAAGCCTGTATTTACAAGAAAGTGAGTGGGAGCTCTGTGGCATTTCTCATATTATATGTGGATGACATATTGCTGATGGGAAATGATATAGAATTCTTGGAAAATGTAAAGGCCTACTTGAATAAAAGTTTTTCAATGAAGGACCTTGGAGAAGCTGCTTACATATTAGGCATCAAAATCTATAGAGATAGATCGAGACGCCTCATTGGTCTTTCACAAAGTACATACCTTGACAAAATATTGAAGAAGTTCAATATGTATCAGTCAAAGAAAGGATTCTTGCCTGTTTTGCAAGGTATGAGATTGAGCAAGGCTCAGTCGCCGACCACGGCTGAAGATAGAGAAAAGATGAGTGTCATTCCCTATGCCTCGGCCATAGGTTCTATCATGTATGCCATGCTGTGTACCAGACCTGATGTGAACCTTGCCATAAGTTTGGTAGGGAGGTACCAAAGTGATCCCGGTACGGAACACGGGACATCGGTCAAGAACATCCTGAAGTACCTGAAAAGGACTAAGGATATGTTTCTCGTTTATGGAGGTGACGAAGAGCTCGTCGTAAAGGGTTACGTCGATGCTAGCTTCGACACAGATCTGGATGACTCTAAGTCTCAAACCGGATACGTGTATATTTTGAATGGAGGGGCAGTCAGCTGGTGCAGTTGCAAACAGAGCGTGGTGGCAGCGTCTACATGTGAAGCGGAGTACATAGCTGCTTCTGAAGCAGCGCAGGAAGGAGTCTGGATGAAGGAGTTCATCACCGACCTAGGACTCATTCCAAGCGCGTCAAGCCCGATGACTCTCTTCTGTGACAACACTGGTGCTATTGCTATTACCAAGGAGCCCATGTTTCACAAGAAGACCAAGCACATCAAGCGCCGTTTCAACTCCATCCGGAATTATGTTCAGGATGGAGACATAGATATTTGTAAAGTGCATACGGATCTGAATGTCGCAGACCCGTTGACTAAACCTCTTTCACGAGCAAAACATGATCAACACCCGAACTCTATGGGTGTTCGATTCATCACAATGTAACTAGATTATTGACTCTAGTGCAAGTGGGAGACTATTGGAGATATGCCCTAGAGGCAATAATAAAGGCATTATTATTATATCTCCTTGTTCATGATAATTGTCTGTTATTCATGCTTGAATTGTATTGTACGGAAACAACGATACATGTGTGAATACATAGACCACAATGAGTCCCTGGTAGGCCTCTAGTTACCAGTTCGTTAATCAACAGATGGTCACGGTTTCCTGACCATGGACATGAGATGTCAGTGATAATGGGATCACATCATTAGGGGAATGATGTGATGGATAAGACCCAATCCTAAGCATATCACGAGATCGTTTAGTTCGTGATGCATAAGCTTTTCGGTGTCAAGTATTTATTCCTTAGACCATGAGGTTGTACAACTCCCGGATACCGTAGGAGTACTTTGGGTGTGCCAACCGTCACAACGTAACTGGGTGGCTATAAAGGTACGCATCGGGTATCTCCGAAGGTGTCTGTTGAGTTGGTACGAACCGAGACTGGGATGTTGTCACTCCGTATGACGGAGAGGTACCTCTGGGCCCACTCGGTAAGACATCATCATAATGAACTCAATGTGACTAAGTGGTTAGTCACGGGATGATGGATTACAGATCGAGTAAAGAGACTTGCCATGACGAGATTGAACAAGGTATTGGGAATACCGACGATCGAATCTCGGGCAAGTACCGTACCAATGGACAAAGGGAATAACATACGGGATTGAGTGAATCCTTGACACGGTGGTTCATCCGATGAAGATCATCGAGGAACACGTGGGAACCAACATGGGTATCCAGATCCCGCTATTGGTTATTGACCGGAGAGTCGTCTCGGTCATGTCTACGTGTCTCCCGAACCCGTAGGGTCTACACACTTAAGGTTCGGTAACGCTAGGGTCGTAGAGATAAATGCACGTGGAAACCCGAAAGTTGTTCGGAGTCCCAGATGAGATCCCGGACATCACGAGGAGTTCCGGAATGGTCCGGAGGTAAAGATTGATATATAGGAAGTCCAGTTTTGGCTATCGGGTGATCTCCGGGGGTCACCGGGAGCGTCCCGGGACCACGGGAGGGGCCCCGGGGGTCCACCGGGTGGGGCCACCCATCCCGGTGGGGCCCCTAGGCCGCAAGGGGAAGTGTCCAGCCCTAATGGGCTGGCGCACCACTAGGGGCCCACCTCCCCATGCGCCTAGGGTTGAAACCCTAAGGGGGAGGGGGCGCCCACTAGCCTTGGGGGGCAAGGAAACCCCCCTGGCCGCCGCCCCCCCTGCAGATTGGATCTGCAGGGGCCCTGGCACACCCCCTGGCCCCCTATATATATGTGGGAGGGGAGAGGGCTGCCGCACCCTTGCCCTGGCGCCTCTCCCCCTCTCGTCACACCTCCATACTCCAACGCAGGGCGCCCGGCGAAGCCCTGCTGCGATCTCCACTGCATCCGTCATCACGCCGTCGTGCTGTCGGATCTCTGACGACTTCTCCTCCCCCCTTGCTGGATCAAGAAGGAGGTGACGTTGCTGCACCGGACGTGTGTTGAACGCGGAGGTGCCGTCCGTTCGGCGCTAGATCATCAGTGACGAAGAACGTGAAGAGTACGACTACTTCATCCACGCTTCTTCGAAAGCTTCCGCTCGCAATCTCCATAACGGTATGTAGATGCACTCTTACTTGCTCGTTGCCAGATGTCTCCATAGTTGGATCTTGGTGAAAGCGTAGAATTTTTTTGATTTATGCTACGTTCCCAACACCTCCCCGCTAGGAGCATGCGTTGATTGCTTTGTTTTGATGACTCGTAGATTTTTGCAATAAGTATATGAGTTCTTATGACTAATGTTGAGTCCATGGATTATACGTACTCTCACCCTTCCACCATTGCTAGCCTCTCTTGTACCGCGCAACTTTCGCCGGTACCATACACCCACTATATATCCTTCCTCAAAACAGCCACCATATTATTCCTCAAAACAGCCACCATATCTACCTATCATGGCATTCCCATGGCCATTCCGAGATATATTGCCATGCAACTTCCCACCGTTCCGTTCATATGACACGCTTCATATTGTCATATTGCCATGCATGATCATGTAGTTGACATCGTATTTGTAGCAAGGCCACCATGCATAATTTTTCAAACATGTCACTCTTGATTCATTGCACATCCCGGTACACCGCCCGAGACATTCATATAGAGACATACTTTGTTGTAGTATCGAGTTGTAATATCGAGTTGTAATGAAAGTGTGATGATCATCATTATTAGAGCATTGTCCCATGGGAGGAAAGGCTAAATCAATAAAGCCCCTCCACACAAAAAAAAGAAAGAAAAGAAAAAAAGGGACAATTGCTGCTACTTTTTTTTCCACACTTGTGCTTCAAAGTAGCACCATGTTCTTCATGATAGAGAGTCTCATACTTAGTCACTTCCATATACTAGTGGGAATTTTCATTATAGAACTTGGCTTGTATATTCCAACGATGGGCTTCCTCAAATGCCCTAGGTCTTCGTGAGCAAGCAAGTTGGATGCATGCCCACTAGTTTCTTTTGTTGAGCTTTCATACATATTTAGCTCTTGTGCATCCATTGCATGGCAATCCCTACTCACTCACATTGATATCTATTGATGGGCATCTCCATAGCCCGTTGATACGCCTAGTCGATGTGAGACTATCTCCCTCCTTTTTGTCTTCTCCACAACCACCTCTCTATTCCACCCATAGTGCTATGTCCATGGCTCACGCTCATGTATTGCGTGAAAGTTGGAAGGTTTGAAAGAATAGAGTATGAAAACAAGTGCTTGGCTGAAATCAGGGTTGTCCATGATATGAATATTTTGTGTGATGAAGAGAGAGCATAGCCAAACTATATGATTTTGTAGGGATAACTTTCTTTAGCCATAGTATTTTGAGAAGACATGATTGCTTTGTTAGTATGCTTGAAGTATTATTATTTCTTATGTCAATATATACTTTTGTCTTGAATCTTTGAGATCTGAACATTCATGCCACACTTAAGTGAATTACATTGAAAATCTATGTTGGTTAGCATTCCACATCAAAAATTCTGATTTTATCATTTACCTACTCGAGGACGAGCAGGAATTAAGCTTGGGGATGCTTGATACGTCTCCAACGTATCTATAATTTTTGATTGTTCCATGATATTATTTATGATGTTTTGGATGTTTAATGAGCTTTGTCATACACTTTTATATTATTTTTAGGACTAACCTACTAACCCAAAGGCCCAGTCCAGATTGCTATTTTTTGCCTTGTCGGTGTATTGGATCGACACCTATGGGATCACAAGAATCCCTACTACGGTTGCGGGGCGCGAGGTTGAGAGAAGAGCGGATCAAACAGATAGCACACGGTTCCTTTACCCAGGTTCGGGCCGCGAGGATGCGTAAAACCCTACTCCTGCTTTGGTGGATTGTATATCTGTGTTCTTCAGCTAGCTATGGGGCGTGAGGAGCTCCAAAAAGCCGAATCCTCCTCCTGGTCGCCTCGGGCCTCCTTTTATAGGGAAAAGGGGTCGCCATAGTGGCACACAGGAGGTGGAAAGGGTACAGTGATGCGAGGTTATCCCTCGCATTACATGACAAGGCGCATTTAATGCGTCTTGCTTAGGTGTCCTTGATTTATCGGGGACGGGGGAGACATCCGTCTTGTCCATCGCCGCTCCTTCTTGCGTCGACACGCGCCCTGGCCAGCGATGCCTGAGATGCCATGTAGGCAGGCAGGCAGCTGAGGTGGCGCAATGGTAGGTCTCCACGAAGATCTGCATGTCGCCACGCAGGTGCCTGCCCAGCTGGTTGGGTCGGCAGCTGCATGGGGCGGTGGAAGCTTAGTTGGCGTGGGCCTGATGGTGGCCCTGCGGATGCCCTCGGTAAGGGCCTTGCCGGGGCCCCGGCAAGGGCCTTGCCGCGGTGCCTGCCGTCATCCCCGGCAAGGTGCTTGTTAGAGGTCTTGTGGTCTTCCTTGGCTGGGATCCCGCCAAGGGTTGCCGTCTTCTTAATGTGTATCTGATCTTGAATGTCTTCACAAAGATCTGCATGCCATCACGGGGATGTCTCCCGAATCCTTGCCCCATGGGGGCAGTGGACTCAAGGGGGACTTGCTCCGTAGGCGTGGGGCGAATTGCCGCGGCAAGGGTCTTGCTGGGGCTGTTAAAGCCGGCCCCGGCAAGGATCTTGCCGGTGCTGCTAAAACTGGCCCCCGGCAAGGATCTTGTCGGGGGAAGCCGCTTCGTCCCTTTGCTCTTTGTGGTCTTGTTCTCTTGGGCTTCAAATCCATCGAGCTTCGGCCTTACCCTGGCTCACCTCCCTTGCCGTGCTTGGTGTGGTGGTGCCCGTGGCTCAGACTGCCCGTGCACAGTCATAGGGGTACAAAAAGTGTACCCCTCTTTTTGTACACCGACAGGAGCCCCCGGGCCTGGGCCACACATAAGCGCGACACGTTGTTGGGCTAGGCCCAGAACGGTGCGCGGGCAGGCGGGACGGTTTTTACCGTGGTAAGATTTTCCGCGCGCTGCGCCTCCCACGACCCGCGCGCGCGGCACGGCATGGAGGGGTGTGCGTGACGTGGGCGGCATGCGCGGGGTGGTTTCCGCAGGCATGCGTCACGTCACAGTAAAGAGGCGGCTTCGCGCCTTCCCCATAAACAGGGGGAGGCGTGGAGGCGCGGCCCATTTACTGAATGGGGCCGAGGCGCGGTCCCCAAGGCGTCCACTCCCCACGATCATGGGTGGGAAGAGGTCGCCTCACCCGTCCCCTCCGTTCTGCACGTCTGCCATGTGCCTCTGATGTCTACACACGCTTCTACTCTTGTAGACTATGTTGGGCCTCCAAGCACAGAGGTTTGTAGGACAGCAACAATTTCCCTCAAGTGGATGACCTAAGGTTTATCGAACTCAGGGAAGTAGAGGTTGAAGATGGTCTCTCTCAAGCAACCCTGCAACTAAGATACAAGAAGTCTCTTGTGTCCCCAACACACCTAATACAACTAGGAGTTGTATAGGTGCACTAGTTCGGCGAAGAGATGGTAAAATATGGATGATAGGAGTGGCAAAGCAAAGTAATATAAATCTGTAATAAAAAGTGCAGCAAGCAAACAAGTGGTAAACGTGAGCACAAATGGTATTGCAATGGTGGAAACAAGGCCTAGGGTTCATACTTTCACTAGTGGCAACTCCCAACAACATTAACATAATCGAATCACATGATATTTCCCATAAAACATGCAATGGAGACGCACCCGGAGGTCATTCCTTCGTGGTCAAGAGAGGATGAGAATTATGTAGGGCTACAAAAGCACACCTCAAAGTTCGTAGTTCTCAATCTAAGGATTTCCCAATGTCACCGCGGCCATCCAAAGAGAGTCCCACAATCACCACAACATATCTAAAGGATAGTCAAAGACAAGCACCAAGAGACTCTCAATCTTCAATCAACACACAAGAGAGGAAATCACTCATGAAAATACTTTTCTAATCCATGTCCAATAGACCGCTGTCACCTTGGTCTCGGGGATTATACTAGATAAAGACCAGTGAGTACATCAATCCAATACATAGAGGAAGGGGAAATATCATGGGATCACCCTAGATTAACATAGCCTATGATCACAACGAAGATCACATCATGGGAGAGAGAATTGACCACATAGCTACTGGTAAGAACCTCAGCCCCGAGGAGGAACTACTCCTGCATCATGGAGGGAGGAAGCAACGTCGATGGAGATGAATCCGGGGGCACTTCCCCGTCCCGGCAGGGTGCCGGCGCAGGAATTCTGGTCCCCCGAAGCTTGATGGCGATGGCGGCGGAGATCGGAATCGCGTCTGGAGAAAAGGGGTCCGGAATCAGGGTTTCTGCGACGCGATGTAAATATATGCCAAAGGGGGTCGCCAGAGGAGGTCAGGGGGGCCCAGGCGCCCCCCCGGCGCGACCTAGGGGGGGCCGCCTGGGCAGGCCGCCTGGAGCCCCCGTGGACCCCCTCCGGCCCTACTTTGGCCGCATGGAAGCTTCCGGAACGCTGATTTATATATATTTTTCCCGGAATTTTTCTGGCAATTTTCGTAATGGGAAAACCTGAAATACAAAAACAGCAGAAAATAGAACTGGCACTGGGGTGCACTGAGTTAATAGGTTAGTCCAAATATGATCAAAAGTTTATGGAAGTGTATAAATATCATAGCAATATCACCCAAAAGAGGCATGGAGCAAGCAGAAATTATAGATACGTTTTGGACGTATCAACATCCCCAAGCTTAATTCCTGCTCGTCCTCGAGTAGGTAAATGATAACAAGAATAATTTCTGTGGTGACATGCTATTAACCATATAGGACTTTTTCATAGTCACATGACAAAAGCTTACTGAGACAATGAATCTGTAGTAATTAAGTTGCCTCATGAGAAAATCACAAAGAACTGAAAGTTTTACAATATGATACTGAAACATCAAATAGATTTGTAATGAGCATGGTGTGCAAATATGATAAAGTGATATCTCGCTTGCCCCCTTTAGTGAAGCAAAACATAAATGCAGGGGCACCTCCAAGGTTTAAGTGATGACTAGATACAATAATTTCAGAATAAACGATATCGCAATCATGCAAAAGACAATGCTACTTTGGGACAATGCACATTACACTCAGAATGACAATCATGCTCTGAGTAGTTGGTGCTTTAAAAGAAGGTGGAGACTCTCGAACCGTGGCTTTTGTTGGCAAGGTTGAAAACCCGTAGTCGGAAACAAAGACAAAGCATGTACCAGAGCTCTTGGTTTTAAAAACAGAGGTAATAATAATTATTATTTTTAGAATATGCATGTTCCGTCAACGAATGCTAGCAGATAACTCAATCACTTCTTGAGATGGAAAAGTTTCTAGGAACGGCTCCCGAATGAGGACGATCACATCCTCTTAATCTCCTTTGTTTATCACTCCCAAAGTTTTCTGATTTCTCATGAACAAAGCGTGAAGGAGGGTTTGTTTGTTATATTATGTTTTTGAGCCGGGCGCACTCAATGCTAGTTCCTTCTCGTATTATGGGTTTGCACATTAGACATGCAATCCCGGGGTGAAGCTTGTCCAACTTAAAAAGATCATGAATCAACCACTACTTCCTCATGAACTAAAACAGAGGCACAAAACAGGAATGCTTTTTTTGAATAATTTCGAGATGGTACATGAAAGTCTTCGTTAGGAATGGCAGGTAAATACCATGTATAGGAAGGTATGGTGGACTCATATGGCATAACTGGTTTAAAGGATTTTGGATGCACAAGCAGTCAGTCCGCTTAGTGCAGGCGAAGGTTAGCAAAAGACTGGGAGCGACCAACTAAGAGAGCAATGACGGTCATAATCATGCAGAGCGACAAAGCAACATTGAATCAGGCATGGAAGTTATATCGCTACTCAGAAACAAAAGATCATCAAGGCTTGACAGACTTTCTTTACAGTCTTAAATATGCGTGAGCATACGCCAAGTCAATCAAAATAAATTCTTGAAGGAAGATATTACTAAACCATACCACATCATAGGCAAACAAATCATATTGGTATTCCAATAACACATTGGGAACCCCCAGCTATTTGAGACTAACCATAAGAAAACATGAACTACTAAGCACCATTATGCACGTAGCATTTTTATCATAGACATATCAACCAATGCAACAGAAGCAAACTCTCTTAATAAGATAAGCATGATAACTAAAGAGAGTTCAAGCAACCAACTAAACAAAAGCTCTTTAAAAAGATAAGCATGAAAACTAAGAGCTAAGCATGATAGTAGCTATTGAAAGACAAAGAACACACACAGCAAAGATAGACATGAAAATTCTATGTTATGTTCTAGGTAGAAGTGGATCGTGTTTCTCTCCCACATAAAGAAAGCTGAGTTCCGACTCGTTATGAAAAGCTAAAGAAAACTAAAAAGGAAACTAAAGCAAGACGCTCCAAGCATAGCACATAACACATGAAGTGATAAAAATATAGTGGAACGAAAGACGAACTGATAATGTTGATGGAGAAGGGGATGCACGGGGGCATCCCCAAGCTTAGACGCTTGAGTCTCCTTGAATATTTTTTTGGGGTGCATGGGGGCATCCCCAAGCTTGAGCGTTTGACACTCCTGAATCTTTTTATCATCTTCCCTCGCACACTTGAAAACTCCCTTCATACATAACTCATCATAATCTGATTAGCGAGGTTAGTACCCATAATAAAATAATTGTTCCTTGCTGGAAATAAAGATATTCTTGAAGGTCTACTGTTTCTCAAGATTGCCAAAAGGTTTTTGCAAAGAAAAAGCAAGCTCTAGGTTCGCAAAATGAAGGAAAGGCAAAACAGGACAGAATCTGTGAAAAACTGAACAGCAGGTAGTAAATGATTTTTTCGGGGCACTTCTGCAACTCTAATCAAAAAACTCAGAACATACGCGCGAAAGACAATTATATAGAGCACGCTGTCGAAAAAATTCAGACCAAAAAGATGATCTGATGATTTTATACGAATTTTTCTATCCAAGGACAGAATCTGTTTCCTGGACAGCACGTCACAACTTTTGAACTTTCTTGCAATCAGAGGCTACACTTGGCACAAAGCTGAAAAGTAAAGATACAATGATGATGCTACTGTAGTAACAACATCAAGACACAACAAAATCAAAATAAAATTTTATTCATTGTGGGCTGCCTCCCAAAAGCGCTTTCTTTTATGCCTTTAAGCTAGGCTTAAGACTTTAATGATGCTCTCGTAGGAATAAGAGTTGAAGAACAAAAGAGAGCATCAAGAAGCAAATACCAAATACATTTAAGCCTAACATGCTTCCTATGCATAGGAATATTGCAATAGAATAATTCATTAAAGCACAAATCAACTAGCATAGGAAGGCAAAACAAGCATAACTTCAAAATATTCACCATAAAGAGAGGAAACTTCTTATTATTAAGATATTTAGAACCAAGTCTCCCTCTCTCATTATAAATTTCAGTGGCATCATGGATGAACTCAACAATATAAGCATCACATAAAGCATTGTTACCATGATCCACATGCAAAAAGGTACTCTTACTCTCCACATAAGCATAATCTTTCTCATTGGTAATAGTGGGAGTAGGACTATCATAAACCACTTGAACACTATAGATTAATTGTGTAGTAGGAGGGTGGTGTTCAACAAGGGAGTAATTCCCTCCATGATTATGACAAGTTTCATAAGGATAATTTCTCCTTATGTCATAGGTACCTTTATAATCACTATAGGTTGGAGTTATAACATCATCATGGTAGAGAAGAGCATTATCATTGCTAGCAACTATATTTGTAAACATGTTTTCTTTATTCTTACTAGCAAAAGAATTATCAATTATCACATCACTAGTGGGTAAAGGATTTGCAATCCTATCATCCCCAAGCTTAGAGCTTCCCATATCATCACTTTCAGAGTTGGTACCAAAAAGATTTTGAAGATCATAAGTAGCATTATCATCATTTTCCCAATCACAATAAGTAACATGCATATCATAATCAAAGTCTTCTTCAATGGTACCTACGAACGTATCATCAAGATGATAATTAAGGCAATAAACTTCACCTTCTTCTTTAAACTTACAACCGTTTGGATAAAAGTTAATGGGAGGAATATGCTCAGGCCAGGTTGATACCCATTCTTCTTCTTTCTTGCTCCTCTTCCTCCTCCTCTTCTTTTTCTTCTTCTTAACCTTAGGAGGGAGTGGTTGGAGATGAAGCTTCTCCACATATCCTGGTTTATCATTAGAAACAATAGGGGAAACTTGGGAGAAACTCTCCTTTTTATTAGCAGAAATATAAGAGACATTTTTATACTTTGGTAAAGTTCCCTCCTTTCTAATCTTACTTATGTAATCATTTTCATGGCAATTAACAACACAATAGAGATGGCAATTTTGCAAAGTGTTTTTTATTCCTATGGCATTAACATCTAGCCAAGAAGTCTTTTCTGATAACTCTTCACACATCAAAAATAACATAAGCTCATCATAAAGATCAGAGGTGATCATGTTATCACACAACTGGTTAACAGTAATGTTTTGAAAGTGCATGCATTGAAAATTAAAGTGACCCTCTATACAGCAAAGTTCACAAGTAAAAGGATAAAGGTCACACAATTCTCTAGCAATTTCATTTAAATCTCTGACCCAAGTGATTGTTCTTTCATGCTTATGTTGCTTACAATACTTCTCTTCTTCAATCATAGGCCTTTCACAAGGTCTATCCACTCCACAAAAATTAACATGCTTATATAAAACTTCATTTTTAGGAATTGGATCATGCATGTTGCAATCATCATGAACAATTTCATTTTCTTTGCAAATCTCTTTAAAAGGTTCATGATGCTTGATCCAATCCTCCTTAGGCATATTAAGATGTGAAGCAAAAGATTTGAGGAAATCAACAAGGAGTTGAGAATCAAGCCCAAACTTAGCACTAAACTTATTAAAACTTGTAGTTTCAACAAAGGACTTAATGCAATCATACTCATAAATTATACCTGACTCTTTACCTTTGTCGATCTCCCAATCTTCAGTGTTGCGTTGAATTCTTTCAAGGAGTTCCCATTTAGCATCAATCTTTTCGTTTGTGAAAGAACCCATAGAGGAAGCATCGAGCAAATCGTTATCCTGTCGAGAGAGCCTCGCATAGAAATTAGTAATAATCATATCTTTGGGGAGCCCATGGTTAGGACATTTTAGCATTAACGTTTTCAGTCTCCCCCAAGCTTGAGTTATGTTCTCTCCGTCATGAGGATAGAAATTATAAACATAATTCCTATTCTCATGGACTTCATGAAGAGGATAAAACTTGGAGTAAAAGAGAGACTGGATCTCTTCCCAATCCAGCAGGTGAGAGTCATCTAGTAGCCTATACCATTCCAATGATTTTCCTTTCAGTGACAAGGCAAATAATTTCCTCATGACTCCATCTCTTGTCAAACCTGAAATCTTAAACAACTCACAAAGTTCTGTAAGTTTCAACAAATGAATACTAGGATTGACTGTCCCATCATAACAATCATTCCTTATTATTTCAATTATCCCAAGTGGTATTTGGAACGGGATACATTCAGTAGGTGGAGGAGACTTCTCTACCACGGGTGTGGTAAAGCGGCCTTCCCCAAGCAGCGAACTAAGAGTGCGGTTTTCCATAAACATAACTAGTGAAACTAAAAACAAGAAACGAAAAGATTTAATTGCAAGATCTAAAGATATACCTTCAAACACTTACTTCCCCGGCAACGGCGCCAGAAATAGCTTGATGTCTACACACGCTTCTATTCTTGTAGACTATGTTGGGCCTCCAAGCGCAGAGGTTTGTAGGACAGCAGCAATTTCCCTCAAGTGGATGACCTAAGGTTTATCGAACTCAGGGAAATAGAGGTTGAAGATGGTCTCTCTCAAGCAACCCTGCAACTAAGATACAAGAAGTCTCTTGTGTCCCCAACACACCTAATACAACTAGGAGTTGTATAGGTGCACTAGTTCGGCGAAGAGATGGTAAAATATGGATGATAGGAGTGGCAAAGCAAAGTAATATAAATCTGTAATAAAAAGTGCAGCAAGCAAACAAGTGGTAAACGTGAGCACAAATGGTATTGCAATGGTGGAAACAAGGCCTAGGCTTCATACTTTCACTAGTGGCAACTCCCAACAACATTAACATAATCGAATCACATGATATATCCCATAAAACATGCAATGGAGACGCACCCGGAGGTCATTCCTTCGTGGTCAAGAGAGGACGAGAATTATGTAGGGCTACAAAAGCACACCTCAAAGTTCGTAGTTCTCAATCTAAGGATTTCCCAATGTCACCGCGGCCATCCAAAGAGAGTCCCACAATCACCACAACATATCTAAAGGATAGTCAAAGACAAGCACCAAGAGACTCTCAATCTTCAATCAACACACAAGAGAGGAAATCACTCATGAAAATACTTTTCTAATCCATGTCCAATAGACCGCTGTCACCTTGGTCTCGGGGATTATACTAGATAAAGACCAGTGAGTACATCAATCCAATACATAGAGGAAGGGGAAATATCATGGGATCACCCTAGATTAACATAGCCTATGATCACAACGAAGATCACATCATGGGAGAAAGAATTGACCACATAGCTACTGGTAAGAACCTCAGCCCCGAGGAGGAACTACTCCCGCATCATGGAGGGAGGAAGCAATGTCGATGGAGATGAATCCGAGGGCACTTCCCCGTCCCGGTAGGGTGCCGGCGCAGGAATTCTGGTCCCCCGAAGCTTGATGTCGATGGCGGCGGAGATCGGAATCGCGTCTGGAGAAAAGGGGTCCGGAATCAGGGTTTTTGCGACGCGATGTAAATATATGCCAAAGGGGGTCGCCAGAGGAGGTCAGGGGGGCCCAGGCGCCCCCCCCGGCGCGGCCTAGGGGGGGGGCGCCTGGGCAGGCCGCCTGGAGCCCCCGTGGACCCCCTCCGGCCCTACTTTGGCCGCATGGAAGCTTCCGGAACGCTGATTTTTTATATATTTTTCCCGGAATTTTTCTGGCAATTTTCGTAATGGGAAAACCTGAAATACAAAAACAGCAGAAAACAGAAACTGGCACTGGGGTGCACTGAGTTAATAGGTTAGTCCAAATACGATCAAAAGTGTATGGAAGTGTATAAATATCATAACAATATCACCCAAAAGAGGCATGGAGCAAGCAGAAATTATAGATACGTTTTGGACGTATCAGCCTCCCATGCGCTTGGGGTGGCAGATGGTGGAGGCAGGAAACCGGGCCATCGCTGGTTGGGGCGGCGGGTCGGCCCTGGCTCCCTGCGCCTCCCGCGTCGTGATTGGCCGAGCGGGGTGGTCGAGCCCCAACCCCGTTCCTTCATAAAGAGCGGGGGGGGGGGGAGGGACGGCGTCTCGCACTCTTCCATCTTCTTCCTCCTTCAGCTTCTGCTCATCTCTTCTGTTCGTCATGGAGAGAGGAAAACACGGCCCTTCGACGGTGGCGGCGAGGGTCGCCGCTCGACAACGCGTCCCTCCTTCTCCTGCACCTGCGGTGGCAGAGCCGGCCGCGAGGGGAAGGGGGAGGGGGCGAGGCCGGGGCGCCCGTGGAAGAGGAGGACGGGGCGGCCCGCCGGCCTCGCCCCCGCCTGCAGCTCCTCCTCCAGTGGAGGGCCATGTTGGGGATGACCCTTGCGAGTTCTTCGTCAGGTTATGGCGGCCGCTGCTTAGTGGCTTCTCGCCCCTCGTTGGTTACCCCAAGTGGAAGGTTTGAGATGCAGTGTAGCAGAAGTTTTCCCTTGGCAATACCAAGGATCGATTTCCCTGAGACTCCCAGTTTCAACAAGAAGGTGTCAACTACTAACGGCGCCAGATATTAGCAATCAACGTGGACGTGCACACAGATACAAATAACTTTGCTCCCAACGAGTACAGAGAGGTTGTCAATCCCTCCGGCCTTGTAGTTTACAAAGGATCAAACGCAAGTGATAATAGTGATAGGTATAATTGCAATAGTAAGTAAAAAGCGGAAAGTAAAAAGCGGATGTGACCAATGATGGTAATATGGACCGGAGTCTCATGATGTTCACTAGTGATGCCTCTCTCCCAAAAGACGATAAAACAACTATGTGAGGTAAACGAATTATAGCTGGGAAATTGACAGGACCATGTGCGCAAACCAATGCTGACTAAGTTGCAAGAAAGGTAGAGGTTCAAAGCATGGGCGGTACGCCGAGGTAAGTAGACCGAAATCCATCTGCATCTACTACTAATCATCCACCTTGAGATATCTATCCAGAACATCTCGCTGGTATTAAGCTGCGAGTCCCACCCATAGTGTAAACTCAAAGCAACAGACAACTGCATTAAAAGAACTTTGCGTAAAGTAAACAATCCTTGCACCCGCGGGCACAAGCACCGTTGTTTTCCCCCTAGTGGCAACAGCACATCCCCTAGACTCATGTTTCTGTCACTCAAACTAGTCATCGAGGGGCATGAACCCACAATCAAGCATAACGTTCCCTCTTGGAGTCACTACCTACTACTTGGCCAAAGCAATAAGTAACAACGAAGAACATGCAAGAATTACTTACGAACATAAATATAAAAGAGGTGAATCAAATATATTACTCAAACACAATCTGAACATAATCTCATAATCCATCGGATCCCAGCAAACTCATCATAGCAACAGCATAAGGATTACATATGTGCCTCGATCATGTAGGGCAGCTCACGAGGACTAATTAGTGAAGCACAAGAATGGGAGGAGAACATCACATAGCTACTGGTCATGGACCCATGGTCCAAGGGAGACTACTCACAACTCATCCGGGAGGCGTCCATGGTGGTGGAGAAGCTCCCAGTGGTGATCCTCCCCTCCGGCAGGGTGCCGGGAAGAGTTCTCCTGGTGCTCCCGATCTTGGAAGCGGCGGCGGCGGCGGAATAGAGATGAGATCGCGAAAAAGAGTTCCCATCTCGAGGGTTTCGGGAGACACTTTAAATATATGCCAAAGGGGGGCATCAGACGAGGCTCGGGGGGCCCAGGCGCCCCCCCCCCCCCC
>LR738711.1:853313226-853408956 GCA_902687465.1 Secale cereale | reverse complement strand
GGGGGGGGGGGGCGCCACCAGGGCGCCTGGGGCCCTGGTGGCCCCCCTCCGGCTGTGCTTCGGGTGCCTGGTAGCTTCTGGAACGCTGATTTTTTATATAATTTTTCTGGATTTTTTCTGATAGTTCTCGTAATGTGAAAACCTGAAATACAAAAACAGCCGAAAACAGAAACTGGCACTGGGGTGCACTGAGTTAATAGGTTAGTCCAAATATGATCAAAAGTGTATGGAAGTGTATAAATAACATAGCAATATCACCCAAAAGAGGCATGGAGCAAGCAGAAATTATAGATACGTTTTGGACGTATCAACATCCCCAAGCTTAATTCCTGCTCGTCCTCGAGTAGGTAAATGATAACAAGAATAATTTCTGTGGTGACATGCTATTAACCATATAGGACTTTTTCATAGTCATATGACAAAAGCTTACTGAGACAATAAATCTATAGTAATTAAGTTGCCTCATGAGAAAATCACAAAGAACTGAAAGTTTTACAATATGATACTGAAACATCAAATAGATTTGTAATGAACATGGTGTGCAAATATGATAAAGTGATATCTAGCTTGCCCCCTTTAGTGAAGCAAAACATAAATGCAGGGGCACCTCCAAGGTTTAAGTGATGACTAGATACAATGATTTCAGAATAAACAATATCACAATCATGCAAAAGACAATGCTACTTTGGGACAATGCACATTACACTCAGAATGACAATCATGCTCTCAATAGTTGGTGCTTTAAAAGAAGGTGGAGACTCTCGAACCGTGGCTTTTGTTGGCAAGGTTGAAAACCCGTAGTCGGAAACAAAGACAAAACATGTACCAGAGCTCTTGGTTTTAAAAACAGAGGTAACAATTATTTTTTTGATCATGCATGTTTCGTCAACGAATGCTAGCAGACAACTCAATCACTTCTTGAGATGGACAAGTTTCGAGGAACGACTCCCGAATGAGGACGATCACATCCTCTTAATCTCCTTTGTTTATCACTGCCAAAGTTTTCTGATTTCTCATGAACAAAGCGTGAAGGAGGGTTTGTTTGTTATATTATCTTTTTGAGCCGGGCGCACTCAATGCCAGTTCCTTCTCGTATTATGGGTTTGCACATTATACGTGCAATCCCGGGGTGAAGCTTGTCCAACTTAAAAAGATCATGAATTAACTACTACTTCCTCATGAACTTACAACAGAGGCACAAAATAGGAATGCTTTTCTTTGAATAATTTCGAGATGGTACATGCAAGTCTCCGTTAGGAATGGCACGTAAATACCATGTAGGAAGGTATGGTGGACTCATATGGCATAACTGGATTAAAAGAATGTGGATGCACAAGCAGTCAATCCGCTTAGTACAGGTGGAGGTTAGCAAAAGACTGGGAGCGACCAACTAAGAGAGCAATGACGGTCATAATCATGCAGAGCGACAAAGCAACATTGAATCAGGCATGGAAGTTATATCGCTACTCAGAAACAAAAGATCATCAAGGCTTGACAGACTTTCTTTACAGTCTTAAATATGTGTGAGCATACGCCAAGTCAATCAAAATAAATTCTTTGAAGGAAGATATTACTAAACCATACCACATCATAGGCAAACAAATCATGTTGGTACTCCAATAACACATTGGGAACCCCCCAGCTATTTGAGACTAACCATAAGAAAACCTGAACTACTAAGCGCCATTATGCACGTAGCATCTTTATCATAGACATATCAACCAATGCAACGGACGCAAACTCTCTTAATTAGATAAGCATGATGACTAAAGAGAGTTCAAGCAACCAACTAAATGAAAGCTCTTTAAAAAGATAAGCATGAAAGTTAAGAGCTAAGCATGATAGTAGCTATTAAAAGACAAAGAACACACACAGCAGAGATAGATATGAAAATTCTATGTTATGTTCTAGGTAGAAGTGGAGCGTGTTTCTCTCCCACATAAAGAAAGCTGAGTTCAGACTCGTTATGAAAAGCTAAAGAAAATTAAAAGGAAACTAAAAGCAAGACGCTCCAAGCATAGCACATAACACATGAAGTGATTAAAATATAGTGGAACGAAAGACGAACTGATAATGTTGATGGAGGAGGGGATGCACGGGGGCATCCCCAAGCTTAGACGCTTGAGTCTCCTTGAATATTTCTTGGGGGTGCATGGGGGCATCCCCAAGCTTGAGCGTTTGACACTCCTGAATCTTTTTATCATCTTCCCTCGCACACTTGAAAACTCCCTTCATACATAACTCATCATAATCTGATTAGCGAGGTTAGTACCCATAATAAAATAATTTTTCCTTGCTGGAAATAAAGATATTCTTGAAGTTCTAATGTTTCTCAAGATTACCAAAAGGTTTTTGCAAAGAAAAAGCAAGCTCTAGGTTTGCAAAATGAAGGAAAGGCAAAACAGGACAGAATCTGTGAAAAACAGAACAGCAGGTAGTAAATGATTTTTCCGGGGCACTTCTGCAACTCTAATCAAAAAACTCAAAACAGAGGCACGAAAGACAATTATATAGAGCACGCTGTCGAAAAAATTCAGACCAAAAAGATGATCTGGTGATTTTATACGAATTTTTCTATCCAAGGACAGAATCTGTTTCCTGGACAGCACGTCACAACTTTTGAACTTTCTTGCAATCAGAGGCTACACTTGGCACAAAATTGAAAAGCAAAGATACAATGATGATGCTACAGTAGTAACAACATCAAGACACAACAAAAGAAAAATAAAATTTATTCATTGGGCTGCCTCCCAAAAGCGCTTTCTTTTATGCCTTTAAGCTAAGCATAATGCATAGAGATCAAGTTTTATCAAGAGTAAAAGAATAGCTGGCCCGTATAACGGACTCAAAAGGTAACTTAATCTTCTTTCGAGGGAAGTGTTCCATCCCTTTGTTGAGAGGAAACTGGAATTTTATATTACCCTCTTTCATGTCAATGATAGCACCAACGGTGCATAGAAAAGGACGTCCCAAAATAATTGGACACGAAGGTTCACATTCAATATCCATAATAGTAAAATCAACGGGAACATAATTGTCATTGACAATGATAATAACATCGTCGATCCTCCCCAAAGGTTTCTTTATGGAAGAATCAACCAGACGAACACCAAAAGAACAAGAATCAAAAGGTTTCAATTTAAGCATATCATATATTCTTTTGGGCATAACAGAGGTACTAGCACCAACATCACATAAAGCATAGGAAGAGAAGTTATTCAACTTAATTTTTATCATAGGATCCCAACCATCTTCTAGCTTTCTAGGTATGAAGGCTTCTACTCTAAGTTTCTCCTCCCTAGCTTTGATAAGAGCATTAGTGATATGCTTTGTGAAGGCAAGGTTAATCGTGCTAGTGCGGGGATCTCTAGACATCTTGTGAAGGAAATCAATAACTTCGGTAAGAGTGCAATTGTCTAAATCAAGGTCACTACCATCAAGTAAGGTGGTAGTGGTGTCCTTTAGGTTCACTTGTATGGTAGTTTCTATAGTCATAGCATCACCATTAATAGGCCCATCGGGACCAGGAGTGCATTGGGTGCTAAGAGTTTGGATATCCTCAACAACTTGGATAGTAGCAACAGTGTGGTGGGTAGGAAGGCTCTTAATTCTATCTTCTTCCTCCCTTTCTCTAGCCCATCTCTCTTTAAGTTTAGCCATCATCCTAATATTTTCATTAATTTGCACTTGAATAGCATTAATAGGAGTGACCTTCGTCTCCTCAAGAGGAGAAGTTCTAATTTTAAGCAATTCAACCTCATTGGCTAAATTGTCTACCTTTGAAGAGAGATCACCTAGTTTGTTTAGTTTTTCTTCTACACTATTATTAAAAGCTTTTTGGGTAGTGATGAAATCTTTAAGCATAATCTCTAGTTCAGTAGTGAAGTTCCTGGTGCTAGGATAAGCATTGTTGTTCCCATAAGAATTAGAGGGGAACGGTCTAGGATTGCTACCAAAATTACTCCTATAAGCATTGTTATTAAAATTGTTTCTAGAGATAAAGTTCACATCTACTTGTTCTTGAGCAATCAAAGAATTTAAAGGAACATCACGAGGATCAATAGAAGATTGCTTCGAAAGTAGAGACATGATCAAGTCAACTTTTTCATTTAGGGAGGAAATCTCCTCGACAGAGTTTACCTTCCTACCTGTTGGAGCGCGTTCGGTGTGCCATTGGGAATAATTGGTCATCATCTCATCGAGAAGCTTTGTGGCAGCACCAAGCGTAGTTGACATAAAGGTTTCTCCCGCGGCCGAATCTAACAAGTTCCGCGAGGTAAAGTTCAAGCCTGCATAAAAAGTTTGGATAACCATCCAAGTAGTCAAACCATGAGTAGGGCAGTTCTTGATAAGAGATTTCATACGTTCCCAAGCTTGGGAAACGTGTTCATTATCCAATTTTTAAAATTCATTATGTTACTTCTTAGTTGGATAATTTTAGCAGGTGGATAGTATTTTCCAATAAAAGCATCTTTGCACTTGTCCCATGAATCTATGCTGTTTCTAGGCAAAGACTGAAACCAAATTTTAGCTCCTCCTCTCAAGGAGAAAGGAAAAAGCTTAAGCTTAACAATATTACCATCTATTTCTTGGTACTTTTGCATATCACAGAGTTCAACAAAATTGTTCAAGTGTAAAGCAGCATCATCTCCATCACCGGAGAATTGATCTTTCATGACTAAGTTCAGTAAAGCAGGTTTAATTTCATACGAAGGTGCTGAAGTGGCAGGTGTCATGATAGGTGTGCAGATAAAGTCATCGTTGTTGTGACTAGTGAAGTCACACAACTTGGTGTTCTCGGTGGAACCCATAGTAGCAAGCAAGCAAGATAACTATTTTTGTGATTTTCGATAAAAGATACTAAAGCAAAAACTGAAAGGTAAACTAACAAGACTAAAAGCAAAGGTAAAAGATAGCGTGCAACTCCCCTATCCTGAAGAGTGGAGTCCCCGGCAACGGCGCCAGAAATTGCTTTGCTTAGTGGCTTCTCGCCCCTCGTTGGTTACCCCAAGTGGAAGGTTTGAGATGCAGTGTAGCAGAAGTTTTCCCTTGGCAATACCAAGGATCGATTTCCCTGAGACTCCCAGTTTCAACAAGAAGGTGTCAACTACTAACGACGCCAGATATTAGCAATCAACGTGGACCTGCACACAGATACAAATAACTTTGCTCCCAACGAGTACAGAGAGGTTGTCAATCCCTCCGGCCTTGTAGTTTACAAAGGATCAAACGCAAGTGATAATAGTGATAGGTATAATTGCAATAGTAAGTAAAAAGCGGAAAGTAAATAGCGGATGTGATCAATGATGGTAATATGGACCGGAGTCTCATGATGTTCACTAGTGATGCCTCTCTCCCAAAAGACGATAAAACAGCTATGTGAGGTAAACGAATTACAGCTGGGCAATTGACAGGACCATGTGCGCAAACCAATGCTGACTAAGTTGCAAGAAAGCTAGAGGTTCAAAGCATGGGCGGTACGCCGAGGTAAGTAGACCGAAATCCATCTGCATCTACTACTAATCATCCACCTTGAGATATCTATCCAGAACATCTCGCTGGTATTAAGTTGCGAGTCCCACCCATAGTGTAAACTCAAAGCAACAGACAACTGCATTAAAAGAACTTTGCGTAAAGTAAACAATCCTTGCACCCGCGGGCACAAGCACCGTTGTTTTCCCCCTTGTGGCAATAGCACATCCCCTAGACTCATGTTGCTGTCACTCAAACTAGTCATCGAGGGGCATGAACCCACAATCAAGCATAACGTTCCCTCTTGGAGTCACTACCTACTTCTTGGCCAAAGCAATAAGTAACAACGGAGAACATGCAAGAATTACTTACGAACATAAATATAAAAGAGGTGAATCAAATATATTACTCAAACACAATCTGAACATAATCTCATAATCCATCGGATCCCAGCAAACTCATCATAGCAACAGCATAAGGATTACATATGTGCCTCGATCATGTAGGGCAGCTCACGAGGATTAATTAGTGAAGCACAAGAACGGGAGGAGAACATCACATAGCTACTGGTCATGGACCCATCGTCCAAGGGAGACTACTCACAACTCATCCGGGAGGCGTCCATGGTGGTGGAGAAGCTCCCGATGGTGATCCTCCCCTCCGGCAGGGTGCCGGGAAGAGTTCTCCTGGTGCTCCCGATCTTGGAAGCGGCGGCGGCGGCGGAACAGAGATGAGATCGCGAAAAAGAGTTCCCATCTCGAGGGTTTCGGGAGACGCTTTAAATATATGCCAAAGGGGGGCATGAGACGAGGCTCGGGGGGCCCAGGCGCCCCCCCGGCGCGGCCCAGGGGGGGCGCGCCACCAGGGCGCCTGGGGCCCTGGTGGCCCCCCTCCGGCTGTGCTTCGGGTGCCTGGTAGCTTCTGGAACGCTGATTTTTTATATAATTTTTCTGGATTTTTTCTGGCAGTTCTCGTAATGTGAAAACCTGAAATACAAAAACAGCCGAAAACAGAAACTGGCACTGGGGTGCACTGAGTTAATAGGTTAGTCCAAATATGATCAAAAGTGTATGGAAGTGTATAAATAACATAGCAATATCACCCAAAAGAGGCATGGAGCAAGCAGAAATTATAGATACGTTTTGGACGTATCAGCCGCCGCGCCGTCGCCTTCGTCTCCCGACTCCATTTGCGCGGGAGATGGAGTTGGATCCGCCGGAGTCATTGCGGCTGCACATGAGGGGCTACGGGATCAGTGGCACGCGGGTCCGCGTCGACTTCCCTGCTCCTCATGTGATGTATCTTCGTCAGGGATGGAAGACGTTTGCTCGTATCCACAACCTGACGGATGGGCTCACTCTCCATTTTAAGTTGATGGAGGGTGGCCTTCTCTCCGTCAAGGTCTTTGGGCACTTTGGGACTTGTGCCAGGTGCTGCGTGGAGAGCTCCTCCGATGACGAAGACTCCTCCTCGAGCGAGGGTGACGAGGAGGACAGCGGCAGCGACGACGAGGGCGGTAGGTGGCAGGATGACGGGTCCGACTAGTTGTCGGGCGCCGCTCCTGGTGGCATCGGCGACTCCATCATCCGCGTCGCCAGCTCCTTGAACTTCTCGGGGCCGTCCCCTTGGCGGCTGGTGTAGGGAGGCTGCGGAAGAGGGCGGGCGGCAAGGTCGTCATGTCGGAGTACGCGGGCACCGACGCCTTCGACACGTACTGACGTCCTGCCGCCTCGTCTTCGAGCTCTGCTTCCGGCGCCGCCATCACCATCCAGCCTTTGGGCGGCCACCAAGATGTCCTCTTGGTGTCTTCTGCCACCCGTAGCTCGCCTAGGCGCTCCTTTTGCCCTTCTCGCCTTCTTGACCTACCTCCTGAGGAGAGGGACACGAAAGGCATTACGGGCATCTTATCTCTTTTTAGTTTGTAAGCCTTCGGGCATCTATTAAATTTAAAACTTGTAATCTCCTTGTTCATGTTTTTCATTCCCTATGGACTGTACCCGAGTGGAATGTTTTTAATGAAAAAGGGATGTTTGCCGGGTCATTTGTTCGCAGGTAGAACCCACAACAGGGAACAAATCCCTGATATCTTTAATATAAACATTTTCTCGCCCGGCGACAGGCCTCGCCATCCCCCCACTTCGCTCGACCTTTCTCACGCCTTTGGCGGAGGCAGGGATGAAGTGGGTTTAGGCTCCTTGTTCCATCCTTTCGCTGCCGCGACTACAACCAAACTTGGTCCCAGGAACGAGCCCTAGGGCCTAGAGTTATGGGAGCACGGTAGTTTTAAGGAAAGAAACGAGGTTTCACATACCTCAGTCCATAATGGAATGCATGATAAGGGATGAAGGACTTATCTGAAGCTGCAGCCCCCGGCAACCCTTGTTTGTCGTGGGTGAATCTTTGCTCTTGCAGCCCCCGGCAACACTGGCTTGCCGGGGCCTAGATGCTGGCCTGTTCCTTTTTCTTCTCCCCAAGTGGTCTCGACAAGGATACCTGTGTGTCCTGTGAACCAGAGAGGATAATAGGAAGACAAAGGGATGCAAACTCGACCTCTAAGCTAGGGGTTAGCCGCCGCTAAGCACTATCAACCCCAACCAAGGACGAGACTCGACTCAGCATGCATGCTACAACTTAGGGCGCCAGCGCTTCATTTATTTATGCTCAGGGTCTGCGCCTGGCTTTGTACAAAGGGTTACATGCCTTGCCGGCAAGGCTTGTACAAAAAGGTGGCTTGCCGGGGGGCCCGGCAAGCCGCGCCTTATGGGTAAAACTTGCGAAGATGCTCAATGTTCCAGGAATTACTCACCGGAATGGCATTTTCGGTCTCCAGGCGGACTGCGCCAGGCCTGGTGACTCGTATTACCCGATAAGGGCCTTCCCACTTCGGCGTCAACTTGTTGGTATTCTTGGCCGATTGAACGCGCCGAAGAACAAGGTCGCCTTCCTCAAAGCTTCGGGCATGGACCTTGCGGCTATGGTAGCGGCGCAAGGCTTGCTGGTAGCGTGCTGCTCTCACAGCCGCCCGAAGACGATCTTCCTCAAGGAGCATTGCATCATCTTGCCTCAGTTGCTCTTGCTCAAGCTCATCATAAGCGAGCACTTTAGGTGACCCGTATATGAGTTTAGTGGGGATAACTGCTTCTGCCCCGTATACTAGGGCAAAGGGTGTCTGGCCGGTGACTCGATTTGGCGTCGTTCTGATCGACCAAAGAACTGTCGGTAATTCATCAATCCACCGCCTTCCGCTCTTGTGCAGCCTGTCAAAGGTCTTTGTCCTTAAGCCTCGCAGCACTTCAGCGTTTTCCCTCTCAGTTTGACCATTGCTTCGGGGGTGAGCAACGGAAGCGAAACATACTTTGCTGCCGAGGTCCTGGGTATATTGCATGAAGGTGCGGCTTGTGAACTGCGTGCCGTTGTCGGTGATGACCCTGTTGGGTACACCAAAATGGCACACTAGTCCCTTGAAGAACTTGATGGCTGACAGAGCTGTGACCTTCCTCACTGCCTCCACCTCCGGCCACTTTGTGAACTTGTCGATTGCAACGTACAAGTACTCAAAGCCCCCGACAGCGCAGGGGAAAGGGCCCAGTATGTCGAGCCCCCAGACCGAGAAGGGACAGGAGAGAGGAATGGCTTGAAGGGCTTGAGCTGGTTGATGGAGTTTCTTTGAATGAAACTGGCACGCTTCACACCTGGTGACCGGTGCCGTCGCATCCTGGAGGGCAGTGGGCCAGAAGAAGCCTTGCCGAAATGCCTTGCCGGCAAGGGCTCTTGACCCTATGTGAGATCCACATATGCCTCCATGTATCTCCGCCAACAGCCCCAGTCCTTCCTCTCGAGGGATACACTTCAATTTCAGGTCGTTCGGTCTCTTTCTGTACAGGACGCCATCGACGAACTGGTACATAGCAGACCGACGGGCTACTTTTTCCGTTTCTTCCTGCTCCTCAAGAAGTTCCCCAGTCTGGAGGAATCAGATGGTATGCTGTGCCCAGGCTGGAGCCTGGGGCTCGACGGCGAGGACTAAAGGCATTTCCTCCGCCATGGGAGCGGCTGTCTCGACGGCAAGAGCTTGACGCTCCGCCGGAGCTAGCCGTCCCGTGGCGGGCTCAGTGTCCCCGGCAACATCCTTGTCGGCGGCTCCAGGGAGCTCGGCGGGAAAGTACTTGTCCGGCCCTGATTTCCTCCTCTTGTTTTGCTCTGTTGATGGATGTAACACCCCAAAAATTTAGCAATGTTTTATTAAATAAAATTTTGCCTTTTGCTATATGTTCCTTGGTTTCAGAACCATTCTTGTTCTGATTTGCTGGAGTTTTTACCCCTAGTAAAAACCTTCCAGTTAGTATTAGAGTCTCTTATGCACCCCTTTAAAAACTTTGCTTTTATCAGCAGGATTAAGTATATATTGGTCTTACTAATTCCCTTCTCTATAAAAATGATTAAACCTAGTTTTAAGGTCTCTTTTGTACTGCAACCACTTGATAAATTTATTTATTATTTCAACAAAAAATTGGAGATGTCAAGTGATGCTATCAGATCACTTTTATGCAAGAATATAATTATTTCTTTTAATATTTTGAGCACCACAGCATGTTTACCAATATAGTTCAGTAGGCCAGATTGCACTACAACCCCGTTAATTATTCCTTTGATGCTTTCACCAAAATTATGGGATGATCATAGCAGTATGTTATTCATCTTTATGCAAAAACCCATCTTGGTCCTTTGGAAGTTTTGAGTAAAACAACCTCTTTTCCATTCTGGTTCAGTTTGGTGATTTGCACTGCAACCCTAGTCTATTTTGCTCTAGTGCCTTTGAGATTCCTCATGCTTGTAGTCCCTCTTGCAAAACCCTTAAGTCCAGAAGGGTGGACCCATTGGGATAGTTTTGGTTCATGGAACAGTGCTCTACATGTTCTGTCCAGAACTGAAAACTTGCAAAACTTGCACTAACAAGTTTTTGCTTTTGATGAACTAACCTCACCATCTTCTTACTCATCTAAGGAGACATCCATCTGGTAAATTTGGCCACCCCAAGAGCTTGCTAGATGCCCCTGGCATTTTGTCAAACACCCTGAGTGCATGACCATATTTGTCTTAGCTTCTGGTTCATATTATGAACTTGATTCCCTGACTAAACCAGCATGTCTCACAGCTTTGTCATTGCCTATAACCCCACCCTGCTGACCCCCTTGCAGTTTGGAGCTCATTAGCTTGCCTTGGCATAACGCCGAGCACGTTGCATGCGTGCTCTGGGCATGCCCAGAGCGCGTTTTGCACGTGCGTGCGCTCGGGCCGCCGCATCGCGCCCTGGCCCCAACTCACCTGCAGAGCCTCACCTGACCTTATCCGCACCCAGGTACACGCCAAGCCGCCCCTGGGTTGCCACAGCGCCGCCGTCAGAGCGCTTTTGGCGGCACGCCGGCGAGCACAGCGGCTTTCTGCCACGGTCGGCGCCGCCCAAGCCACACGCACTCGCCAGCTGCCCCCTTGAGCAGTGCGAGCTCATTCGCAGGCCCGTCCGCTAGCATTCGTCGCCGCCACGTCTCCCGCGGCCACAATACGGCGGTCGCCGGCGAGCTTATCCTCTGCCGCCGCTGAACTGCCATGGCTCGCCTATTTAAAGGTGCCCCGCACCTCTCCGCAGCATCAGACCACCATTAGGTACTCTGCAGAGCAGCCCGTGGCAGCCATTCGCCCCCGGGAAGCTTCCTCCTTCATCTCCGGCGAACACGGCCGCCGCCCCTGCCTCGAGCAATCCGGCGTCACCAGAGCCTCCCCCGCCCGTCCAGCACCACCGTCGCCTTCCCCTCGATCCCGCGGAGCCACCCATCACCTCAGACTCGCTCGAGAACCACTGCATCGCAAAGCCCCAAACCCACCCGAAGCTTCCTCCGCCGCGGAGCTCGCCGCCGGCGACTCCCTCCGTCCCCTCCAGCCAGCCGACTACCGAAAGGACCGCCAAGGAGTCGCGGATCCATTCCCGCACTCGGTGACCCTCGAGGAGCCCTGGTTCGCCGGCGACGATCGCCGGAGTCCCGCCTCCGTTCGGGCAGGGAAGAGAGAAGGGGGGGAACGACTAGTCAAACCTGACTAGTGGGCCCCCTGGACCCACTATCAGTGACCCAGCCTCGCACCCACGCGCGCATAAGTGGAGGCGCAAAACCCCAGAGTACGTCTCCACTATTTCAAAAGCGTATTCTCAGCCGAAATGTTTTATTTTCTGTTTTAGTTAAAAAAAATCAGATTTGACCAAACTTTGACTGGCTTTAACTTTTTAACCACAACTCTAAATGACTTGATTCTTTTTCTGTTGTTTCCCAAATATTGTCTAGTTTATTTTCACATTTATATGAAAATTTTCCAGACAACTTATTGGGGGTGTTCTAAGTCTATGTATTGATTTTCTAATCATTCTTTTAGGATTTTTTGAAGAGGGAGAAAACTTCCAAAATTCTTGGAATGCTTTTCTCCTCCCCTCTACTTGAAGGCAAGCATCCTGAACCCCGTTTGATACATGTTGTGTGTTGTTTGCTATAACTCAAGAGCTACATTGTTATGCCAAAGTGGAGCATCGTTATTTTATGTGGAAATCATACTCTTGCATATCAACACGTGGTGAACAATTTATTTTATCAGTTATGTATGTGTTATTGGCGACAGCCACCCCCCTCATGCCACATATGCCTGGTGATAGTTCGGATGGAGTCCGAAGGAAGGATGTGGTTCGGTGAACCGACCACGTGACTGACATCTTGTTGTGACGAGGATGTGCAGTGAGGCAGCATTTAGCATGAGGGGCGTGACCCTGTCCGGAAACTGTGAGAGCTTTGTGGCACTAACCATGCAGAAAATACATGAACCTCTTGAGTCGACCATAGATCAAGTCTTGCTCCGGTAACCCCCATACTTGTTTCGTACTACCACGTATCCGTGCTATAGGTAGGGTGCAGATCAGTAAATTTGTCGATCCCTGTTCTATCACACACCATACAGAGAGGCCACGGTGGAAGATACCGGCTGCATCCGGTAGGCAGGCCACCTGGTCCGGGGGCATGGGTGTTTTGGTTGTAGCCGAAGGGGATAGCTTCCCCAGTTTTTCGCGCGCGTTATAAATTGTGGTGATCCCATGCTAGTCGAGGTTGTAGCCACCCCACTTAGAGTTTGTCTTAACTAGTGTCGTGGGTGATTCCAGACACCGGTAAGTTAAGCTGGTGTGTGCAGTCAGGTGTGTCTTCAATATAAAAAGCCATAGATGGAATTAGTCCAGGAGGGCTATAGAGAATCCGTCATCCGTGGGTAAAGAGTACACCCTCTGCAGAGATATAAAACCTATTCGAATAGTCGTGTCCATGGTTAAGGACTACAATTTGGGATGGGTCGAGTGTCGGTCTTAGTGTCGGTCTTCGGAGGAGAAATCTGTTAAACCAGAATATTAATTATGACCTGTGACAGGTAGTGATTGTGATTTATCATTATTATGGACTAACCTTTCATCTATTGAGACAAGAAGTATCCTTGGGACGGTTCTACCTCCCGGATATTCACTATTATTTATTCTTGCTTTATAAGCCCTTTCTGTGATGTCGCTCAGACGTCCAAGTGTGGCATTTCTTTTATTTATAAGCCCTTTCTGTGATGTCGCTCAGACGTCCGACTGTGGCATTCTTTTATTTATAAGTCCTTTCTGTGATGTCGCTCAGACGTCCGAATGTGGCATTTCTTTTATTTATAAGCCCTTTCTGTGATGTCGCTTAGACGTCCGACTGTGGCATTCTTTCTATTTACAAGCCCTTTCTGTGATGTCGCTCAGACGTCCGACTGTGGCATTCTTTTTATTTACTAAGCCCTTTTCGTGGTGTCGCTCAGACGCCCGACTGCGGCATGTTTTCATTCTCTTTTATTTTTATTCTGTTTATATCTCCCTGAATGCATATGCATAGTCTTCTATACACATATAAACGAAATGCATGCATCACAAACTGTTATATCAAATTTAACATCGGGATCATAAAATAATTGTGAGCATGATTTTATTTCATCAATGCTAAAAATGTTTGCGAGTACATTCAAAGTACTCACTGGCTTGTCCCTGGCTATTGTCTTGGCCAGATTCCTTGCGTAGGAAGGAACGACGTGATGCCACCCCCGGAGCCTACACTATTGGAGTGAGCAGTCCCGCGAAGATAGGTGTTATCCCGGTCAGCCGTTCCTGTGGGAAATGGAGTCCCATAGTCACCGACGATCCACAAACCGCTTCCGCCATCGTCCATCAAGCTTGTGTTGTACTCTCAGGCCAGAATGGTCTTGTATTACATATCTTTACACTTTGCTTGGAGTTTCTGTAACCAGTTGGTGCCTCATCAGCTAACAGTAATCCTGGGGCTGGTTAGCACAAGGTCCGAATTTTGGGAATTTAATACCCCAAAATCCGGTCCTGACAATGGATCAACGGATGGCTGAGAAAGCTGAAGCACAAAGGTACCTGGTTCCACAGGTAACTTGAGGGCAGCGCGCTTTGACAGGTAATCGGCGATGTCGTTCTCCGCTCCAGGAACGTGCTCCGCCCGTATACCATCAAAGCGCTCTTCCAGCTTTCTCACTTCATCGACGTAGTCCTTCATCAACGAGCTCTGGTAATCTTTATTGACTTGTTTGACGACAAGCTCTGAGTCGCCACTGGCAATGAGTTTCTTGATTCCGAGGTCTGCCGCGATCCTAAGACCGGCAAGCAGCCCCTCATACTCAGCAGTATTGTTCGTTGATACCTCACTCAGGAAGTGCATCTGGACCACGTACTTGAGGTGCTCTCTAGTGGGCGCGACCAGCAGTACGCCAGCCCCGGCGCCCTGTAAGGAGAAAGCTCCATCAAAGTAAATGATCCAGTCACAACTCGCCTCTTTGCTGGGGAGAGCAGTTTCCTAGACTTCTTCATCAGGCGTCGCGGTCCATTCTGCAACGAACTCCGCCAGGACTCGGCTCTGAATCGTCGAGGTACTTTCAAACTTGAGGCCAAAGCTGGACAGCTCCAGTGCCCACTCTACAATTCTTCCCGTTGCATCTGGATTGTGCAATATCCGTTGCAGAGGGAGGCGAGTGACGACACTGATCTCGTGCGCCTGGAAGTAGTGACGTAGCTTCCTCGAGGCCATAAGAAGGCCGAAGAGCAATTTTTGCACACCGGAGTACCTTGACCTAGCCCCCTGCAAGAGGGAGCTAACAAAGTAGACCGGGTGCTGCATCATTTTCTTCCTCGGCGGCACTCCGACCGGCCGTGTCGTCTCTGCACCAACGGCATCAGGCTCTGTCGCTGCTATTACCTCGTCATCAACTTCTCTCTGCGCCACTAGTGCGGCGCTGACCACCTAGTTCGTTGCCGCTAGGTATAGCAGCAACGGTTCTTGTGGTCTAGGCGCAACTAGTACTGGCGTGGAGGAAAGATACCTCTTCAAATCTTGCAATGCTGCTTCGGCTTCTAGCGTACATTCCATTGGGCCCGCCTTTTTCAAAATCTTGAAAAAGGGAAGGGCGCGCTCGGCAGACTTGGAAATGAATCTGCTCATGGCGGCAACGCAGCCAGCAAGCCGACGCACATCCTTGACCCGTTTGGGTGCTTCAATCTGTTCTATAGCTTTGATCTTGTCCGGATTGGCCTCTATCCCATGCTGTGACACAAAGAACCCGAGGAGCTTGCCGGACGGGACGCCGAAGATGCACTTCTCAGGGTTCAGCTTGAGGTTGATCTTGTGTAGGTTCACAAATGTTTCTTGTAAATCCGGTATAAGGGTTGCCCTGTTCTTGGTTTTGACCACTATATCATCCATATAAGCCTCCATATTTCTATGGAGCTGGGGTTCAAAACCAATCTAGACTGCCCTTGCAAACGTCGAACCAGCACTCTTTAACCCGAAAGGCATTCGCACGAAACAGTACGTGCCACATGGGGTGATGAATGCTGTCTTCTCTTCGTCTTCTCTTGCCATGAAGATCTGATGGTAGCCGGAGTAGGCATCGAGGAATGGCAACAGGTCACACCCAGCCGTGGAATCAACAATCTGGTCGATGCGCGGCAATGGGAAGGGGTCCTTGGGACAAGCCTTATTGATATCTGTGTAATCAATACACAGCCTCCACTTCCCATTTGCCTTGGGCACTACCACTGGATTGGCCAACCACGTTGGATGGAGCACTCCTCTTACCAAACCTGCTGCTTCTAGTTTCCGGATCTCCTCTGTGATGAACTCTTGTCGTTCCAAAGCCGTGGACGGGCCGCGCATGAGGATAGACAGCAAGGTGGTGCTCAATCACCTCCCTGGGAACGCCGGGGATGTCGGATGCTTGCCATGCAAACACGTCGACATTCGCCCACAGGAAGGTGACGAGCGCGTCTTCCTATTTGTCGTCAAGGGTGGAGCTTATGGTGAAAGCCCCTCCTGTGCCATCCTCCTTGATGGAAACCTTCTTGGTTCCCGGTGGTGTGGCCCTGGACCTCTTGTTTCTGCCGGTGGAGCTCTCTGGCACGTCCTCGACGGGAGCGCGACACTCCGAAGAGGTGCGCTTGCCGGAGTGGGTGTCCGAGGTCTCACCGGTCTTATTATTGCCGTTGGAGCTCTCTGGCACGTCCTCGACGGGAGCACAACACTCCGAAGAGGTGCGCTTGCCGGAGTGGGTGTCCGAGGTCTCACCGGTCTTCTTCTTCTTCCCTCCCGGGGCGCCAGTGGCAGGAGCAAGTGCCCTCGTGGCGGCAGCTGCTGCAACTGCTTGCTGGTATAGTTGGTCAGCGCAAATCAGCGCATCTTTCTTATCGGAGGGGATGGTGATGATTGTCACAGGTCCAGGCATCTTCAGGGTGTTGTAGGCGTAGTGTGATGCTGCCATGAACTTGGCCAGCGCTGGGCGGCCATGGATCCCGTTGTAAGGCAAGGGGATCTTAGCAACATCGAACACGATCCTCTCCGTCCTGTAGTTCAGATCACTTCCAAAAGTCACGGGCAGCGTGACCTTCCCCTTTGGTTGACTTCTCCCCGGGTTGACCCCCTGAAACGTGCCCGTCTCTCCGAGGTCTCCGTCAGGAATCTGTAGCTTTTGGATCATGGTGGGCGAGAGCAGATTCAGACCGGCCCCGCCATCGACTAGCATCTTCGTCACCTTGAGGTTGCGTATTGTCGGTAAAACCAACAATGGCAAGCACCCGACCGCAGTAGTGCGACCAGGGTGATCCTCAGTGTCAAAAATGATAGGCGTGCTGGACCATTTCAGTGGCTTTTGGGCACCAGACGACGGCTCCGCCGCCGTAATCTCACGCGCCCACTGTTTAAGCTGGCGGTGAGAAGTATGCAGCGAGGCGCCGCCATCGACGCACATGGCCTCCGTGGCTTTGTGAAACTCTTGGTCGCCGGACTCGTCGTCCTCTTCGTGATCGTCGTCTTCAGGCCTTCTGTCATGGCCCCGGGCGGGCCTCTCCTGCTGTTTATCCTTGCCGCGATGGCCTGCTTGGCCGTCACGCTTCTTGCCGGACCCCTCAGCACTGTCCTGGCCCTTCTCCTTGTCCTGCCTCTCGTATTCAGCCCTCTGCTTCTCAGCAAGGAGCTCAACCTGTCGGTAGTCCTGGAGATCATGGCCTTTGGTGCGATGGATCTTGCAGTATCGCTTGTCGGAGTTTCCTGGCTTCTCGGCAGCCACCAAGGCCCGGCAGGCGACACACCCGGCCATTTCCTTGCCGGGGTCACCTGCCCTGGTTTTCTTGGCGGAGCCGGTGTCATCAGATCCCTCGACAGCAAGCACGGCTTTACCTTTGCGCTTCCTGTTGCGGCGCCGGCCTTTCTTCGCCGGGGCGGCAGTATCGTTATCTGAAGAGTCGGTTTCCGCGCCGGCATCTTCGCCGGGGTACTTCCTTCCCTCTTCAGCCCGGGCACATCTGTCAGCAAGAACATAGAGTTCTGCCACATCTTTCACCTTGGTCATCGCCAGTTCTTCACGCATCTTGCGGTTACGCACGTTCTGATGGAACGCGCTGATGATGGCGACAGGGTGAACATCAGGGATATTGTACTGTACCCGGCTGAACCTCTGTATGTACTTGCGTAGACTCTCGCCTTCCTTCTGGGGTACGACGTGTAGGTCACTTGCTTGGCCATGGGCTTGGTGACCTCTAGTAAAGGCGCCAACAAACTCATGGCACAAATCCGACCAGGAGGAAATAGTGTCCATCGGCAAGTGCATCAACCATGACATGGCGTTGGGTTTAAGAGCCAATGAAAAGTAATTCGCAAGCACCTTATCGTCGCGGGCTCCGGCAGCTTGCATCGCGATGGCGTTGGGTTTAAGAGACAATAGAGAGTCTCATACTTAGTCACTTCCATATACTAGTGGGAATTTTCATTATAGAACTTGGCTTGTATATTCCAATGATGGGCTTCCTCAAATGCCTTAGGTCTTCGTGAGCAAGCAAGTTGGATGCACACCCACTAGTTTCTTTTGTTGAGTTTTAATTCATATTTAGCTCTAGTGCATCCGTTGCATGGCAATCCCTACTCACTCACATTGATATCTATTGATGGGCATCTCCATAGCCCGTTGATACGCCTAGTCGATGTGAGACTATCTCCCTCCTTTTTGTCTTCTCCACAACCACCTCTATTCCACCCATAGTGCTATGTCCATGGCTCACACTCATGTATTGCGTGAAAGTTGAAAGGTTTGAAAAGATAGAGTATGAAAACAAATGCTTGGCTGAAATCGGGGTTGTGCATGATATGAATATTTTGTGTGATGAAGAGGGAGCATAGCCAGACTATATGATTTTTTAGGGATAACTTTCTTTAGCCATAGTATTTTGAGAAGACATGATTGCTTTGTTAGTATGCTTGAAGTATTGTTATTTCTTATGTCAACATAGACTTTTATCTTGAATCTTTCAGATCTGAACATTCATGCCACAATTAAGAGAATTACATTGAAAAACTATATTGGTTAGCATTCCACATCAAAAATTCTTTCTTTATCATTTACCTACTCGAGGACGAGCAGGAATTAAGCTTGGGGATGCTTGATACGTCTCCAACGTATCTATAATTTTTTGTTGTTCCATGCTATTATTTATGAAGTCTTGGATGTTTAATGGGCTTTATCATTCACTTTTATATCATTTTAGGGACTAACCTACTAACCCAAAGGCCCAGTCCAGATTGTTTTTTTTTTTTTGCATATTTGCAGAAAAAGAATATCAAACGGAGTCCAAACGGAATGAAACCTTCGCGAGAGATATTTTTGGAGGAAATCACGCACGAAGAACTTGAGAACCACGTCAGAAGAGCCACGAGTGGCCCAGGAGGGTGGGGGTGCGCCCCCCTTCCCAGGGCGCGCCCCCTGCCTCGTGGAGCCCCCATGACTCCCTCGGTGCCCTCCTTCTTCCTATATAAGTCTACGTACCCCAGAAACTCCTTGAACAGAGAGAAAACCCTAATTCCACCGTCGTACATTTTGTTCCCGTGGAGATCCCATCTTGGAGTCTGTTCCGGAGCTCCACCGGAGGGGGATCCATCATAGAGGCCTTCATCATCATCATCATCGCCCTCACCATGAGTTGTGAGTAGTGTACCACAGACCTTCGGGTCCATAGCTAGTATCTAGATGGCTTCTTCTCTCTCTGGATCTCAATACAAAGTTCTCCTCGGTCTTCGAGGAGATCTATTCGATGTAATCTCTTTTTGCGGTGTGTTTGTCGAGATCCGATGAATTGTGAGTTTATGATCAAGGTTATCTATGAAAGATATTTGGTTCTTCTCTGAACTTTTTATGTGTCCTCATAATATCCTTGCAAGTCTCTTCGAATTATTGGTTTGGTTTGGCCTACTAGATCTATAGTTCTTGCAATGGGAGAAGTGCTTGGCTTTGGGTTCAATCTTGCGGTGTCCTTTCCCAGTGACAGTAGGAGCAGCAAGGCACATATTGTATTGTTGCCATCAAGGATAAAAAGATGGGGTTTATATCATATTGCTTGAGTTTATCCCTCTACATCATGTCATCTTTCTTAAGGCGTTACTCTGTTCTTATGAACTCAATACACTAGATGCATGCTGGATAGCGGTCGATGTGTGGAGTAATAGTAGTAGATGCAGAATCGTTTCGGTCTACTTATCTCGGACGTGATGCCTATATAAAATGATCATGCCTAGATAGTCTCATAATTATTCGCTTTTCTATCAATTGCTCGACAGTAATTTGTTTACCCGCCGTAGAATATCGCTCTCATGAGAGAAGCCACTAGAGAAAACTATGGCCGCCGGGTCTATTCGCAACATATCAATCCACATCCACTTTACTTTTATCGCTTTTATTTTCTATTCTTATAAACTAAAAATACCAAAAATATAAACTATCATCTTTATCAGATCTCACTTTCGTAAGTTACCGTAAAGGGATGGACAACCCCTTATCGCGTTGGCTGCAAAGTTCTTATTTGTTTGTGCAGGTGTGAGGGACTCGCGCGTGGTCTCCTACTGGATTGATACCTTGGTTCTAAAAAACTGAGGGAAATACTTACGCTACTGTGCTGCATCTCCCTTTCCTCTTCGAGGGAATACAACGCAAGCTCAAGAGGTAGCAGTCCTCCACGCCATGAAATACTTACCTCTCAAGCTAAAAGGGCCAGCTCGGCACTGGTTAAACATCCTCGCAGAGAACTCCATTGGAAGCTGGGAAGAACTTGAGGATGCTTTTCAGGCTAACTTTTACGGGACTTATGTCTGGCCCCCGGACGTTGACGATCTAAGTCACGTAATCCAGCAACCCGGGGAGTCAGCCTGCAAGCTTTGGAATTGGTTCTTAACTAAAAAGAACCAAATTGTCGACTGTCCGGACGCCGAGGCCTTAGCGGCATTCAAACACAGTGTCTAGGACGAGTGGCTGGCTAGACACCTCGGCCAAGAGAAGCCGAGGACAATGGCAGCCCTTACTACACTCATAACCCGCTTTTGGGCGGGTGAAGACTGTTGGGGAACGTAGTATTTCAAAAAAAATCTATGATCACGCAAGATCTATCTAGGAGAAGCATAGCAACGAGCAAGAGAGTGTGTCCACATACCCTCGTAGACCGAAAGTGGAAGCGTTTAGTAACGCGGTTGATGTAGTCGAATGTCTTCATGATCCAACCGATCCAAGTACCGAACGTACGACACCTCCGTGTTCAACACATGTTCAGCATGATGACGTCCCTCGAGCTCTTGATCCAGTTGAGGATGAGGGAGAGTTTCGTCAACACGACGGCGTGGTGACAGTGTTGATGATGTGATCCGCGCAGGGCTTCACCTAAGCACTATGACAATATTACCCGAGGTGGAATCTATAGAGGGGGGCACCGCACATGGCTAAAACAATTGTTAACTTGTGTGTTCTAGGGTGCCCCCTGCACCCTCATAAAGGAGCAAGGGGGAGGCCGGCTGACCCTCATAGGGCGCGCCCCAAGTGGGGAGTCCTACTAGGACTCCTAGTCCTAGTAGGATTCCACCAAGAGGGAGAGAGGGGGAAGGAAGGAGAGGGAGATGGAGAGGGAAAGAGGGACCGCGCCCCTCACCTAGCCCTATTCGGACTCCCCTTGGGGGGTGGGGTGCGCGCCACCTCCTGGCTGCTGCCCTCTCTCTCTCTCCCCTAAGGCCCACTAAGGCCCATTACTTCCCCGGGGGGTTCCGGTAACCCCTCCGGCACTCCGGTTTTATCCGAAACTATCCGGAACACTTCTGGTGTCCGAATAACATGGTCCAATATATCAATCTTTATGTATGGACCATTTCGAGACTCCTCGTCATGTCCGTGAACTCATCCGAGACTGCGAACAATCTTCGGTCATCAAAAACACATAACTCATAATACAAATCGTCATCGAACATTAAGCGTGCGGACCCTACGGGTTCGAGAACTATGTAGACATGACCGAGACACATCTCCGGTCAATAACCAATAGCGGAACCTGGATGCTCATATTGGATCCTACATATTCTACGAAGATCTTTATCGGTCAAACCGCATAACAACATACGTTATTCCCTTTGTCATCGGTATGTTATTTGCCCGAGATTCGATCGTCGGCATCATCATACCTAGTTCAATCTCGTTACCGGCAAGTCTCTTTACTCGTTCCGTAATACATCATCTCATGACAAACTCATTAGTCATTTGCTTGCAAGGCTTATTGTGATGTGTATTACCGAGAGGGCCCAGAGTAACCTCTCTGACATTCGGAGTGACAAATCCTATTCTTGATCTATGCCAACACCACAAACACTTCCGGAAACACCTGTAGAGAATCTTTATAATCACCCAGTTACGTTTTGACGTTTGATAGCACACAAGGTGTTCGTCCGGTATTCGGGAGTTGCATTATCTCATAGTCTAAGGAACATGTATAAGTCATGAAGAAAGCAATAGAAGTAAAACTAAACGATCATGGTGCTAAGCTAATGGATGGGTCTTGTCCATCACATCATTCTCCCAATGATGTGATCCCGTTGATCAAATGACAACACACGTCTATGGTTAGGAAACTCAACAATCTTTGATTAACGAGTTAGTCAAGTAGAGGCATTCTAGGGACACTCTGTTTTGTCTATGTATTCACACATGTATCAAGTTTCCGGTTAATACAATTCTAGCATGAATAAAAGACATTTATCATGATATATAAGGAAATATAAATAACAACTTTATTATTGCCTCTAGGGCATATTTACTTCAGTCTCCCACTTGCACTAGAGTCAATAATCTTGATTACACAGTAATGATTCTAACACCCATGGAGTCTTGGTGCTGATCATGTTTTTCTCGTGGAAGAGGCTTAGTCAAAGGGTCTCCGACATTCAGATCCATATGTATTTTGGAAATCTCTATGTCTCCTTCCTTGACTTGATCGCGGATGGAGTTGAAGCGTCTCTTGATGTGCTTGGTTCTCTTGTGAAACATGGATTCCTTCGCCAAGGTTATTGCTCCAGTGTTGCCACAATACATTTTCATTGGATCTGATGCACTAGGTATTACACCTAGATCGGATACGATCTCCTTCATCCGAACTCCTTCATTTGTTGCTTCCGAAGCAGCTACATACTCCGCTTCACACGTAGATCCCGCCACGACGCTCTGCTTGGAACTGCACCAACTGATAGCTTCATCGTTCAACAAAATACATATCCGGTTTGTGACTAAGAGTCATCTGGATCTGTGCCAAATCTTGCATCGACGTAACCGTTTAGGACGAGCTTTTTGTCACCTCCATAAACGTGAAACATATCCCTCGTCCTTTTTAGGTATTTCAGGATGTTCCTGACTGCAGTCAAGTGATCCACTCCTGGATTACTTTTGTACCTCCCTGCTAGACTTATAGCAGGGCACACATCAGGTCTGGTACACAACATTGCATACATGATAGAACCTATGGCTGAAGCATAGGGTATGACTTTCATTTTCTCTCTATCTTCCGCAGTGGTCGAGCATTGAGTCCGACTCAATTTCACACCTTGTAACACAGGCATGAACCCTTTCTTTTACTGATCCATTTTGAACATCTTCAAAACTTTATCAATGTATGTGCTTTGTGAAAGTCCAATTAAGCGTCTTGATCTATCTCTATAGATCTTGATGCCCAATATATAAGCAGCTTCACCGAGGTCTTTCATTGAAAAATTCTTATTCAAGTATCCTTTTATGCTATCCAGAAATTCTACATCATTTCCAATCAACAATATGTCATTCACATATAATATCTGAAATGCTACACAGCTCCCACTCACTTTCTTGTAAATACAGGCTTCTCCAAAAGTCTGTATAAAACCATATGCTTTGATCACCTCATCAAAGCATTTATTCCAACTCTGAGATGCTTACACCAGTCCATAGATGGATCGCTGGAGCTTGCACACTTTGTAAGCACCTTTAGGATCGACAAAACCTTCTGGTTGCATCATATACAATTTTTCTTTGAGATATCCATTAAGGAATGTAGTTTTGACATCCATTTGCCAGATTTCATAATCATAAAATGCGGCAATCGCTAACATGATTCGGACAGACTTAAGTATCGCTTCGATTGAGAAAGTCTCATCGTAGTCAACTCCTTGAACTTGTCGAAAACCTTTCGTAGCAAGTCGAGCTTTGTAGACAGTAACATTACCATCGGCGTCAGTCTTCCTCTTAAAGATCCATTTATTTTCAATGGCTTGCCGATCATCGGGCAAGTCAACCAAAGTCCACACTTTGTTCTCATACATGGATCCCATCTCAGATTTCATGGCCTCAAGCCATTTTGCGGAATCTGGGCTCATCATCGCTTCCTCATAGTTCGTAGGTTCATCATGGTCTAGTGACATGACTTCCAGAACAGGATTACCGTACCATTCTGGTGCGGAACGTACTCTGGTTAACCTACGAGGTTCAGTAGTAACTTGATGTGAAGTTTCATGATCATCATCATTAGCTTCCTCACTAATTGGTGTAGGAATCACTAGAACTAATTTTAGTGATGAACTACTTTCCAATTCGGGAGAAGGTACAATTACCTCATCTAGTTCTACTTTCCTCCCACTCACTTCTTTCGAGAGAAACTCCTTCTCTAGAAAGGATCCATTCTTAGCAACGAATATCTTACCTTCGGATCTGTGATAGAAGGTGTACCCAACATTTTCCTATGGGTATCCTATGAAGACACATTTCTCCGACTTGGGTTCGAGCTTATCAGGTTGAAGCTTTTTCACATAAGCATCGCAACCCCAAACTTTAAGAAACGACAACTTGGGTTTCTTGCCAAACCACAGTTCATAAGGTGTCGTCTCAACGGATTTAGATGGTGCCCTATTTAACGTGAATGCAGCAGTCTCTAAAGCATAACCCCAAAACGGTAGTGGTAAATCGGTAAGAGACATCATAGATCGCACCATATCTAATAAAGTATGGTTACAATGTTCGGACACACCATTACGCTGTGGTGTTCCAGGTGGCGTGAGTTGTGAAACTATTCCACATTGTTTCAAATTAAGACTAAACTCATAAGTCAAATATTCACCTCCGCGATCAGATCGTAAAAACTTTATTTTCTTTATACGATGATTCTCTACTTCACTCTGAAATTCTTTGAACTTTTCAAATGTTTCAGACTTGTGTTTCATCAAGTAGATATACCCATATCTTCTCAAATCATCTATGAAGGTCAGAAAATAACGATACCCTCCACGAGCCTCAACACTCATTGGACCGCATACATCGGTATGTATGATTTCCAATAAGTCAGTCGCTTGCTCCATTGTTCCGGAGAATGGAGTTTTAGTCATCTTGCCCATAAGACATGGTTCGCAAGCACCAAGTGATTCATAATCACGTGATTCCAAAAGTCCATCAACATGGAGTTTCTTCATGCGCTTTACACCAATATGACATAAACGGTAGTGCCACAAATAAGTTGCACTATCATTATCAACTTTGCATATTTTGGCTTCAATACTATGAATATGTGTATTACTACGATCGAGGTTCAACAAAAATAGACCACTCATCAAGAGTTCATGACCATAAAATATATTACTCATATAAATAGAACAACCATTATTCTTTGATTTAAATGAATATCCGTCTCGCAACAAATAATATCCAGATATAATGGTCATGCTCAACGCTGGCACCAAATAGCAATTATTTAGGTCTAAAACTAATCCCAGAGGTAGATGTAGAGGTAGCGTGCCGACGGCGATCACATCGACTTTGGAACTATTTCCCACGTGCATCATCACCTTGTGCTTAGCCAATCTTTGTTTAATCCGTAGCCCTTGTTTTGAGTTACAAATATGAGAAATCGAACCAGTATCAAATACCCAAGCACTACTACGAGCATTAGTAAGGTACACATCCATAACGTGTATATCAAATATACCTTTGTTAACTTTGCCATCCTTTTTATCCGCCAAATACTTGGGGCAGTTCCACTTCCAGTGACCAGTCCCTTTGCAGTAGAAGCACTCAGTTTCAGGCCTGGCTCCAGACTTGGGTTTCTTCCCGGGAGTAGCAACTTGCTTGCTATTCATTTTGAAGTCCCCTTCTTTCCCTTGCCCCTTTTCTTGAAACTAGTGGTCTTGTTAACCATCAACACTTGATGCTCCTTTTTGATTACTAACTCCGCAACTTTGAGCATAGCGAAGAGCTCGGGAATTGTCTTTTGCATCCCTTGCATATTATAGTTCATCACGAAGCCTTTATAGCTTGGAGGCAGTGATTGAAGAACTCTGTCAATAATACTATCTTCATAAACTTTGACTCCAAGTTGAGTCATGTGATTGTAGTACCCAGACATTCTGAGTAAGTGTTCACTGATAGAACTGTTCTCCTCCATCTTGCAGCTATAGAACTTGTTGGAGACTTCATATCTCTCAACTTGGGCATTTGCTTGAAATATTAACTTCAACTCTTGGAACATCACATATACTCCATGACGTTCAAAACGTCTTTCAAGTCCCGACTCTAAGCTGTAAAGCATGGCACACTGAACTATCGAGTAGTCATTAGACCGCGTCTGCCATACGTTCAAAGTGTCTACATTAGTGGGAGCGGGCTTGTCACCTACTGGTGCTTCAAGGACAAAATTCTTCTGTGCAGCAATGAGGATAATCCTCAAGTTACATACCCAGTCTGTGTAATTGCTATCAATATCTTTCAACTTAACTTTCTCTAGGAATGCATTAAAATTCAAGGGAACGGTAGCACGGGCCATTGATCTACAACAACATAGATATGCAAAAACTATCAAAACTAAGTTCATGATAAATTAAAGTTAAATTAATCATATTACTAAAGAACTCCCACTTAGATAGACATCCCTCAAGTCATCAAAATGATCACGTGATCCAAATAAGCTAAACCATGTCCGATCATCGCGTGAGATGGAGTAGTTTTCAATGGTGAACATCTTATGTTGATCATATCTACTATATGATTCACGCTCGACCTTTCGGTCTCCAGTGTTCCGAGGCCATGTCAGTACATGCTAGGCTCGTCAAGTTTAACCCGAGTATTTTGCATGTACACAATTGTCTTACACCCGTTGTATGTGAACGTAGAGCTTATCACACCCGATCATCACGTGGTGTCTCGGCACGACGAACTGTCGCAACGGTGCATACTGATGGGCCTCTAACCCCTCGTTGGTTACCCCAAGTGGAAGGTGTGAGATGCAGTGTTGTGGAAGTTTTTCCCTTAGCAAAGATGCCAAGGATCGAATCCCCAGAGACTCCTAGGTTCAACAAGTAGGTGTCAACTGCTAACGGCGCCAGATATTAGCAATCAACGTGGACCTGGACACAGATACAAATAACTTTGCTCCCAACAAGTACAGAGATGTTGTCAATCCCTCCGGCCTTGTAGTTCACAAAGGATTAAACGCAAATGATAGTAGTGATAGATAATGTTTGCAATAGTAAATAAAAGCGAAAAGTAAATAGCGGATGTGATCAATGATGGTAATATGGACCGGAGTCTCATGATGTTCACTAGTGATGTCTCTCTCCCAAAAGACGATAAAACAGCTATGTGAGGTAAACGAATTACAGCTGGGCAATTGACAGGACCACGAACGCAAACCAATGCTGACTACATTGCAAGAAAGGTTGAGGTTCAAAGCATGGGCGGTACGCCAAAGTAAGTAGACCGAAATCCATCAATATCTACTACTAATCATCCACCTTGAGATATCTATCCAGAACATCTCGCTGGTATTAAGTTGCGAGCCCCACCCATAGTGTAAACTCAATGCAACAGACAACTGCATTAAAAGAACTTTGCGTAAAGTAAACAATCCTTGCACCCGCTGGCACAAGCACCGTTGTTTTCCCCCTTGTGGCAACAGCACATCCCCTAGACTCATGTTTCTGTCACTCAAGCTAGTCATCGAGGGGCATGAACCCACAATCGAGCATAACGTTCCCTCTTGGAGTCACTACGTATTACTTGGCCAAAGCAATAAATAACAACGGAGAACATGCAAGAATTACTTATGAACATAAATATAAAAGAGGTAGATCAAATATATTACTCAATCACAATCTGAACATAATCTCATAATCCATCGGATCCCAGCAAACTCATCATAGCAACAGCATAAGGATTACATATGTGCCTCGATCATGTAGGGCAGCTCACGAGGACTAATTAGTGAAGCACAAGAACGAGAGGAGAACATCACATAGCTACTGGTCATGGACTCATGGACCAAGGGAGACTACTCACAACTCATCCGGGAGGCGTCCATGGTGGTGGAGAGGCTCTCGGTGGTAATCCTCCCCTCCGGCAGGGTGCCGGAAAGAGTTCTCCTGGTGCTCCCGATCTTGGAAGCGGCGGCGGCGGCGGAACAGAGATGAGATCGCGAAAAAGAGTTCCCGTCCCGAGGGTTTCGAAGGACGCTCTAAATATATGCCAAAGGGGGGCACCAGACGGGGCTCGGGGGGCCCAGGCGCCCCCCCGGCGCGGCCCAGGGGGGGGGCGCCGCCAGGGCGCCTGGAGCCTTGGTGCCCCCCCCCGGCTGTACTTCGGGCGCAAGGTAGGTTCTGGAACGCTGATTTTTTATATAATTTTTCTGGATTTTTCCTGACAGTTCTCGTAATGTGAAAACCTGAAATACAAAAACAGCCGAAAACAGAAACTGGCACTGGGGTGCACTGGATTAGTAGGTTAGTCCAAATATGATCAAAAGTGTATGGAAGTGTATGAATATCATAGCAATATCACCCAAAAGTGGCATGGAGCAAGCAGAAATTATAGATACGTTTTGGACGTATCAACATCCCCAAGCTTAATTCCGGCTCATCCTCGAGTAGGTAAATGATAACAAGAATAATTTCTGTGGTGACATGCTATTAACCATATAGGACTTTTTATAGTCATATGACAAAAGCTTACTGAGACAATGATTCTATAGTAATTAAGTTGCCTCATGAGAAAATCACAAAGGACTGAAAGTTTTACAATATGAAACTGAAACATCAAAAAGATTTGCAATGAACATGATGTGCAAATATGATAAAGTGATATCTAGCTTGCCCCCTTTAGTGAAGCAAAACATAAATGCAGGGGCACCTTCAAGGTGTAAGTGATGACTAGATACAATGATTTCAAAATAAACGATATCACAATCATGCAAAAGACAATGCTACTTTGGAACAATGCACATTACACTTAGAATGACAATCATGCTTTCAGTAGTTGGTGCTTGGAGAAAGAAGGTGGAGACTCAACATAAAAGTAAAAGAATGGTTATGTGCTAGAGCTTTTTTTATTTTGAAAACATAGAAGCAATTTTGTCAACGGTAGTAGTACTTTATATGTGTCATGCATAAGACATCCTATAAGTTGCAAGCCTCATGCATCGAATACCAATAGTGCTCGCACCTTGTCCTAATTAGCTCGGATTTCCATGGGTTATCATTGCATTACATATGTTTCAACCAAGTGTCACAAAGGGGTACCTCTATGCCACCTGTACAAAGGTCCAAGGAGATAAATCGCATTTAATTCTCGTTTTTGATAGATCTCAACTTGAGGACATCCATACCGGGACAACATAGAAAATAGATGATGGACTCCTCTTTAATGCATAAGCATATTCTCATAAGAGATTGAGGATTAATGTCCAAGCTAAAACTTCCACCATGATACATGGCTTTGGTTGGCGGCCCAATGTTCTTCTCTAACAATATGCATACTCATTCAACCCATGGCAAATCACCCTTACTTCAGACAAGACGAACATGCATAGCAACTCACATGATATTCAACAAAAGTGTGACAGTTGATGGCGTCCCCAGAAACATGGTTACCGCTCAGCAAGCAACTTATAAGAAATAAGATACATAAGCAACATATTCTTTACCACAATAGTTTTTAAGCTACTTTCCCATGAGCTATGTATTGCAAAGTTAGTCTGCTTAGTACAGGTGGAGGTTAGCAAAAGACTGGGAGCGACCAACTAAGAGAGCAATGATGGTCATAATCATGCAGAACGACAAAGCAACATTGAATCAGGCATGGTAGTTATATCGCTACTCAGAAATAAAAGATCATCAAGGCTTGACAGACTTTCTTTACAGTCTTAAATATGCGTGAGCATACGCCAAGTCAATCAAAATAAATTCTTGAAGGAAGATATTACTAAACCATACCACATCATAGGCAAACAAATCAAGTTGGCACTCCAATAACACATTGGGAATCCCCCAGCTATTTGAGATTAACCATAAGAAAACCTGAACTACTAAGCGCCATTATGCATGTAGCAGCTTTATCATAGACATATTAACCAATGCAACGGAAGCAAACTCTCTTAATAAGGTGAGCATGATAATTAAAGAGAGTTCAAGCAACCAACAAAAGCTCTTTGAAAAGATAAGCATGAATACTAAGAGCTGAACATGACAGTAGCTATTAAAAGACAAAGAACACACACAGCAAAGATAGACATGAAAATTCTATGTTATGTTCTAGGTAGAAGTGGAGCGTGTTTCTCTCCCACATAAAGAACGCTGAGTTCCGACTCGTTATGAAAAATTAAAAGGGAAACTAAAAGCAAGACGCTCCAAGCATAGCACATAACACATGAAGTGATAAAAATATAGCGGAACGAAAGACGAACTGATAATGTTGATGGAGAAGGGGATGCACGGGGGCACCCCCAAGATTATACGCTTGAGTCTCCTTGAATATTTCTTGGGGGTGCACGGGGGCATCCCCAAGCTTGAGCGCTTGACACTCCTGAATCTTTTTATCATCTTCCCTCGCACACTTGAAAACTCCCTTCATACATAACTCATTATAATCTGATTAGCGAGGTTAGTACCCTTAATAAAATAATTGTTCCTTGCTAGAAATAAAGATATTCTTGAAGTTCTACTGTTTCTCAAGATTGCCAAAAGGTTTTTTGCAAAGAAAAAGCAAGCTCTTGGTTTGCAAAATGAAGGAAAGGCAAAACAGGACAGAATCTGTGAAAAACAGAACAGCAGGTAGTAAATGATTTGTTCGGGGTACTTCTGCAACTTAAATCAAAAAACTCAGAACAGACGCACGAAAGACAATTATATAGAGAACGCTGTCGACAAAATTCAGACCAAAAATATGATCTGGTGATTTTATACGAATTTTTCTATCCAAGGACAGAATCTGTTTCCTGGACAGCACCTCACAACTTTTGAACTTTCAAGCAATCAGAGGCTATACTTGGCACAAATATGAAAAGCAAAGATACAATGATGATGCTACTGTAGTAAACAACATCAAGACACAACAAAGCAAAATATAAAAATTTATTCATGTGGGCTGCCTCCCAAAAGCGCTTTCTTTTATGCCTTTAAGCTAGGCATAATGCATAGAGATCAAGTTTTATCAAGAGTAAAAGAATAGCTAGCCCGTACAACGGACTCAAAAGGTAACTTGATCTTCTTTCGAGGGAAGTGTTCCATCCCTTTCTTGAGAGGAAACTGAAATTTTATATTACCCTCTTTCATGTCAATGATAGCACCAACGGTGCGTAAAAAGGGACGTCCCAAAATAATTGGACAAGAAGGATCACATTCAATATCCATAATAGTAAAATCAACGGGAACATAATTATCATTGACAACGATAAGAACATCGTCGATCCTCCCCAAAGGTTTCTTTATGGAAGAATCAACGAGACGAACACCAAAAGAACAAGAATCATAAGGTTTCAATTTAAGCATATCATATATTCTTTTGGGCATAACAGAGGTACTAGCTCCAACATCACATAATGCATAGCAAGAGAAGTCATTCAATTTAATTTTTATCATAGGATCCCAACCATCTTCTAGCTTTCTAGGTATGGAGGCTTCTACTCTAAGTTTCTCCTCCCTAGCTTTGATGAGAGCATTAGTGATATGCTCTGTGAAGGCAAGGTTAAGCGTGCTAGTGCGGGGGTCTCTAGACATCTTGTGAAGGAAATCAATAACTTCGGTAAGAGTGCAATTATCAAAATCAAGGTCACTAGCATCATGTAAAGTGGTAGTGGTGTCCTTAAGGTTCACTTGTTTGGTAGTTTCTATAGTCATAGCATCACCATTAATAGGTCTAATGGGACCAGGAGTACGTTGGGTGCTAAGAGTTTGGATATCCTCAACAACTTGGATAGTAGCAACAGTGTGGTGGGTAGGAAGGCTCTTAATTCTATCTTCTTCCTCCCTTTCTCTAGCCCATCTCTCTTTAAGTTTAGCCATCATCCTAATGTTTTCATTAATTTGCACTTGAATAGCATTTATAGGAGTGACTTCCCTCTCCTCAAGAGGAGAAGTTTTAATTTTTAGCAATTTTACCTCATTGGCTAAATGGTCTACCTTAAAAGAAAGATCATCTAGTTTATGTTGTTTTTCTTCTACACTCTTATTAAAGGCTTTTTGGGTAGTGATGAAATCTTTAAGCATAGTCTCTAGTTCAGTAGTGGAGTTCTTGGTGATAGGATAAGCATTGTTGTTCCCATAAGAATTAGAGGGGAACGGTCTAGGATTGCTACCAAAATTACTCCTATAAGCATTGTTGTTAAAATTGTTTCTAGAGATAAAATTCACATCTACTTGTTCTTGAGCAATCAAAGAATTTAAAGGAACATCACGAGGATCAACAGAGGATTGCTTCGAAAGTAGAGACATGATCAAGTCAACTTTTTCATTAAGGGAGGAAATCTCCTCGACAGAGTTTACCTTCCTACCTGTTGGAGCGCGTTCAGTGTGCCATTGGGAATAGTTGGTCATCATTTCATCGAGAAGCTTCGTGGTAGCACCAAGTGTAGTTGACATAAAAGTTCCTCCCGCGGCCGAATCTAGCAAGTTCCGCGAGGTAAAGTTCAAGCCTGCATAAAAAGTTTGGATAACCATCCAAGTAGTCAAACCATGAGTAGGGCAGTTCTTAATAAGAGATTTCATACGTTCCCAAGCTTGGGCAACGTGTTCATTATCCAATTGTTTAAAATTCATTATGTTACTTCTAAGTTGGATAATTTTAGCAGGTGGATAGTATTTTCCAATAAAAGCATCTTTGCACTTGTCCCATGAATCTATGCTATTCCTAGGCAAAGACTGAAACCAAATTTTAGCTCCTCCTCTCAAGGAGAAAGGAAAAAGCTTAAGCTTAACAAGATTACCATCTATTTCGTGGTACTTTTGCATATCACAAAGTTCAACAAAGTTGTTTAAGTGTAAAGCAGCATCATCTCCAGCACCGGAGAATTGATCTTTCATGACTAAGTTCAGTAAAGCAGGTTTAATTTCATATGAAGGTGCTGAAGTGGCAGGTGTAGTGATAGGTGTGCTGATAAAGTCATCGTTGTTGTGACTAGTGAAGTCACACAACTTGGTGTTCTCGGTGGAACCCATAGTAGCAAGCAAGCAAGATAACTATTTTTGTGATTTTCGATAAAAGGTACTAAAGCAAAAACTGAAAGGTAAACTAACAAGACTAAAAAGCAAAGGTAAAAGATAGCATGCAACTCCCCTATCCTCAAGAGTGGAGTCCCCGACAACGGCGCCAGAAAAACTCCTTGATGGGCCTCTAACCCCTCGTTGGTTACCCCAAGTGGAAGGTGTGAGATGCAGTGTTGTGGAAGTTTTTCCCTTAGCAAAGATGCCAAGGATCGAATCCCCAGAGACTCCTAGGTTCAACAAGTAGGTGTCAACTGCTAACGGCGCCAGATATTAGCAATCAACGTGGACCTGCACACAGATACAAATAACTTTGCTCCCAACGAGTACAGAGAGGTTGTCAATCCCTCTGGCCTTGTAGTTCACAAAGGATTAAACGCAAATGATAGTAGTGATAGATAATGTTTGCAATAGTAAATAAAAGCGAAAAGTAAATAGCGGATGTGATCAATGATGGTAATATGGACCGGAGTCTCATGATGTTCACTAGTGATGTCTCTCTCCCAAAAGACGATAAAACAGCTATGTGAGGTAAACGAATTACAGCTGGGCAATTGACAGGACCACGAACGCAAACCAATGCTGACTACATTGCAAGAAAGGTTGAGGTTCAAAGCATGGGCGGTACGCCAAAGTAAGTAGACTGAAATCCATCAATATCTACTACTAATCATCCACCTTGAGATATCTATCCAGAACATCTCGCTGGTATTAAGTTGCGAGCCCCACCCATAGTGTAAACTCAATGCAACAGACAACTGCATTAAAAGAACTTTGCGTAAAGTAAACAATCCTTGCACCTGCGGGCACAAGCACCGTTATTTTCCCCCTTGTGGCAACAGCACATCCCCTAGACTCATGTTTCTGTCACTCAAGCTAGTCATCGAGGGGCATGAACCCACAATCGAGCATAACGTTCCCTCTTGGAGTCACTACGTATTACTTGGCCAAAGCAATAAATAACAACGGAGAACATGCAAGAATTACTTATGAACATAAATATAAAAGAGGTAGATCAAATATATTACTCAATCACAATCTGAACATAATCCCATAATCCATCGGATCCCAGCAAACTCATCATAGCAACAGCATAAGGATTACATATGTGCCTCGATCATGTAGGGCAGCTCACGAGGACTAATTAGTGAAGCACAAGAACGGGAGGAGAACATCACATAGCTACTGGTCATGGACTCATGGTCCAAGGGAGACTACTCACAACTCATCCGGGAGGCGTCCATGGTGGTGGATAGGCACCCGGTGGTGATCCTCCCCTCCGGCAGGGTGCCGGGAAGAGTTCTCCTGGTGCTCCCGATCTTGGAAGCGGCGGTGGCGGCGGAACAGAGATGAGATCGCGAAAAAGAGTTCCCGTCCCGAGGGTTTCGAAGGACGCTCTAAATATATGCCAAAGGGGGGCACCAGACGGGGCTCGGGGGGCCCAGGCGCCCCCCCGGCGCGGCCCAGGGGGGGGGGGGCGCCGCCAGGGCGCCTGGAGCCCTGGTGCCCCCCCCGGCTATACTTCGGGCGCAAGGTAGGTTCTGGAACGCTGATTTTTTATATAATTTTTCTGGATTTTTCCTGACAGTTCTCGTAATGTGAAAACCTGAAATACAAAAACAGCCGAAAACAGAAACTGGCACTGGGGTGCACTGGATTAGTAGGTTTGTCCAAATATGATCAAAAGTGTATGGAAGTGTATGAATATCATAGCAATATCACCCAAAAGTGGCATGGAGCAAGCAGAAATTATAGATACGTTTTGGACGTATCACATACCCAGGGAGAACACTTGTACCTTGAAATTTTGTAAGGGGTCATCTTATAATGCTATCGCCGTACTAAGCAAAATAAGATGCATAATAAGATAAACTCACACGCAATCAAAATATGTGACATGATATGGCCATCATCATCTTGTGCTTTTGATCTCCATCTCCAAAGCATCGTCATGATCTCCATCGTCACTGGCTTGACACCATGATCTTCATCGTAGCGTCGTGGTCATCTCGCCAACTATTGCTTCTAATACTATCGCTAACTCATAGTGATAAAGTAAATCAAATACATGGCATTCACAATTCATGCAATAAAGAGACAACCATAAGGCTCCTGCCGGTTGCCGGTAATTTAATAAACATGACCATCTCATAAAATATCGTATAACTCATCACGTGTTGACCATATCACACCACAACATGCCCTGTAAAAACAAGTTAGACGTCCTCTACTTTGTTGTTGCAAGTTTTACGTGGCTGCTACGGGCTTCTAGTAAGAACCGTTCTTACCTACGCATCAAAACTACAACGATTTTTCGTCAAGTGTGTTGTTTTAACCTTGTAGAAACCACGATCCGAATGGACCAAAGTCTCTGTGTTTCAGTGTCATCCCTGGATCGGTAATGCTGACACACACAGTACTTGAAGGATTTATAACAGAGTGGCAATCACACACTTGTTACATCGAATGTCTCCAAAGAGAACTTATTACATAAGTCTATGGCTTAAGGCCATCTAACAAAATAACAACGGAAGGCTTGGAAGATAAGTGAGTCCATCAACTCCAACGGCATAGCTGAGTGCATGACAAACGACCTAGAATGTCTTACTCCTCGTCTGAAAGTCTACAACATAATATGTTGCAGCCCGAAACGGGTCAGCACATGGAATACGCTGGCAAGATAACACAGAAGATGCAAGTAACAGAAATAAAGGCTAGACTACATGCATATTTGGCTGGTGGAGGCTCTAAGGTTAAAGTTTTTGCATAAAGCCAATTTTTCCCTACAACAAAGGAATAAATTTTATCTTAACTATCATGGTAGCTGAAACATCATTGAGAAGGTACCTCCAACTCAATCCCAAATTAAAGTAATCATTAACCCAACAAAATTAAACTTTAGAGTGATGAGATCAACCAATAATTCAAGTACCAGATACTCAAGATGTCCATAATCGGGGACACGGCTAATCATGATCAGTTTGTACACTCTGCAGAGGTTTGTGCACTTTTCCCCACAAGACTCGATCTCCTCCGTTGGTTTTCTCGCACTGCATGGTGTTTGAGAAACGGATGACCGAGACACAGTCTTTCAGAAGCATTTACTCTTTACCCTGGGTGAACTCATACACCTACTTTCCCCTACATCTGCTAGTCCACCACTGAAATAGCTCACACAACTTACTCATACTATGCCAGAGCCCATATTGGCATTGTGGCTGCACACGGAAGTTTCTAGCATGAATAGTTTTATGATCCCTTTGAGCCTGGGTGACATTCCATAGGAAAAATCACACGGAACCCCGGGATTTCCTAGGACAACACTGGATTCCCCAGGTGCCCTGCAACCAATCCACCCAGATGTGTATTCAAGTAGCCACCTTAAGTTGAATCCTTAATTAACCACTCACATCTGTCATGGATTTCACTCAAACCCAAACCACGTCTACGAGCATAGCATGGCAACCTAAGCATAGCGTAGAGTAACTCCCAAGGGTTTGAAAATAATGCAGGTAATAGGTTCTACCTCAATCTACTTCCTAGTCCCATAAGTTATCAGATCCTACTCATGCAATGTGTGAGGGTTTTATCTAATGCATAAAAACTAGGTAATAAAAGGGTATGATCAAAGTGTTACTTGCCTTGCTGACAATTCGCAAAACCTAGAGACTCGTAGTAGCACGCTTCACAGTCCGGGTATTCTATCGCAAGCAACAATAGCATACATTAGCAAACAAGCAATGATGCACAAACGAAACTCCAAAATACTAGATCTAACCAGAAAGTTCAACTTAAGAAATCCGGTTTGCAAAAAGAATCAAATCGAAAGAAGCAACGAAACTCAAACTGCGAAAGAAACGAGATTCGTTTACTAGTTTGATCTAAAGTAAAATTTTTACAGTAGCCAAAACTTTGTTCAAGTTGGTTAAACGGAAAGAGGGCGTCGAGACGAAGATCTGGGATTTTGAATCACCTGATTCTGACTCTCGAGCGAAAAGAAAAACGAGAAACAAGATCAGGGCAGAAATCACGATCGGAATTATCGCGGATAAATACCCCGAAAAAGAAAACTGACGAACAGGCTAACGAACGAACATTCGCTGTCTACGGCTAACGGGTGAACAACATTCATTAAAACGAACGTACGGACGAACGTCCGCTAAATAACTAAACCGGTCTAATAAAAAAACGAATCTAGGGTTTCTCGAAAAAAAAACGATCGTTTTTTTTTTGAAAAAACCGATGGCGGCGGCGGCTACCTCGAAGCAAGGCGGCGGCGGCTCTAGCAAACGGCGGCGGCGGGTCTGGCGGCGGCGGCGTTGCGGTGCGGCGGCGGGGCGGTGGTGCGGCGCGGCGGCGACGGGCTGTGAGGGCGGCGGCAGCGCGGCTCACGAGGGCGGCGGCGCTAGGGTTTGGCAGGGGCGGCTGGCGGGCTGGCGGGCCGGCGGCTGCGCTTATAAAGGCCCCTCGGCTAGGGGAGTCCTAGTCGGGTACGGCCCAAAGATGGTTCCCTTTAAAAAAAAAACAAGTCCTAACGTAGCAAAACAGGCAAAAAAAATACTAAACGGAGACCAAAAATTCCGAAATAAATTTTCGCCGTCCTCTAATAATATTTAGGACAAAGTGAACATTTTTCCCGGACCTAAATGCAATTTTGAAAAACGCGTATTTTCCTATGCAAATAAAATCACAAATAAATCCAATATTTCCGTTATTTTGGAGAAGTCATATTATCTCCGCTCATATATTTTGTTTAGAAATATTTTTAGGAGAGAAAAATATTTAAAACCAACACTATCCTCGTACCGGTATTCGAGTGAACTCAAATACAAAACGGTAGAATTCCCAACTCTCTCCGTAGGTCCTTGAGTTGCTTAGAATTTCGAGGATCGCCACAACAAAAATGCTAAGAAATATGCAATGCAATATGATCTATGTATAACATTTCAAATTGGAAATTTGGGATGTTACAAACCTACCCCCTTATAATGAATCTCGCCCTCGAGATTCAACTTGGCTAGAGAACAGGTGTGGGTGGTCCTTGCGTAGATCATCTTCTCGTTCCCAGGTGGTTTCTTCCTTGGTGTGGTGACTCCACTGAACTTTGCAAAACTTGATAACCTTACTGCGGGTGACTCTGCTCGAAAATTCGAGAATCTTAACAGGCTTCTCCTCGTAAGTCAGATCACTATCCAACTGAATTGCTTCCAGGGGTACTGTGTCTCTAAGCAGAATATCGGCCATCTCCGCATGGCACTTCTTAAGATGCAAAACGTGAAACACGTCGTGCACTCCTGACAATCCTTCGGGCAACTCTAACTTATAGGTAACCTCTCCCATGCGTTCCAAAACACGGTAAGGTCCCACAAATCTCGGGGCTAGTTTTCCTTTAACTCCGAAACGTTTAACTCCTCGCAGAGGCGATACTCTCAAGTACGCTCTGTCTCCGATTTCATAGGATTTTTCCTTGCGCTTCGAGTCTGCATAACTCTTCTGCCTGGACTGAGCTACCTTCAGTCTATCTCGAATCAACTTAACCTTCTCTTCCGACTCTTTGATCAAGTCTGGTCCAAACAAATGTCGGTCTCCAACTTCATCCCACATTAGTGGCGTTCGGTATCTCCTTTCGTACAATGCTTCGAACGGTGCCATGTTCAAACTGGACTGGTAACTGTTGTTGTATGAGAACTCAACGTAGGGCAAATTATCATCCCAACTAGATCCATAATCTAGCGCACAAGCTCTCAACATGTCCTCCAGAATCTGGTTGAGTCTCTTGGTCCGTCAATCTGTCTGTGGGTGAAATGCTGTACTAAATACCTGCCTTGTTCCCAAAGTTTGGTGTAGCTAATGCCAAAACTTTGATGTGAACTGTGTTCCTCTATCTGATACAATGGTCCTCAGAACTCCGTGCAGACATACGATCCTGGTCATGTATATCTTGGCCAACATCGCACTGGTGTAAGTGGTTTTCACGGGGATAAAGTGGACTACTTTGGTCAAACGATCCACTACTACCCAGATTGAATCATATCCTGACTTGGTCCTGGGCAATCCGGTGATAAAATCCATGCTAAGCTTCTCCCACTTCCATTCGGGTATCGGCATAGGCTGTAGCAATCCTGCTGGTTCTGATGTTCTGCTTTTACTCTCTGGCATACATCACATACGGCTACATACTCGTCAATATCCTTCTTCATTCCCGTCCACCAGAAACGTTCCTTCAAATCCAAATACATCTTGGTGTTTCCGGGGTGTATCGAGTATGGCGAATCATGTGCTTCCTGTAGTATCAACTTCCTGACCTCCGGTTTGTTGGGCACATAGATTCGATCCTCAAACCACAAGGTGTCATGTTCATCTTCACGAAATCCTTTGGCTTTTCCTTCACTCATCCTCTTCTTTATCTCAGCAATCTCTTTGTACTCCTTCTGGGCTTCACTTATCTTTCCCAGCAATGTTGACTGAACCTACAACGTTGCAACGAAGCCTCTAGGAACTATCTCCAAACGAAGCTCCCTGAGATGTTCTGCTAACTCCTGTGGCAATCCCCCTTTTACTAGGGTATTTGCATAACTCTTCCGGCTCAAAGCGTCTGCAATGACATTGGCCTTCCCTGGGTGATAGTGCAGCTTTATATCATAATCCTTTATAAGCTCCAACCATCTCCTTTGTCTGAGGTTCAACTCCTTCAGAGTGAAAATGTACTTCGAACTCTTGTGATCCGTATACACATCACAACGATTTCCAATAAGGAAATGTCTCCAGGTTTTGAGTGCGTGCACTACAGCTGCTAACTCCAGGTCGTGCGTCGCATAATTCAACTCGTGCGGTCGTAGTTGTCGAGATGCATAGGAAACAACTCTTCCATCCCGCATAAGTACTCCTCCAAGTCCTAAGCGTGAAGCATCGCAGTACACTTGGAAATCCTTGCGTATGTCTGGCAATATCAGCACTGGGGCTGTCGTCAACCGTTTCTTCAACTCCTGGAAACTTTCTTCACACTCTTCCGTCCAATCGAACTTTATCTCCTTCTTCAACAATGTCGTCATTGGTTTAGCAATCTTGGAGAAATTTTCTATGAATCTCCGGTAATATCCCGCGAGTCCAAGAAAACTGCGGATCTCTCCAATTGAAGTGGGTGCCAACCATTCAGTGATTGCCTGCACCTTGACGGGGTCCACTGCTATACCTTCTCCTGATATAACATGCCCTAAGAATCCAACTTCCTTCAACCAAAACTCGCATTTGCTAAACTTGGCATAGAACTGATGTTCTCTGAGTTTCTCCAATACCAAATGCAAATGCTCTCCATGTTCTTCTTCGTCCTTCGAGTACACTAAAATATCATCAATGAATACCACGACGAACTTATCCAAGAACTCCATGAACACCTCATTCATCATACTCATGAAGTAGGTAGGGGCGTTAGTCAATCCAAATGACATAACCGTATACTCATGTAGCCCGTACCTTGTGGTGAAGGCTGTCTTAGGTATATCCTTCTCTCGGATCTTCAACTGGTGGTATCCAGATCGTAGGTCGATCTTGGAGAATACTTTCGCTCCCTGGAGTTGGTCGAACAAATCGTTGATCATCGGCAGCGGGTACTTATTCTTAATAGTCACTTCATTCAATGCACGATAATCAACGACCATTCTTAAAGATCCATCCTTCTTCTCGACCAAAAGCACTGGGGCTCCCCAACGTGATGAACTCCGACGTATAAATCCTTTCTCCAATAACTCCTTAATCTGCTTCTTGATCTCCTCCAGATCATTTGTTGGCATCCGATACGGTCTCTTAGATATTGGTCCGGTGCCAAGCAACAGCTCAATCAAAAACTCAATATCTCTATCCGGTGGCATGCCTGGTAACTCCTCTGGAAACACATCCGGATAATCCTTTACTGCAGGCACTTCCTCCTGAACAACTCCCGTGAGAGAATGTACTTGTGTCCGTATAGGCGAATGCCTAGATACATACTTAATCATTTTTCCCTCTGGGGTGGTAAGCAAAATAGACTTGCTGGCACAATCGATGTTACCTCCATACTTCGATAGCCAATCCATACCTAATATCACGTCCAACCCTTGTGACTCCAAAACTATTAGGTCTGAGGGGAAAACATGTCGTCCAATGGTCAATGGCATCTGAAAACATCCTTGGTTTGCCATATATTCCGCTCCGGGTGAACTTACTATTATGGGGGCCATGAGGACTCTAGTGGACAACTTATGTCTATTAACGAATCCCCTTGAAATGTATGAATGCAATGCACCAGTATCGAAAAGAACTACTGCGGTAAATGACTTAACCAAAAACTTACCGATCACCGCATCTGGTTGTTCTTCAACCTCCTCCAGGGTCACGTGGTTCACTTGTCCTTTGTTGAATGGGTTGGGCTTATTCCCGGTGCTTCCATTGCCGTTCCCATTCTTAGCTTCAGGGCACTCCGTGGCATAGTGTCCATTCTTCCCACACATGAAACATGTGACGTGGCTCAAATCCCTCTTGGCGGGTGTGGATGGAGTAGAGCGGTTCTGATTATTGTTTGCTCCATTGCCATTCCCACTCTTGGAGCCATTGTGGTTGTGGGAACTTACTCCAGTGTGGTTGTGGCTTCCATGGTTATGGGTGTATCCTCCCGAATTCGGAGTGAATCGGGGCTTCCTCTTGCGGCTCTCAATCTGCTGCTACTTCCCTTCAATCATAAGAGCTTTATCTACCAACTCCTGGTAGTTGTTGAAAGTTGCCACCATCAACTGTACGCTCATCTCGTCATTCAGCCCTTCCATAAATCTCTCCTGCTTAGTGGCATCTATGGCCACATCATCTGGGGCATAACGAGATAGGGTACTAAACTCATCTACGTACTGAGCCACAGTACGATTTCCTTGGCGCAAGTTGCGAAACTCCCGCTTCTTCATGCTCATAGCTCCAGTCGAGACATGGGCAGTACGGAAAGCTTGCTGAAACTGCTCCCAAGTGACATTGGCTATAGGGAAGGTGGCTGTGTAATTTTACCACCATGCTGCGGCTGGTCCAGACAACTGGTGTGCGGCAAATCGCACTTTCTCAGCATCCGAGCAATTTGCGGTGGTCAAATCCCTTCCAATCTTGCGCAGCCAATCATCAGCAACTATTGGTTCAATACTGCTAGCAAACACCGGTGTTGCAACCTTAGGAAACGTGTCAGGTTGTCCACGGGTGGTGGTGGTGGAGGGTTGTTGTTGTTGTTGTTGTTGTTCTAGTTGTTCTGAGTGTTCTGGACAAGAAGTTGCATCAAAGTGTTTTGCTGCTCGATCAACTGAGTGAGCTCAGGGGGGAACTCAAATCCGGGCTCATGTCTTGGAGGCATCTGATGGGTGTAGAGGGAAGAGATTAGAATAGAATTGAGGTCTAACAGAAAATCACTACCCATATGCACATGAGGCAAACGCAATCATATCACACCAATCAATTTCAAACAAGGTCTTACAAGATCTAACTAACGTTACAAAAGTGCTCTAAATACTACTTTGTGGGGGAAAACTACTAGTCATAGGGTGGTCATCTAAAAATTTTGATCAGCGGAAGACTCCATGATGTCAGCAACAGCTTCATCTTCATAGTCTTCGTCTTCACTATCATCGGGGTATGAATCCGTGTCGTTGATGATGATGTAATCTTCAGAACGAATCTCCTTGGGTTCTTCTTCCTCTTCTTCTCCTCCTGGTGCTGGATCTCCCATGAATACTCCTAGCTTCCTTGTCAAATCATCATTCTTCTCCACTAGTATCAACATATCCTCCTCATATCCGTCACGAGTAGACTTGAGTTCTTCTTCTAGCTCCAAGTTCCTGTTTAGTGCCTTCTTCAAATCTATCATCCCAGCGCACATCTGGTGCTCCTGTCGTCGAATGTGCTGGTTTAACTCCTGGATGAACGTTGCAATGGACCTATCCTTCCGGGTGCTGATCATGTCCCAACGATCATCTCGGCGTCCACAAATCTGGTAGATAGTGTCCTTCAACTCCTGCTTGTAGACTTCTCCGATTCTTCCCATAGTGATGTGGGCTGCCATACTCTTGCCTAGGCTCCAGGTTGGTGCATCAAAAGAAAACTCTATTGGCTTAGTGGATGGTGCGAAGGTTCTCCCGGGAATTTGAACTTGAATGCTCCATCGCTCCTCTTCTGGTAAGGTGGCGGTGTAGGTCCCGGTAAAGCTTGGTATTCCTATGTTCAGGTACCTAGTGACTTCCTTCAAGTGTCATCCAAAAGGTGTGTATTCATCTGGTTGGGTGAACTTGTTCCTTGGGTCCACCATCCTAAAGAAGTAGAAAATGGAGAGGAGTCAGAAATGAGTAGAGAAGAGTGACCTATGGTTTATCTTAGGAAAGAAAAATAATTAAAACCAACACTATCCTCGTACTGGTATTCGAGTGAACTCAAATACAAAACGGTAGAATTCCCAACTCTCTCCCTAGGTCCTTGAGTTGCTTAGAATTTCGAGGATCGCCACAACAAAAATGCAAAGAAATATGCAATGCAATATGATCTATGTAGAAAATTCTAAATTGAAAATTTGTGATGTTACAAACCTTCAACAAGGACCGGCCGTAGTCACACTCAATTCAACTACAGTTAGAGAAACTGGCACCCGCCAGCCACATATGTGCAAAGCACGTCGGTAGAACCAGTCTCATGAACGCGCTCATGTAATGTCGGTCCGGGCCGCTTCATCTAACAATACCACTGAATCAAAGTATGACGTTGGTGGTAAGCAGTATGACTATTATCGCCTGTAACTCTTTGTGTTCTACTCATGCATATCATCTACGCATAGACCTGGATCTGATGCCACTGTTGGGGAACGTAGTATTTCAAAAAAAAAAATCCTACAATCACGCAAGATCTATCTAGGAGAAGCATAGCAACAAGTGGGAGAGTGTGACCACGTACCCTCGTAGACCAAAAGCGGAAGCATTTAGTAACACAATTGATGTAGTCGAACGTCTTCATGATCCAACCGATCCAAGTACCGAACGTACGTCACCTCCTAGTTCAGCACACGTTCAACATGATGCCGTCCCTCGAGCTCTTGATCTAGTTGAGGACGAGGGAGAGTTCCTTCAGCACGACGACGTGGTGACGGTTTTGATGATGTGATCCGCGTAGGGCTTCGCCTAAGCACTATGACGATATGACCTGAGGTGGAATCTGTGGAGGGGGGCACCGCACATGGCTAAAAAAATTGTCAACTTGTGTTTTCTAGGGTGCCCCTGTCCCCGTATATAAAGGAGCTAGGGGGAGGCCAGCAGGCCCTCATAGGGCGCGCCCCAAGTGGGCAGTCCTACTAGGACTCCTAGTCCTAGTAGGTTTTCACCAAGAGGGAGAGAGGGGGAAGGAAGGAGAGGGAGAGGGAGAGAGAAAGAGGGATCGCGCCCCCCTCCCCTAGTCCTATTGGAACTCCCCATGGGGGGCGCCACCTCCTGGCTGTTGCCCTCTCTCTCCCCTAAGGCCCACTAAGGCCCATTACTTCCTCAAGGGGTTCCGGTAACCCCTCCGACACTCTGGTTTTATCTGAAACTATACGAAACACTTCCTGTGTCCGAATAACATGGTCCAATATATCAATATTTATGTCTCGACCATTTTGAGACTCCTCGTCATGTCCGTGATCTCATCCAGGACTCCGAACAATCTTCAGTCATCAAAAATACATAACTCATAATACAAATCGTCATCGAACGTTAAGCGTGTGGACCCTACGGGTGTGAGAACTATATAGACATGACCGACACATCTCCGGTCAATAACCAATAGCGGAACCTGGATGCTCATATTGGCTCCTACTATTCTACAAAGATCTTCATCGGTCAAACCGCATAACAACATACATTATTCCCTTTCTCATCGGTATGTTACTTGTCTGAGATTCAATTGTCGGTATCATCATACCTAGTTCAATCTCGTTACCGGCAAGTCTGTTTACTCATTCCGTAATACATCATCTCGTGACTAACTCGTTAGTCATTTGCTTGCAAGGCTTATTATGATGTGTATTACCGAGAGGGCCCAGAGTTTCCTCTCCGTTATTCGGAGTGACAAATCCTATTCTTGATCTATGCCAACACCACAAAAAATTTCGGAAACACCTGTAGAGCATCTTTATAATCACCCAGTTACGTTGTGATGTTTGATAGCACACAAGGTGTTCGTTCGGTATTCGGGAGTTACATAATCTCGTCAGAGGAACATGTATAAGTCATGAAGAAAGCAATAGCAGTAAAACTAAACGATCATAGTGCTAAGCTAACGGATGGGTCTTGTCCATCACATCATTCTCCCAATGATGTGATCCCGTTGATCAATTGACAACACATGTCTATGGTTAGGAACCTCAACCATCTTCGATTAATGAGCTAGTCAAGTAGAGGCATACTAGGGGCACTCTGTTTTGTCTATGTATTCACACATGTATCAAGTTTCCGGTTAATACAATTCTAGCATGAATAAAATACATTTATCATGGTATATAAGGAAAATATAAATAACAACTTTATTATTGCTTCTAGGGCATATTTCCTTCAAAGACAGCTGGCTAGCTCGTAGCAGCAATAGCACCAGCGACCCTGGCACTTCGGAAGTCAGGGATAGCAATGGCAAGCCACGACGTAATAAGAGCAAGCGTCGAAACAATGCTGGAAGCACAGATGACACGGCAGTAAACACCCGATTCAGTGGCTCCAGGCCCGGTCAACGGAAGAAGCCATTCAAAGGCAACAGAGACAGTCCATCTAGCTTGGACAAAATACTAGAAAGGCCTTGCCAGATTCATGGCACCCCTGATAAACCTGCAAATCATACCAACGGAAACTGTTGGGTCTTCAAGCAGGCCGGTGCTAACCCACAAGTATAGGGGATCGTTTGTAGCCATTTTCGATAAGTAAGTGTGTCGAACCCAACGAGGAGCTAAAGGTAGAACAAATATTCCCTCAAGTTCTATCGACCACCAATACAACTCTACGCACACTTGACGTTTGCTTTACCGGAATTAAGTATGAAACTATTTTGTGTGATGCTAGAACTACTTTGCAAGAATAAAACTAGAAGTACTTAGCAAGATAATAAAAGTGGATAGCTTTTGTCAACAAGAAAGTTATTTGTCCCTAGGTAATCGATAACAAGTATCGGTACTCATTCTTGCAATTTTATATGAGGGAGAGGCATGAGCTAACATACTTTCTCTACTTGGATCATATGCACTTATGATTGGAACTCTAGCAAGCATCCACAACTACTAAAGATCATTAAGGTCGTGAAACCCAACCATAGCATTAAGTATCAATTCCTCTTTACTCACATACGTCATACCCCCCTTACTCGGGTTTAAGTTTCTATCACTCTCGCAACCCACCATAAGAGAACCATGAACATATTGCAACACCCTACAACGGGGGCCCCTCACGTTTGCGTGAGAACGGAGGGCACCGTAGGATAGCACCATAAATAAAATATACAATCATACCAACCAAGATCACGATTAACCCATAGGACAAAGCGGATCTACTCAAACATCATAGGATAACCATAGATCATTGGGAAATAATATATGGATTCGAGCACCATGTTTAAGTAGAGATTACATCAGGGGAAAATAGGTGTTACACCGCTGCAATGAGGGGGAGAGAATTGGTGTGGACGGTAGCAAGATTGTTGATGTAGTTCGCCGTCCCGATCGTTGCCCCAATGGCACTCCGGCGCCACCGAAAGCGAGTGGGAGAGAGCCCCCCTTCTTCTTCTTCTTCCTTGGTTTCCTCCCTAGGGGTTAGAAGGGTTACCTCTCTGGTCCTTGGTCTCCATGGCATGGGATGGGCGAGAGCCCCTCCAATATTGGATATGTTGCTCTGTCTCTCTCTGTTTCGCATCCCCCAGATCTGGCCGAAAACCGTTTCTTATATTCTCAGAGATCCGTAACTCCGATTGCGCTGAGATTTTTACACAATTTTCCTCCGGATATAAGCTTCCTTGCGCCCGAAGTACAGCTCCAACCGACGTTCCGGGTGGGCATAAGACACCTGGGCGCGCCAGGCACCTCTGGCGTGCCATGGTGGGTTGTGGGGCTGCTAGGTGGCTTCTCACCCCTCGTTGGTTACCCCAAGTGGAAGGTTTTGAGATGCAGTGTAGCAGAAGATTTCCCTTGGCAATACCAAGGATCGATTTCCCTGAGACTCCCAGTTTCAACAAGAAGGTGTCAACTGCTAACGGCGCTAGATATTAGCAATCAACGTGGACCTACACACAGATACAAATAACTTTGCTCCCAACGAGTACAGAGAGGTTGTCAATCCCTCCGGCCTTGTCGTTTACAAAGGATCAAACGCAAGTGATAGTAGTGATAGATATAATTGCAATAGTAAATAAAAAGCTGAAAAGTAAATAGCGGATGTGATCAATGATGGTAATATGGACCGGAGTCTCATGATGTTCACTAGTGATGTCTCTCTCCGAAAAGACGATAAAACAGCTATGTGAGGTAAACAAATTACAGCTAGGCAATTGACAGGACTAATGCTGACTACATTGCAAGAAAGGTAGAGGTTCAAAGCATGGGCGGTACGCCGAGGTAAGTAGACCGAAATCCATCTGCATCTACTACTAATCATCCACCTTGAGATATCTATCCAGAACATCTCGCTGGTATTAAGTTGCGAGTCCCACCCATAGTGTAAACTCAAAGCAACAGACAACTGCATTAAAAGAACTTTGCGTAAAGTAAACAATCCTTGCACCCGCGGGCACAAGCACCGTTGTTTTCCCCCTTGTGGCAACAGCACATCCCCTAGACTCATGTTTCTGTCACTCAAACTAGTCATCGAGGGGCATGAACCCACAATCAAGCATAACGTTCCCTCTTGGAGTCACTACCTACTACTTGGCCAAAGCAATAAATAACAACGGAGAACATGCAAGAATTACTTACGAACATAAATATAAGAGAGGTGAATCAAATATATTACTCAAACACAATCTGAACATAATCTCATAATCCATCGGATCCCAGCAAACTCATCATAGCAACAGCATAAGGATTACATATGTGCCTCGATCATGTAGGGCAGCTCACGAGGACTAATTAGTGAAGCACAAGAACGGGAGGAGAACATCACATAGCTACTGGTCATGGACCCATGGTCCAAGGGAGACTACTCACAACTCATCCGGGAGGCGTCCATGGTGGTGGAGAAGCTCCCGGTGGTGATCCTCCACTCCGGCAGGGTGCCGGGAAGAGTTCTCCTGGTGCTCCCGATCTTGGAAGCGGCGGCGGCGGCGGAACAGAGATGACATCGCGAAAAAGAGTCCCCGTGTCGAGGGTTTCGGGAGACGCTTTAAATATATGCCAAAGGGGGGCATCAGCGGAGCCTCGGGGGGCCCAGGCGCCCCCCCGGCGCGGCCCGGGGGGGGGGGGCGCCGCCAGGGCGCCTGGATCCCTGGTGCCCCCCCCCCCGGCTGTACTTCGGGCGCACGGTAGCTTCTGGAACGCTGATTTTTTATATAATTTTTCTGGATTTTTCCGGGCAGTTCTCGTAATGTGAAAACCTGAAATACAAAAACAGCCGAAAACAGAAACTGGCACTGGGGTGCACTGAGTTAATAGGTTAGTCCAAATATGATCAAAAGTGTATGGAAATGTATAAATATCATAGCAATATCACCCAAAAGAGGCATGGAGCAAGCAGAAATTATAGATACGTTTTGGACGTATCAACATCCCCAAGCTTAATTCCTGCTCGTCCTCGAGTAGGTAAATGATAACAAGAATAATTTCTGTGGTGACATGCTATTAACCATATAGGACTTTTCATAGTCATATGACAAAAGCTTACTGAGATAATGAATCTATAGTAATTAAGTTGCCTCATGAGAAAATCACAAAGGACTGAAAGTTTTACAATATGATACTGAAACATCAAATAGATTTGTAATGAACATGGTGTGCAAATATGGTAAAGTGATATCTCGCTTGCCCCCTTTAATGAAGCAAAACATAAATGCAGGGGCACCTTCAAGGTTTAAGTGGTGACTAGATACAATCATTTCAGAATAAACGATATCACAATCATGCAAAAGACAATGCTACTTTGGGACAATGCACATTACACTCAGAATGACAATCATGCTCTCAGTAATTGGTGCTTTTAAAAGAAGGTGGAGACTCTCGAACCGTGGCTTTTGTTGGCAAGGTTGAAAACCCATAATCGGAAACAAAGACAAAACATGTACCAGAGCTTTTGGTTTTAAAACAGAGGTAATAATTTTTTTTAGATCATGCATGTCTTGTCAACGAATGCTAGCAGATAACTCAATCACTTCTTGAGATGGACAAGTTTCGAGGAACGGCTCCCAAATGAGGACGATCACATCCTCTTAATCTCCTTTGTTTATCACTGCCAAAGTTTTCTGATTTCTCATGAACAAAGCGTGAAGGAGGGTTTGTTTGTTATATTATCTTTTTGAGCCGGGCATACTCAATGCCAGTTCCTTCTCGTATTATGGGTTTGCACATTATACATGCAATCCCGGGGTGAAGCTTGTCCAATCTTAAAAAGATCATGAATTAACTACTACTTCCTCATGGACTTACAACAGAGGCACAAAATAAGAATGCTTTTTCTTTGAATAATTTCGAGATGGCACATGCAAGTCTCCGTTTGGAATGGCAGGTAAATACCATGTAGGAAGGTATGGTGGACTCATATGGCATAACTGGATTAAAGGAATGTGGATGCACAAGCAGTCAGTCCGCTTAGTACAGGCGAAGGTTAGCAAAAGACTGGGAGCGACCAACTAAGAGAGCAATGACGGTCATAATCATGCAGAGCGACAAAGCAACATTGAATCAGGCATGGAAGTTATATCGCTACTCGGAAACAAAAGATCATCAAGGCTTGACAGACTTTCTTTACAGTCTTAAATATGCGTGAGCATACGCCAAGTCAATCAAAATAAATTCTTTGAAGGAAGATATTACTAAACCATACCACATCATAGGCAAACAAATCATGTTGGTACTCCAATAACACATTGGGAACCCCCCAGCTATTTGAGACTAACCATGAGAAAACATGAACTACTAAGCGCCATCATGCACGTAGCATCTTTATCATAGACATATCAACCAATGCAACGGAAGCAAACTCTCTTAATGAGGTGAGCATGATAATTAAAGAGAGTTCAAGCAACCAACTAGACAAAAGCTCTTTAAAAAGATAAGCATGAAAGTTAAGAGCAGAACATGATAGTAGCTATTGAAAGACAAAGAACACACACAACAAAGATAGACATGAAATTTCTAAGTTATGTTCTAGGTAGAAGTGGAGCGTGTTTCTCTCCCACATAAAGAAATCTGAGTTCCGACTCGTTATGAAAAGCTAAAGAAAACTAAAAACAGGACGCTCCAAGCATAGCACATAACACATGAAGTGATTAAAATATAATGGAACGAAAGACGAACTGATAATGTTGATGGAGAAGGGGATGCACGGGGGCATCCCCAAGCTTAGACGCTTGAGTCTCCTTGAATATATCTTGGGGTGCATGGGGGCATCCCCAAGCTTGAGCGTTTGACACTCCTGAATCTTTTTATCATCTTCCCTCGCACACTTGAAAACTCCCTTCATACATAACTCATCATAATCTGATTAGCGAGGTTAGTACCCATAATAAAATAATTGTACCTTGCTGGAAATAAAGATATTCTTGAAGTTCTACTATTTCTCAAGATTGCCAAAAGGTTTTTGCAAAGAAAAAACAAGCTCTAGGTTTGCAAAATGAAGGAAAGGCAAAACAGGACAGAATCTGTGAAAAACAGAACAGAAGGTAGTAAATGATTTGTTCGAGGCACTTCTGCAACTCTAATAAAAAAACTCAGAACAGACGCACGAAAGACAATTATATAGAGCACGCTGTCGAAAAAATTCAGACCAAAAAGATGATCTGGTGATTTTATACGAATTTTTTCTATCCAAGGACAGAATCTGTTTCCTGGACAGCACCTCACAACTTTTGAACTTTCTAGCAATCAGAGGCTATACTTGGCACAAAATTGAAAAGCAAAGATACAATGATGATGCTACAGTAGTAAACAACATCAAGACACAACAAAAGCAAAATAAATTTATTCATTGGGCTGCCTCCCAAAAGCGCTTTCTTTTATGCCTTTAAGCTAGGCATAATGCATAGAGATCAAGTCTTATCAAGAGTAAAAGAATAGCTAGCCCGTATAACGGACTCAAAAGGTAACTTGATCTTCTTTCGAGGGAAGTGTTCCATCCCATTCTTGAGAGGAAACTGAAATTTTATATTGCCCTCCTTCATGTCAATGATAGCACCAACGGTGCGTAGAAAAGGACGTCCCAAAATAATTGGACAAGAAGGATCACATTCAATATCCATAATAGTGAAATCAACGGGAACATAATTATCATTGACAACGATAAGAACATCGTCGGTACTCCCCAAAGGTTTCTTTATGGAAGAATCAACGAGACGAACACCAAAAGAACAAGAATCAAAAGGTTTCAATTTAAGCATATCATATATTCTTTTGGGCATAACAGAGGTACTAGCACCAACATCACATAAAGCATAGCAAGATAAGTTATTCAACTTAATTTTTATCATAGGATCCCAACCATCTTCTAGCTTTCTAGGTATGGAGGCTTCTACTCTAAGTTTCTCCTCCCTAGCTTTGATAAGAGCATTAGTGATATGCTCTGTGAAGGCAAGGTTAATCATGCTAGTGCGGGGATCTCTAGACATCTTGTGAAGGAAATCAATAACTTCGGTAAGAGTGCAATTATCAAAATCAAGGTCACTAGCATCAAGTAAAGTGGTGGTGGTGTCCTTTAGGTTCACTTGTTTGGTAGTTTCTATAGTCATAGCATCACCATTAATAGGTCCATCGAGACCAGGAGTGCATTGGGTGCTAAGAGTTTGGATATCCTCAACAACTTGGATAGTAGCAACAATGTGGTGGGTAGGAAGGCTCTTAATTCTATCTTCTTCCTCCCTTTCTCTAGCCCATCACTCTTTAAGTTTAGCCATCATCCTAATATTTTCATTTATTTGCACTTCAATAGCATTAATAGGAGTGACCTTCCTCTCCTCAAGAGGAGAGGTTTTAATTTTAAGCAATTCTACCTCATTGGCTAAATGGTCTACCTTTGAAGAGAGATCACCTAATTTGTTTAGTTTTTCTTCTACACTATTATTAAAAGCTTTTTGGGTAGTGATGAAATCTTTAAGCATAATCTCTAGTTCAGTAGTGGAGTTCCTGGTGCTAGGATAAGCATTGTTGTTCCCATAAGAATTAGAGGGGAACGGTCTAGGATTGCTACCAAAATTACTCCTATAAGCATTGTTATTAAAATTGTTTCTAGAGATAAAGTTCACATCTACTTGTTCTTGAGCAATCAAAGAATTTAAAGGAACATCACGAGGATCAACAGAAGATTGCTTCGAAAGTAGAGACATGATCAAGTCAACTTTTTCATTAAGGGAGGAAATCTCCTCGACAGAGTTTACCTTCCTACCTGTTGGAGCGCGTTCGGTGTGCCATTGGGAATAGTTGGTCATCATCTCATCGAGAAGCTTTGTGGCAGCACCAAGTGTAGTTGACATAAAGGTTCCTCCCGCAGCCGAATCTAACAAGTTCCGCGAGGTAAAGTTCAAGCCTGCATAAAAAGTTTGGATAACCATCCAAGTAGTCAAACCATGAGTAGGGCAGTTCTTGATAAGAGATTTCATACGTTCTCAAGCTTGGGCAACGTGTTCATTATCCAATTGTTTAAAATTCATTATGTTACTTCTTAGTTGGATAATTTTAGCAAGTGGATAGTATTTTCCAATAAAAGCATCTTTGCACTTGTCCCATGAATCTATGTTGTTTCTAGGCAAAGACTGAAACCAAATTTTAGCTCCTCCTCTCAAGGAGAAAGGAAAAAGCTTAAGCTTAACAATATTACCATCTATTTCTTGGTACTTTTGCATATCACAAAGTTCAACAAAGTTGTTTAAGTGTAAAGCAGCATCATCTCCAGCACCGGAGAATTGATCTTTCATGACTAAATTCAGTAAAGCAGGTTTAATTTCATATGAAGGTGCTGAAGTGGCAGGTGTAGTGATAGGTGTGCAGATAAAGTCATCGTTGTTGTGACTAGTGAAGTCACACAACTTGGTGTTCTCGGTGGAACCCATAGCAGCAAGCAAGCAAGATAACTATTTTTGTGATTTTCGATAAAAGATACTAAAGCAAAAACTGAAAGGTAAACTAACAAGACTAAAAGCAAAGGTAAAAGATAGCGTGCAACTCCCCTATCCTGAAGAGTGGAGTCCCCGGCAACGGCGCCAGAAATTGCTTTGCTAGGTGGCTTCTCACCCCTCGTTGGTTACCCCAAGTGGAAGGTTTTGAGATGCAGTGTAGCAGAAGATTTGCCTTGGCAATACCAAGGATCGATTTCCCTGAGACTCCCAGTTTCAACAAGAAGGTGTCAACTGCTAACGGCGCCAGATATTAGCAATCAACGTGGACCTGCACACAGATACAAATAACTTTGCTCCCAACGAGTACAGAGAGGTTGTCAATCCCTCCGGCCTTGTCATTTACAAAGGATCAAACGCAAGTGATAGTAGTGATAGATATAATTGCAATAGTAAATAAAAAGCGGAAAAGTAAATAGCAGATGTGATCAACGATGGTAATATGGACCGGAGTCTCATGATGTTCACTAGTGATGTCTCTCTCCCAAAAGACGATAAAACAGCTATGTGAGGTAAACGAATTACAGCTGGGCAATTGACAGGACTAATGCTGACTACATTGCAAGAAAGGTAGAGGTTCAAAGCATGGGCGGTACGCCGAGGTAAGTAGACCGAAATCCATCTGCATCTACTACTAATCATCCACCTTGAGATATCTATCCAGAACATCTCGCTGGTATTAAGTTGCGAGTCCCACCCATAGTGTAAACTCAAAGCAACAGAAAACTGCATTAAAAGAACTTTGCGTAAAGTAAACAATCCTTGCACCCGCGGGCACACGCACCGTTGTTTTCCCCCTTGTGGCAACAGCACATCCCCTAGACTCATGTTTCTGTCACTCAAACTAGTCATCGAGGGGCATGAACCCACAATCAAGCATAACGTTCCCTCTTGGAGTCACTACCTACTACTTGGCCAAAGCAATAAATAACAACGGAGAACATGCAAGAATTACTTACGAACATAAATATAAGAGAGGTGAATCAAATATATTACTCAAACACAATCTGAACATAATCTCATAATCCATCGGATCCCAGCAAACTCATCATAGCAACAACATAAGGATTACATATGTGCCTCGATCATGTAGGGCAGCTCACGAGGACTAATTAGTGAAGCACAAGAACGGGAGGAGAACATCACATAGCTACTGGTCATGGACCCGTGGTCCAAGGGAGACTACTCACAACTCATCCGGGAGGCGTCCGTGGTGGTGGAGAAGCTCCCGGTGGTGATCCTCCCCTCCAGCAGGGTGCCGGGAAGAGTTCTCCTGGTGCTCCCGATCTTGGAAGCGGCGGCGGCGGCGGAACAGAGACGAGATCGCGAAAAAGAGTCCCCGTGTCGAGGGTTTCGGGAGACGGTTTAAATATATGCCAAAGGGGGGCATCAGCGGAGCCTCGGGGGGCCCAGGCGCCCCCCGGCGCGGCCCAGGGGGGGCGCGCTGCCAGGGCGCCTGGAGCCCTGGTGCCCCCCCCCCCCCGGCTGTACTTCGGGCGCACGGTAGCTTCTGGAACGCTGATTTTTTATATAATTTTTCTGGATTTTTCCGGGCAGTTCTCGTAATGTGAAAACCTGAAATACAAAAACAGCCGAAAACAGAAACTGGCACTGGGGTGCACTGAGTTAATAGGTTAGTCCAAATATGATCAAAAGTGTATGGAAGTGTATAAATATCATAGCAATATCACCCAAAAGAGGCATGGAGCAAGCAGAAATTATAGATACGTTTTGGACGTATCAGGGGCCTACGATCCCCCGTTTACGTTGCTTACACCTCCCAAAAATCACATATAGTCCAAAATAATTCTCCGTGAAATGTTATTGCATTTGGACTTTGTTTGGTATGGATACTCTGTGATACAAAAAATATGCAGAAAACAAGAAATGGCACTTGGCACTGGGTAAGTAAGTTAGTCCAAATAAATCACATAAAAAGTTGCCAAAAGTATGTAAAAGTTGAATAATATTGGCATGAAACAATAAAAAATTGTAGATACGACGGAGACATATCAACATCCCCAAGCTTAATTCCTGCTCGTCCTCGAGTAGGTAAATGATAAAAAGATAATTTTTGATGTGGAATGCTACCTAGCATAAAATTGATCATATATCTAGTCATGGCATGAATATTAAGACATGAGTGTTTCAAAGCAATAGTCTATAATTTGACATAAAGACATCAATACTCGAGCATCCCAACAAACAATCATGTCTTTCAGAATATCAAATGCTAAAGAACGTTATCCCTACAAAATCATATAGTCTTGTCATGCTCTGTCTTCCCAGCTCAAAGTATATATCATATACTACCCCGGTGTCAGCCAAGCAATTGGTTCATACTTTTTAACGCGCTTCAGCATTTTCAACTCTCACGCAATACATGAGCACAAGACATGGATATAGCAATATAGGTGGAATAGAATGCGGTGGTAGTAGACAAAAGAAGGGAAGAAAGTCTCACATCAACTAGGAAAACTAATGGACTATGGAGATGTCCATCAATTGATATCAATGTGAGGAGTAGGGATTACCATGCAACAGGTGCAACTAAGAGCTATAAGTGTATGACAGCTCAATATGAAACTAAGTGGGTATGCATCAAACTACTATGAAAAATTCCCACTAGTATATGAAAGTGAAAACATAGGAGACTCTCTATATGAAAAACATTGTGCTACTTTGAAGCACAAGTGTGGTATTTGCATGCCCCTTTTCTTTTCCTTTCCTTTTTTCTCTTTTTTATATATATTTTTTGTTTTTGGTGGGCTTCTTTGGCCTTTTTTTATTTGGGCTTCTTTGGCCTCTTTTATTATTATTAAAATCCGGAGTCTCTTCCCGACTTGTGGGGGAATCATGGTCTCCATCATCCTATCATCATGGGGCATGCTCTAATAAGGGACAATGATGATCATCACACTTCTATTTACTTATAAATAAAAATAAATAAAAATTACAACTCGAAACCTATGACATAGTATGACTCTAAATGAATGCCTCTGGTAGTGTACCATGATGTGCAATGATCTAGCATAGCAAAGATATCAAAAAACGGACAAGCCATGAAAATATCATGCTAGCTGTCTTACGATCATGCAAAGCAATATGAAAATGAATGCTCAGGTCAACTATATGATGGAAGTGCATGGCAATATATCTCGGAATGGCTATGGAAATGCCATTATAGGTAGGTATGGTGGCTGATTTGAAGAAGGTTTATTAAAGTTTATGCACCGGCGAAAGTTGCGCGGGACAAGAGAGGCTAGCAATTATGAAAGGGTGAGAGTGCGTATAATCCATGGACTCACATTAGTCATAAATAACTCACATACTTATTGCAAAAGTTTATTAGCCCTTGAATCAAATTAATACTATACATGCTCCTAGGGGGGAGGTTGGTAGGAGTTAAGCATCGCGCGCCCCGACCTTCACACAAACATAGAAAAATCAAGGATAAATTGTGGTCCAACTTCCCGGCATAACGAGAGATTATATGTGCATGCTTCGGGAATCACAAACCTTAACACCAATATCTTACTAAACATGTTCATCCACTAGTACCTCCCACATATTATCATCTCTATATTGCAAAACTTATTGCAAGGAATCAAACTTATCATATTCAGTGATCCATAAGTTTTATGTAGGGTTTTATGACTAACCATGCAATTGACCAATTCCGTTTGACTCTCTAAATAGATATAAGTGAAGAATGCGAGTTTAATTCTTTCTACAAAAGATCATGCTCTAACAAATATAAGTGAAGCACGAGAGCTTTCTACGAACATCGGATTTTTATGTGAAGAGAAACAGTCAATCCAAACTTCAAATGATATAAGTGAAGCTCATGAAGCATTCTATAAAGTCATACTCAAAGATATAAGTTAAGTGCAAAGAGCATTCTACAAATTGACCAAGGACTATCTCATACCAGCATGGTGCATTATTAAAATAAAAATAAAAAGCACACGACGCTCCAAGAATTTACGCTTATCATGTGAACGAAACGAATCCGAAAACATACCGATACTTGTTGAAGAAAGATGGGATGCCTTCCGGGGCATCCCCAAGCTTAGACGCTTGAGTCTCCTTGAATATTTAGTTGGGGTGCCTTGGGAATCCCCAAGCTTGAGCTCTTGCCTCTCCTCCTTCTCATCGCATCGATACCTCCTCGATCTTCGAACACTTCATCCACACAAGACTTAATCAAACTTTTAGTGGCGGGATTAATGCATAATCCCATCATGTACTGCTCTAACATTAATGTATAATTATAAACAAACATTACCCTTTGTATGCTATCACAATTCTATGGCCCCAAGTCAAGGAGGCTTCAACAAGAATTCAAACATAAGCAAATAATGAAGCTATAACAACAATTTGTGAAAACAGGACAGTTTGTAAAGATTTGAACATCCACCATACTTATGTAACTCTAAAAATTCTAAACAAATTAGTAAAAAATAAACATTTTGTATAGAAATACTGTAACAAAAGTTTTAGAACCGTTTGATGTTCCAGTAAAAAAATGTAAAATCGCGCACTACAGCCAAAGTTTCTGTTTTTGCACCGCACAAACCAACAAGCAATTTAATCATCCTAATGGAAACTCTTGGCACATTATTTTTATAATACAATGGAATTGTACAAGGGGATAATATTTTTTGAAAAGTTTTTGTAATTAATATTCACAAAGTTTCCATGGGCATGAACAAAGTTCAAGGACGTCCCCCACTTTCACAATGCTTGTAATTTCTCTCACTTTCACTTTTCTTATTGAAAAAGTTTAGGTTCCCCTCTATATGTTTTTGTTTTTAAACTTTATAAAAGCACTCAACAGAAATAAATGACACTTTTTTTAAACTTCCGGGTTGTCTCCCTAGCAGCGCTTTCTTTAAAGCCATTAAGCTAGGCATAAAGTGCTCAAGTAATGGATCCACCCGGATCCCAAGGTATATCAAAACCAATTTGAATCAACAATGATTTAGCAATTAGTAGTGAGCACAAAGCAACATATATCAAGCAATGACGAAGTCTAACTCTCTTACTATGCATCGGCATGTCATACGAGAACAATTCATGCACATCAAGTAAAGACCAATGCATAGTATAAGCAGTTTCTTGCAATTTTATTGTGTTGGAAACATAGAGGCGGAAATGTAGTTCCTCTCTCATAATAATTGCAAGTAGGAGAAGCAAGCACATGCATATTACATTCATCAAAATCATCATGTGCAACGGAAAAAGGCAACCCATCAATGTAATCCTTAATAAGTGCAAACTTCTCCGATATAGTATAGTCGGGAGAATTCAAAAAGATAGTAGGACTATCTTGTGTGGGTGCAATAGAAATTTTTTCATTCTTAACATAAGGAACTATAGCAAGTTCATCTCCATAAGCATAATTCATATTGGCATCTTGGCCACAAGCATAGCAAGCATCAAGTTCATCAAAAAGGGATATTTCAAGTGAATCAACGGGATCATAGCAATTATCATAGCATTCATCCTTCGGTAAATTCGAAGGGAAATTAAACAATGCATGGGATAAATAGTTACTCTCATTAGAAGGTGGGAACGGGTGATCAATCCGCTCTTCCTCATTTTGTTCTTCACTCTCCTTCTCATCTTTTTCATCCAATGAGCTCACAATGTCATTAATTTATTCTACCATAGACTCCTCCAAATATTAGTCTCTTCTTGGACAGCGGAGGAGTCCTCAATATATGGTTTAATATAAGGATTAGAAGCATAATTATCATAGCAATATTTAAGTATGGCCAAATTTTCAGATTTGTAGAGAGTAGTATCACACTCTTCAATCAAAGAAGCAATTTCACAAGTACCCCTAAAAGCAACAAATTCTTTAATTTGTTGAACATCATAGCAATTATAAACACCCTTAGTATACGAAGATACAATTCCATTATCACTAAACTCACATTGGTAAGGAAGGTGTTTCTTAGGGTCTTCAGAACAACAAGTAACATCATATATTTCACATAAATTCCAAGCATAGCACTCCAAACGATGAATTTGATCCAGTAAAAGTTTCCCTTTTTGAGACAAGCGGTGTCGCACAAAACAAGCATGCTCTTCTAATGATTTTCCCTCAACTAACCTAGTTGGGTTTTCAACACAAGCACAAATGGATCAAAGATGATCCAATTAAAAAGCTTCAGTAGTATGATAGATTTTGGGTGGTTCTTCAACCATTGGTTTAGTGGGTACAACTAATTTTTTTTGGTATTTTGCGTTCTCCACCCATAACTAAAGATAGAAAACAAGAGCACAAAATAAAAACTACTTAGTGATAAAGCAAACAAGCACACACGAGAATATTCACCCCACGCTATAACTCCCCGGAAACGGCACCATAAAAAGGTCTTGATAACCCATAAGTATAGGGGATCGTTTGTAGCCTTTTTCGATAAGTAAGAGTGTCGAACCCAACGAGGATCTAAAGGTAGAATAGATATTCCCTCAAGTTCTATCGACCACCGATACAACTCTACGCACACTTGATTGTTTGCTTTACCGGAAAAGAGTATGAAACTATTTTGTAGGTGTGACGCTAGAAGTACTTTGCAAGAATAAAACTATAAGTACTTAGCAAGATAATAAAAGTGGATATCTTTTGTCAATAAGAAAGTTATGTGTCCCTAGGTAATCGATAACAACTACTGGTAATCATTCTTGCAATTTTATATGAGGGAGAGGCATGAGCTAACATACTTTCTCTACTTGGATCATATGCACTTATGATTGGAACTCTAGCAAGCATCCACGACTACTAAAGATCATTAAGGTCGTGAAACCCAACCATAGCATTAAGTATCAAGTCCTCTTTACTCCCATACGTCATACCCCCCTTACTCGGGTTTAAGTTTCTATCACTCTCGCAACCCACCATAAGTGAACCATGAACATATTGCAACACCCTACAGCGGGGGCCCCTCACGTTTGCGCGAGAACGGAGGGCGCCGTAGGACATCACCATAAATAAAATATACAATTATACCAACCAAGATCACGATTAATCCACATGACAAATCAGATCTACTCAAACATCATAGGATAACCATAGATCATTGGGAAAATATATGTCGAGTTGAGCACCATGTTTAAGTAGAGACTACAGTGGGGTGAAAGAGGTGTTACACCGCTGCAATGAGGGGGGAGAGTTGGTGTGGACGGTAACAAGATTGTTGATGTAGATCGTCGTCCTGATTGTTGCCCCGGTGGCACTCCGGCGCCACCGGAAGCAAGGGGGAGAGCCCCCCTCCTTCTTCTTCTTCCTTGGCCTCCTCCCTAGGTGGGAAAAGGGTTTCCCCTCTGGTCCTTGGTCTCCATGGCGTGGGAGGGGCGAGAGCCCCTCCGAGATTGGATCTGTCTGTCTGTCTCTCTCTATTTCGCGTCCCCCAGATCTGGTTGAAAACCGTTTCTTATATTCCCAGAGATCCGTAACTCTGATTGCGCTAGGATTTTTACATGATCTAATTCCGGATATAAGCTTCCTTGCGCCCGAAGTACAGCTCCAACCGACATTCTAGGTGGGCATAAGACACCTAGGCGCGCCAGGCACCTCTGGCGCGCCCTGGTGGGCTGTGGGGCCTACGGGCCCCCGTTTACGTTGCTTCCACCTCCCAAAAATCACATATATTCCAAAATAATTCTCCGTGAAATTTTATTGCATTTGGACTTCGTTTGATATGGATACTTTGCGATACAAAAATCATGCAAAAAACATGAACTGGCACTGGGCACTGGGGAAGTAAGTTAGTCCAAATAAATCACATAAAAAGTTGCCAAAAGTATGTAAAAGTTGAATAATATTGGCATGAAACAATCCAAATTATAGATACGACAGAGACATATCAGCCGGCAAGTTAAATGCCCAACACAAGGGGAAAGAACCGTAAAGTGAGGACGAGGATGAACCTCGCCAGCCGAATACTGGGGGACAGAAGAAATTTCCACCGAAGGAAAATCCGTGAATATGATCTACGCTACCCATATCCCCAAGAGGGAACGCAAGCGCGCACTCAGGGACGTTTACGCCGTAGAGCCTGTCGCCCCCAAGTTCAACCCATGGTCGGCTTGTCCGACCACCTTTGATCGCAGGGAACACCCAACCAGTATCCGTTACGGAGGTTTGGCGGCCCTAGTGCTCGATCCTATAATCAACGGATATCATCTTACTCGAGTCCTTATGGACGTCGACAGCAGTCTCAATCTGATATACCAAGACACTGTCCGCAAGATGGAGATAGACCCATCAAGAATTAACCCCAACATCACTACCTTTAAAGGAGTGATACCAGGCGTAGAAGCCCGCTGCACTGGCTCATTAAAGTAAGAGGTCGTATTCGGGTCTCCTGATAACTTCAGAAGCGAAGAGTTACTCTTCGACATCACTCCTTTCCGGCTATCATGCACTACACGGAAGAACAACCTTCTCCCTCTTTAATGCGGTCCCGCATTATGCTTACTTAAAGCTCAAAATTCCCGGACCATGCGGCCTCATCACGGTCAACGAAAACATGGAGCGCTCCCTCTGTACAGAGGAAGACACTGCGGTCCTAGCAGTCGAGGTCCAAAGCGGCTTATTCAAGCCGAATAGTTCATCGGTCGTTAAGATCACACACATGGCTATACGTGTCCGGCTCGCACTAAAATTGCGGCAGCTCAGAGGAACCTGAGCTCGATTAGCAGTTACGCCCCTATCGACTGCCCCATAAGGTAGTAGCATACGTACCTCATGTAGACAATTACACCCTTAAAATACCTTGGGCGGCGCTCGGGGCACACTGCATACAAATAGTCCATAGTTCGGCTTGACCCTATTCGGACTCTAAAATACATTTTCTTTTTAAGGTTCATTAAAAGAACCAACCTTACTTACGACTATGCAGGACATTCTTTTCCAGAATTTTCTTTCCCTTTTACAGGCGGCCATAATAATTCCCCTCTTTAAGGACACATTGCAAAGGAGAAAATGGTGCAGACATGCAGCAGGGCCCGCGTTGAGATTTCTTTTTAGATTCAGGCTTTGTGTAAACCTTTTCTCTCTTTTTTCCTTTCTTTCTTCTTTTTCTTCTGTTGGCATGTAAAATGCCCAAAGATGTTATCGGCATTATCTGTAACCACATGGCTCCCCGTATTAAACGGGATATAAAAGAAGCAGTTTGGTTCCAATTCAATTGGAAGTTCTTTTATTACCATATGTGTTCTCTCCTCAGGTCAGGTTGCCACATGTGCCTTAATACTGGATTTAATACCAGGGGTTGTATTCGGCCTGGCACACCTTCATGTCCGAACACCTATCTCGAACTGTTCGGCATCCCGGATATTGCATTATATGCATCGACTCCGAATCATGTCTTGGGTCTATAGTTGGGTTGTCCGGCTTCTGTGCCTACCACCTTACGTTCTGCATTGTTCGGCTATGGTAGTAAAGGGAGAACTACTGCGATTGTTCTTCTGGTTTGTCTGGTCAAGTACCTCAGTAGATAAAGCCGAAAACTGACTGTTATGATGAAGCGAGAGCCGGTCAAGCGATTCGGTGACCTAGTGTTATACTACGATCGATAGTGATCTACTTTGTGTTATACGAGGGGATGGTCTTTGCCCAGCTGCGTACAGTAGGCACAATAGTTCGGAAAGCCGCACACGCACCAGGGGCTAGTACTTAGCCCCACCAGTCAAGCTCCTATGGCTAAGTGAAAGCATTAAAGCCAAATAGTCTGATTGCCTATTTCGCTCCGCGGACACCTCCTTCATGGACCAAGACGTTGGATAAAGAGTGTTCACGTGCATTACCGAACACCCCTGTAGTATCTACATGGGGGCTGAAGCCGACGACTGGAGACTTTCAAGTTTAAATAAACAGCCGCATAGGAGGAAAAGTCGCTTACAATACAAGAGCGCAAAATTATATACATCGGTTCATAAGCTTAGTCATTATATTCCGAATACAATCACTCAAAGATTACATCCTTTGAGCACTGGCCCTCTACAAGGCGGACTCCTTCCAGGACATCACCAAAATACCTTTCCGGCTTCCGGTGATCCTTGCCCTCTGGCAGGCCAGCAGTCGCTATCTCAGCAGCCTTCATCTTCTCCCAGTGCACCTTGACACGGGCGAAGGCCATTCGTGCACCTTCTATGCAGGCCGAATGCTTAATGGCGTCGACCCGCATACTCGCGTCGACGAGTGGCTTCACCAACCCGAAGTAGCTACTTGGGATGGGATCAGCGGGCCATAGCCAGACTATCAAGTTCTTCATGGCCGTACCCGCCATAATATGCAGCTCGACCAGCTGCTTCATCTGGTCGTTGAGGGGCACTGGACGTCCGGGCGTAAGAAATTGCGACCAGAACAACTTCTTCATGATGTTCCCCTCCTGGGCTCGGAAGTATTGGGCAGCATCGGCGATGCTCCTTGGTAGATCCAAAAACACGCCTGGAGAACTCCATAATCGCATCAGCGCAAGATACCTCCGACCTCCAAAGATACTCTCCAAGACAAAAGTCTTACCAGCTGCTATCTGTCGCGCTTGTTTGATCTCCTCGTGAGCACTGCGCGACTCACTCCGCGCCTCCTTGGCATCATTGACTGTCATATTGAGTGTGGATGCTTGCTCCGAAGTCTTCTGCTCCAACACCTTGCACTTGCGAATGGCATCTTGCAGTTCTTCCTCGACTTCGGTAACCCACGACTCGTGATGTTGACGCACAGCCTATTCGGCCCTCAGGTCGGCAGCTGCTTTGTCAGCGGCTACTTGGATCAACTTGGCCTCCTCCTTGGCCTTCGCGAGCTCGCCCTTAAGGGCCTCGACCTTAGCAGTGTCAACTGTTACAAAAATCATATCATACAATGAGCTCATACTCGCAGAAATCAAACATATATTGATTTTCACATATCAATTTTTTTTTCAAAAATCCGCATACCTTGTGTTTCATCAAAACGCTTGTTGACGAGGTTGTCGGGGAAACTGATCGCCCACGAACACCTATGGGACCGGAGCCCCTTTTCGGTACGGCAAGGGGGCGGAGGATGCACGAAGAGCGGATCGAAGCGTGCACGCGAGCAGTTTACCCAGGTTCGGGCCGCACGAATGCGTAAAACCCTACTCCTGCCTTGGTTTGTATTGTGTTCTTGGCTCGGGAGCGAGAAGGGCTACAATGCTTATCGCTAGCAACACCGAGCGTGAGAGTGATCGAGGATCGGAACCCCCTCTTCGTTGCGCATGGGCCTCCTTTTATAGGTCGAAGGGGTCACCGACAGGTGGCAACGCAGACGGGGGTAGAAATGTAAAAGTGGTGGTAGTTGGAACAGTGTATGCATAGTGCTTTATACCTAACCCTGACGGCAGGGGACAAGGGCATTAAATGCCCGTCGCCATCGCCCCAAACAGTGCAAAAAGCATCCGTCAGGGCGTCTCCGTCCGCCACGATGGTGGCCTCGTCATCGCAGCTCGCCACCGTGTACCCCAGGCTGCACAGCCTTCCGCCACGTGCACCTGGAAGGGCCCCAGGGCGACGCGTGGCCGGATGAGCTGGAGCATGGGCACGTAGTGGAAGCTCGCCGCGGCTTGCACCTTGCCGCGGTTGTTAACTTGTCGCACCCGGGAGCTTGTCGCTCTCCGGGCCTTGCCGGGGCGCGCGATGCGCCACGACAAGTCTCCTAAAATGCCATGTTTTGGCCTTCCTGGCAAGCTCCTCTTGCCAGGGTCTCGTGCCAAAGGGGTGGTTTTGAGCCTGGAGCGGCCTTCCCGGCAAGCTCCTCTTGCCGGGGTCTTGTTTCTTTAACTTGAATATTTTGTTCTTGAACGGCTCCAAAGGAACCATAGTGGGCCTTGGCGGGCGCGTGGCAAGCCCTGCCTCAGGACGCTGCTACTGCCCGTGCACAAGTTGGGATACTAAGGTACCCCTACTTTAGTACACCGACAGGAGCCCCCGGGCCTGGGCCACACACGGTGCCGAGCGCTGTTGGGCCAGGCCCAAAACAGTGTACGGGCACACGCGGCCCACGACGCGCCGCATCCCACTCCGTATCCACCGCGCCTCTCCCTAACGGCACGCGTCGATTGCGGCGTCGTGGGAGAGATCGTGGCCTGTTTCTTTAATGGGGGAAATGCGGAATGCCCCCCTCTCCCTCTTCAAAGCAGGGGAGACAGGGGCAGTTCCCTCCATTTGCCCATTGCTTCTTCAACCTCCAGAAACCCCCGCTGCTCCCCTCCTCCCAGAAGGTTGAAAGAGAGCAGAGCTCCGCCTTTCCTCCGCCGCCGCCAGCCTCCCCAGCGCCGTCGACTTCCCCCGCCGTCCCCGCCATGGCCCCGAAGGGCAACAAGGCGAAAGCCGCGAAGACTGCCAGGGCGCTGAAGCTAGCGGCAATGCGGAAGAAGATGGCGGTCTTCCCGCCGAGGCTCGGCGCGAGGGAGTTGAAGGACTCCTTCTACCTCTTCTGGTCGAGGCAGACAAAAGCGCACCCGCGCACCAAGGTACTCCCCGCTGAGGCCTGCGACATGTTTCTGGGAGGATACGCCTATTTTGCTCTGTTCTTCTATTGCGGACTCTGCCCACCATACTCCGAATTCTTCTGTGATATCATGAATACATACGGGTTTCATCTCCTTGATTTCACCCCAAACGCCGTCTTGACCATGGCTGTTTTCGCACATCTGTGCGAGAACTTTGTCGGAGTTTACCCCAACGTAGCTCTTTTCCGCCACTATTTTACGCCTCGAGTCGAGTCTGGGTCACCTCTGTCCGGCGGGATTTCTTGGATATTTAGGCTTCATAATAAAGAGGCATACTTGACTGGGGAACTCCGCGACAAGTGGGAGGAATGGAGGGCCAACTGGTGCTGGATCATGGAGGATGAACCCCAGCAGTTCACTTCCCTGCGCCAAGTTGGAATAGTGTGCGGCAATGACTGGAGTGACCTGGCCCCTGAGGACGACAAGCTGAAGATAGCCATCACTAGGATTCTTCGCCTCCGGCAAGCCAAGCTCACTGTAGGGGCTGTCGGAGCAGATTTCCTTCGCCGCCGCATCGCTCCCTTGCAGGAGAGGAAAAGGCCTGCTTGGGAGTTTGGTAACGCGGCAGACTTATTGAGGCTGCGCCCAGGCCTCAATTACAATTTCACTGTCATGGAGCTCAACGGAATGCTCCACGAGCTATTCAAGCACGACGCCAAACATCCGGAGTGGTTCGCATTGCCGCAGGGGGTAGTTCCGCTATGCAACAATTCGTCGCTCAGCGCTATCCGCGCGGCGGTGCCATGGTGTACTCCCATGGGATTGACCCCACTTGGCGGGAGCCTTCTGACGAAGCCGTGCAAACGTTCTTCGACAACTTGGTGGAGCTGCCAATCAATCCCGACGAGAAGAGAGGCCTCACCCGCGACACCACCGACCAGGAGATGGCTTATATTGCCACCAGGTTGGAAGAGGCAGCGGCAGCCGCGGCCGCGGGCGAGTTCGGATATACTCCAAAGGAGGCGGATGCAGCGGAGGCGGTAAGTCTGGCCGAGGAGGAAGAGCTCCTCAAACTGATAAAGCCTGCCGGGCAACCCGCTGGGACAAGCGAGGCCGCCGAGCAAGGCACAGAGTCAAGCGGGCCCGCCGATCAGGGCGCCGGATCAAGCGATTCCGCCGAAGACTCAGGCGGGTCTCTGAATCTCGACTCTTCTTCTTCATCCTCGGGAAGTTCACCACCACCGGCAAGTCCTCCGGCTCCAGCGAGGAGGCGCCTTCGCAAATCCGCAGACGCGGCGGGGCAGCCGGCGGGCCAGCAGCCGCAGCGCCGTCCGACACGCGCCACCGCGGCGGGCAAGGCTGCCAAGGGAGTGCCCCGTGCTTCAGCAGCGGCTGGAGGAGGATCTTCCCGGGCTGGGGCCAATGCTCCTGCCGCCCCTTGTGTCTCGGCGAAGACTGGAGCGGGGTCTTCTCAGACCACCGCCCCTGCTCCCGCCAAGCGGCCGAGGGCGCCTACTCCTCCAGCTCCTCGCGCCGGGACGCGCGAGTCGGACTTTGACTTCTCCGTGCTCAGTTCCGACGAGGAGGAGGAAGAGTAAGTACTGGCAACTCTTGTTTCTTTCGATTTTTGCTGCTCTTGTCTTGAATTTTCTTTATCTGATTCTGTTTGTCTGTCTTCCAGGTCCCTGGCCCAGAGGGTGGCGAAGAGGGCCAAGATCCTAGTGGTCGACCTTGAGGACGAGCCCGCCGCAGCAACAGGGGATGCGCCTGCGACAGGCTTGCCGGACCAGGCAGCTGCTCCGCAGAGCAGCCCCCAGCGCAGCCCCCAGCACAGCCCCCAGCGTAAGTCTTCTGACCACTCTCCGCTTGTCGGGCGCGCGCGCGGGCTTCTCATCCTTGTTAATGTTTTGCTTGTTCGTTGACTTGTGCAGAAGCAGAGCAGCAGCCTCAGGAGCGCCAAGAGATCGCCCTCGACGAGCCGCGCGTCTCGACCTCTCCGCCAAGGAGGAGCTCCCCGGCGAGGGAGGGTACTCCGCCAAGGGAGAGTACTCCGCCAAGGGCGAGTACCCCGCCAAGGGCGAGCACCCCGCCAAGGGTGAGCACCCCGCCAAGGGAAGGCGCCAGCGGCCCTCCGCCGGCGGGGGCTACCACTACGCCGCCAAGGGAGGACTCCCCAGCAAGGAACCCCGTCGAAGAAGAGGCCCGCGAAGGTAACCCTTGTACTTTTCTTCTCTTGGATTTCTCTTTTTTGGGTATTTGCTTGACAGTTACTTTCTTCTTTCTTCTTCTTTTCTTGTCTTCAGACTCGTCCACTCCAGAGCCTATGGAGACGGAGGCCGCCACCGAGGAGGCCGCGCGCGGCAACGCTGGTGATGCCGCGGCCACCGAAGAGGCGATCGGTACTGACGAGCCTGCCGTTGAAGAGGTAGCCAGGGCCGCCGATGCGGCAGCTGAGGAGGGGACCGGCGGTCGCACTGACGGCCCTGAGGCCGCAGGAGCGTCCGACGCTGCGCCGACCGCCGACCCTGCTGCTGCCGCGGCCGGAACTGGCGCCTACCTAGAGGCTGGAAACGGGGTCTTCATTCAGCTCCCGTGGGCATCTACGTCAAGGGCGCCCGCGGAGGGAGAGGTCTTCGATGGGGAAGTCCTTGCCTCCGCCGGGTTGAAGTTTGTCGACGCGCCCGGCAGCGGTAGCGAGCCCGTGGAGGAGCAGCTTCTGCGGAGGCTCCTGGCCCTATACCGCGCCAGGCAGGCCAAGCTGGAGTCCCGAGAGGCTCTGGCCGCCAAGGCGGGCGTCGACTTGGAGAAGCGCGCCGACGAGCTCCGGGCCGCCAACCAGGCGGCCCTCCGATCCTTGGCGGAGGAGCGGGAGGAGCTCGCCGAGGCGCATCAGGCGTTCATACTTGAAAAGGCCGAAGCAGAAGAGCAGCAACGGCTCGCCGTCGAAGAGCTGTCTCGGCGGGAAGGTGAGCTGACGCAGCGGAAGGTCGACCTCGATAGCCACGAGGACGACCTTGCCGCGCGCGAACAGTCCCTTGGCGGAGCTCTGCAGGAAGCGAGGGACGCCGCTGCGGCTGCAGAGACCGCCAAGAGAGACTTGGAGGCGAGGGTGGCGCAACTGGAGATCCATTTGAAGACGAGCGAGGAGAAGGTTGATGCGCTCACGTCGGAGAGGGAGAAGGACGCCCACAGCCACTCCGAGCTGCAGGTCCGTCTCTCCGACAAGGGCAAGGAGCTCGCCATCGCCAAGGATTCTGTTGCAGACTTGGAGTTGAAGCTATCCACCCTCACCGCATCACTTGACAGCGCCAGAAATCGGGAGACGAAGCTGAAGGAGGACCTCAGGGCTGAGAGGGCACTGTTGGACAGAGCCGCCCTCTCCCAAAATAACTTCAGGCTGACGGTGGAGCATTGGACCGAGGGGCTTGTCGCCGCCGCCGCCGCTGATATCGACAGGGAGTTGGCGGGGCTGGGGACGGAGCACCTCGGCTACTCCACCGACGAGAACCTCCCTCACAGCGCCAAGCTAAGCTTGTTCTTCAGGGGAGTGGCGCCGGCCCTCGAGCAGCTCCGGGAAAGGATCCCCACGCAGCTGGCGAACGAGGCGCGCAGGCTTTGCACGGGAGTCATGGAGAGGGTGCTAATGAAGATAGCCTACCGCAACCCAGGACTCAACATCGAGAACGTCCTCAGGACCTTGCCGCCCGACGCCGACCAGGAGGCGCTCAGGACCCTTGTCGCACCCATCGTGGCCAAGGTGGGCAAGATCAAGAGAGTCGACGGCGACCGCGCGGACTAGGCTGTTTTCCTTTTTGCTTCCTTTGTCGCTGCCAATTACGTTATGGACAATAGTTTGTAAGAACAACGACAAGTCATCCTGTAATATAACTCTATTTTGGGTAGTTGACACAATGTTATTTCCTTTACTTGGCTTCTTTACTTTGTATGCTTTTACCCTACGCTTTTAGGGAACTTGCCGGCAAAGGGACCTTTGCCGCGAGCGCTGAGTGCGACACTTTAGCAGCCTGCTGGCAACGCCGCTACCGACAAGAAACCTCGCCGCAGCTAGTCGCAGCACACTTAGGTTGTTGAGCAAACTCGAAAATGAAGTAAGGGCGCGACACTTGTCGCAGCACACTTAAGCCGTTGAGCGTGCTCGAAACAAAGTAAGGGCGCGGCTAGCTATGAGTAGGTTCCTCCGCGCACAGGTTTTCCATACAAAGTGCGGTCGTTCAAGGAAGATAACTTTAACATTTAAAAATTTGAATGCTCAAACTTTGGCAACTTAGCTTTTTTGTTGTTTGCTTCCCGGCAAGGCGAGGCTTTCTTGAACGGCACTTGGTCCATACCACTGTCTCCTTCCCCCCCAGAAAACTTGTGCGCGAGGAAGAACTTCTTCTGCTTGAAAAAGAAAAAAGGGAGGAAACATAGATATGGAGCCTTACGGCTCGTTATTGCTTACCGGGGGTGCGTGCTGCACAAGGTGTGAGATAATACATGCAAGAAAAACGAAAAGGCATGAAACGACAAGTTGTGCGAGGCACAAAAGTTTTAGTGATGCACGGGGTCTGCGCCCGGCTTGGTACAAAGGTTTACATGCAACAGCGGCAAGACTTGTACAAAAGGTGGTTGCCGGAACGGATCACGGCAACCACGCCTTATGGGTGAAACTTGCGAAGATGCTCAATGTTCCAGGAGTTGCTCACCGGTAAGCCTTCTTCGGTCTCAAGGCGGACAGCGCCGGGCCTTGTGACTTGTCTCACCCGATAAGGGCCTTCCCACTTCGGCGTCAACTTGTTGGAATTCTTGGCGGACTGAACGCGCCGAAGAACAAGGTCGCCTTCCTCGAGACTTCTGGCTTTAACTTTGCGGCTATGGTAGCGGCGCAAAGTTTGCTGGTATCGAGCAGCTCGTACAGCAGCCTGAAGACGGTCCTCCTCAAGGAGCAGTGTGTTGTCTTGCCGCAGCTGCTCTTACTCGAGCTCATCGTAAGCGAGCACTCGAGGTGACCTGTATACGAGTTCCGTGGGGAGAACTGCCTCTGCTCCATAGACAAGAGCAAAGGGTGTCTGTCTAGTGGCTCGATTTCGTAACTCTTCAATCCAGTTTCTTCCGCATTTGTGCAGCCTGTCGAAAGTTCTTGTCTTGAGTCCGCGCAGCACTTCAGCATTTGCCCTCTCGGCTTGACCATTGCTCCTCGGGTGAGCAACAGAAGCGAAGCAGACCTTGGCGCCAAGGTCTTGGACGTATTGCATGAAGGTGCAACTTGTGAATTGTGTGCCATTGTCGGTGATGATCCTGTTAGGGATTCCGAAACGGCAAACAATTGACCTAAAGAACTTGACTGCTGACTGTGCGGTCACCTTTCTCACTGGTTCCACTTCCGGCCACTTCGTGAACTTGTCGATGGCGACGTACAAGTACTCAAAGCCCCCGGCTGCGCGGGGAAAAGGGCCGAGGATGTCGAGCCCCCAGACCGAAAATGGCCAGGACAAAGGGATCGTTTGGAGAGCTTGAGATGGCTGATGTATTTGCTTGGCATGGAACTGGCACGCTTCACACTTGGTTACTTGTGCAGTTGCATCCTGGAGGGCTTCTGGCCAAAAGAAACCTTGCCGGAACGCCTTGCCGGCAAGTGCTCTTGCGCCAATGTGGTGGCCACATATTCCTCCATGTATCTCTGCCAACAGCTTTTGCCCATCTTCCCGGGGAATGCACTTCAATCTGACACCATTGAGTCTTCTTCTGTACAATTCATCGCCGACAAACTGGTACATACTTGACTGCCGGGTTATTCTTTCTGCTTCTTCTGGCTCTTCGGGAAGTTCTCCAGTTTGGAGGAAACGGACAATCTGCTGCGCCCATGCTGGAGCCTGAGGCTCAACAACGAGGACTAAAGGCATCAGTGCAGCTGCGGGAATGTCAGCTTCTACGGCAAGAACCTGTGGCTCGGCCGGAGCTGGACGTTCCCCGGCAAGCTTGCCGGTGCAAAGCTTGTCGGGAACGCCTGCTTCAACTGTACAAACCCCAGGGTCTGTAGGAGCAGACTGTTCCTCAGCAACTTTGTCGTTGATCTTGGGGACCTTGGCGGCGGCTTCAGGAAGTTCTGCCGGCAAGTAGTCACCAGAGACCAACTTTCTCTTCTTACTTTGTCCAATTGATGGTGTAACGGATGGTTGAGTTAGCTTGAGCACAAAGATTCCTGGTTCCACAGGTAGCTTTAGTGCAGCACACTTTGACAGGCCGTCTGCGATGTCATTTTGAGCTCTTGGAACATGCTCCATCTGTAGGCCTTCAAAGTGCTCTTCAAGTTTTCTCACTTCGTCGACGTAAGCTTCCATCAATGGACTCTGGTAGCTCTTGTTCACTTGGCGGACAACCAACTGCGAATCACCCCGCACAATCAGCTTCTTGATCCCAAGCTCTGCTGCGATTCTGAGGCAGGCAAGCAAACCTTCATACTCTGCAGTATTATTTGTTGCTTGCTCCTTGGGAAAGTGCATCTGGGCGACGTACTTGAGGTGCTCGCCGGTGGGCGCGACAAGCAGCACGCCAGCGCCGGCGCCTTGCAGTGAGAAGGCACCATCGAAGTACATTATCCATTCTTTGCTCGCTTCTTTGACGGGGATGCTTGTCTCTGGAATTTCTTCATCTGGCGTTGGTGTCCATTCCGCTATGAACTCTGCCAATGCTCTGCTCTGGATAGTAGACTTTCAAACTTGAGGCCAAAGCTTGACAGCTCCAGTGCCCACTCGACAATCCTGCCTGTTGCTTCTGGATTTTGCAATATCCTTTTCAGCGGAAAGGGAGTGACCACCGTTATCTCATGTGCTTGGAAGTAGTGGCCCAGCTTTCTTGAGGCCATGAGGAGGCCAAAAAGCAGCTTCTGCACCCCAGAGTATCTTGACCTAGCCCCCTGCAAGAGGGAGCTCACAAAATAAACTGGGCGCTGCACCATCTTCTTCCGCGCCTCTTCTTGGATCTGTGCAGACTCATCCTTGTCGGGGTTAGAGCTTGTCGGGGAAGCCCCCTGCTTGTCGCTGGATGTGCTTGCCGGGGCTGTGGGCTCCTCATCTGCCTCTCTTTCCGCTACTAACGCAGCACTAACCACCTGATTGGTTGCCGCTAAGTACAGCAGCAACTTCTCTTGTGGCCTAGGTGCGACAAGTATTGGAGTGGAGGACAGGTACCCTTTCAAGTCTTGCAGCGCTGCCTCCGCTTCCGGAGTCCATTTCATTGGACCTGCCTTTTTCAAGATTTTGAAAAACGGCAGAGCGCGTTCTGCAGACTTAGAAATGAACCTACTGAGAGCAGCCACACCACCGGCAAGCCTTCGTACATCCTTGACGCGCTTCGGAGCTTCGATCTGCTCAATGGCTTTGATCTTGTCGGGATTGGCTTCAATCCCCCTCTGGGATACAATGAACCTGAGAAGCTTGCCGGAGGGGACTCCGAACACGCACTTCTCGGGGTTAAACTTGAGTTGTATCTTGCGCAGATTCGTAAAAGTTTCATCTAGATCTTGAATCAGGGTATCCTTGTTCTTGCTCTTGACCACTATATCATCCATATAAGCTTCTACATTCCTGTGTATCTGTGGCTCAAAAGCAGTGTGGACTACCCTCGCAAACGTTGAACCCGCATTCTTCAATCCAAAGGGCATGCGTATGAAGAAGTAAGTGCCACATGGAGTAATGAATGCGGTCTTCTCTTCATCTTCTTCAGCCATAAATATCTGGTGGTATCCTGAGTATGCATCAAGAAATGAAAGCAACTCACATCCAGCCGTGGAGTCAACAATCTGGTCAATGCGCGGCAAGGGAAATGGATCTTTGGGACAAGCTTTATTCACATCAGTGAAGTCTATACAAAGCCTCCACTTCCCATTTGCTTTGCGCACGACCACAGGGTTAGCCAGCCATGTGGGATGAAGTACACCTCTGACAAGGCCTGCCGCTTCCAGTTTCTTGATTTCTTCAGCGATAAACTCTTGGCGCTCCACCGCTTGCTTTCTGACCTTCTGCTTGACGGGCCGCGCGTGAGGACAAACGGCAAGCTTGTGCTCAATCACTTTCCTGGGAACACCGGGGATATCAGACGGGTGCCATGCAAACACGTCGACATTCGCCCGCAGGAAAGCAACGAACGCGCTTTCCTATTTAGGATCAAGCGTGGCACCGATGGTGAAAGTACCACCAGTGCCGTCCTCCTTGGCAGACACCTTCTTGGTTGCAGGTGGGGCTGCCATTCCCTTCTTGCACTTGCCGGTGGAGCTCGATGGTGTGTCTTCGACGGCAGCGCAGCACTTCCAAGAGGTGCGTTTGCTGGAGTGGGCCCCAGAGCTCTTGCCGGACTTGGTCTTGTTCTTCCCCCCGGGAGCTTCAGCGGCAAGTGTCTTGCTATCCGTTGCGGTTGCTGCGTCCCGGTAAATCTTGTCGGCGCAGATAAGCGCGTCCTTTTTGTCGCCGGGGACAGAGATGACGCTTATCGGGCCTGGCATCTTGAGCATGTTGTAGGCGTAATGAGAGGCTGCCATGAACTTGGCGAGCGCCGGACTGCCGAGTATCCCATTGTATGGCAACGGGATATCGGCAACGTCAAAGGTGATCCTCTCAGTCCTGAAATTTAGCTCTCCGCCAAAGGTTACTGGCAGTGTGATTTTCCCCTTCGGCTTGCTCCTTCCCGGGTTGATCCCTTGGAACGTGCCGGTCTCCTCGAGCTCGCTGTCGGGGATCTGTAGTTTCCGGACTACAGCAGAGGAGATCAGGTTCAGGCCGGCCCCGCCGTCAACCAGCATCTTGGTGACCTTGAGGTTGCGGATGGTTGGTGAAACCAACATCGGCAAACACCCGACCGCAGTCGTGCGGTCGGGGTGATCCTCAATGTCGAAGATGATGGGCGTGCTGGACCACTTCAGGAGTTTGCGCGACTCGACGAGTGGCTCTGCTGCATTAACTTCCCGCACCCATTGTTTGAGTTGGCGGTGGGAAGTATGCAGAGAGGCACCTCCATCGACGCACAGGACTTCTGTGGCCTTATGGAACTCCTGCTCGCTGTTGTCTCCGTCGTCCATGTCTTCGTCGTCGTCTTCGTCTTCGTCCTTGTCGCGGCCGCGGGGAAGTCTATCTCCTTGCCGCTGCTTGGCCTTGCCGCGGCGTCCTCCCCGGCCATTGAATGGCCGCTTCTTGCCGGACTCTCCTCCACCTCCCTGGGCCTTCTCCTTGTCGCGTCGCTCGTACTCAGCCTTCTGCTGTTCAACGAGCTACTCGACCCTTTTGCAGTTCTGGAGATCGTGGCCCTTGGTGCGGTGGATCTTGCAGTACTGCTTGTCGGAGCCGTCCTGCTTGTCGGCGGCCGCTACAGCGGCAGCTTCCTTGCCGGAGCCACCAGCCTGAGCTTTCTTGGCACCAACCTCCTTGCCGGACTGCTCAACGACCAGTACTTCCTTGTTCTTCTTTTTCTTGTTGTTCCGCCGCCGGTTCTTCCTTGCCGGGGCGGCATCCTCACTATCTGTTCCCCCTGCTCCAGTATCCTCCCCGGGGAGTCTCCTCCCCTCTTCAGCGCGTGCGCACTTGTCGGCCAGGGCATAGAGCTCACTGACGTCTCGTATCTTGCACATCGCCATTTCCTCCCTCATCCTGCGGTTGCGCACGTTCTGGTGGAACGCGCTGATAACCGCAGCAGGGTGGACGTCTGGGATGTTGTGCTGGACGCGGCTGAATCTCTGGATGTACTTTCACAGGGACTCTCCTTCCTTCTGGGCAAGTATATGAAGGTCGCTCTCCTGGCCATGAGGCTTGTGGCCACCCGTGAAGGCGCCGACAAACTGGTGGCACAGGTCGGCCCAAGAAGAAATAGAGTTCTCCGGTAAGTGCATGAGCCAAGACCTGACGTTCGGCTTGAGCACAAGCGGGAAGTAGTTCGCTAGTATCTTCTCGTCTCGTCCCCCGGCAGCCTGCACCGCAATGGTGTAGATGCTGAGGAATTCTGACGGATGAGTTTTGCCGTCGTACTTCTCGGGTACGTCGGGCTTGAAGTTCTTCATGCTGGGCCACTGGACTTGCCGCAGCTCACGGGTGAACGCAGGACAACCCGCCGCGTACGGCAAGTCGCCTGGTTCCCCGGGCGCGTGCATGTCGACAGCGGGCCCAGCGCGCTGGTCGGATTGCCGCCGCGCTTCTCTTCGACGCTCGATGCGAGTTCGAGCGTCTTCTTGTCGTCTATCGTCGAGGACTTGGCGTTGATCGCGGTGAGCCCGTGGATCCGACGATACCGTGGAGTCATCGTCGATGTTGATCCGGCGAGTCGGCGATTTCGGCCTTCGGGGCGGGGAGTGCACGGTAGTTGCACCCCCAGCGGTCTTGTCGCCATCAGCCCGCGCCTGGCTAACTTACCGCGGCCGCGACGTCGTCGGCTGCTGCGGAGTGTCGTTATTGGCGAAGGCGATAAGGCTTTGGATGGTGGCCCTCCAGTCGTCGGCCTTGTCCGCCGCTGGAGGGAAATCGAGGAGCAGCTGAGCTCGAGCTAGAGCTTCTGCTGGAGTGGAGGGGAGCGATGGCGAGCGGTGCGAGGAGCGAGATATGCTCGGACTTCTAACTGCGTTAGAAGGAGCAGGGTCTCGTCCCGGCGACCGCGCCTTGCTCGTGCCAGCGCGTTGGCCTTGGGCGTCCCGCGACCCGCCAGCTTGACCTTGTCCCAGCAAGCGTATGGTACCTTGGGTACCACGTCGCTGCCGGTCCGGCACCTCCTGAGAGGGGCGTGGTGCGTGTACGGACGCCGAGGTCTTGGAGTGCGCTCGGTCGTCCGTCTTGTCCTTGGACTTGGCGACGCCGTGAGTTTCCTCGCCAGCGTCCGCCCTTCCGCCAGCGTCTACCCCACCGGCCGTTGGCTCTGGTGGTGGCGGGATCGACGCGGACGGGCCTGCTACCTTCGAAGCCTTCTTCTTCGGCGGCATGTCGATGAAGTAGATGAAGTTGCTGAAGTTTTCGCTCGCGTGAACACTGGATCGGGTTCACACAACCTCGACGCACCCCCTACCTGGCGCGCCAAAGATGTCGGGGAAACTGATCGCCCACGAACACCTATGGGACCGGAGCCCCTTTTCGGTACGGCAAGGGGGCGGAGGATGCACGAAGAGCGGATCGAAGCGTGCACGCGAGCAGTTTACCCAGTTTCGGGCCGCACGAATGCATAAAACCCTACTCCTGCCTTGGTTTGTATTGTGTTCTTGGCTCGGGAGCGAGAAGGGCTACAATGCTTATCGCTAGCAACACCGAGCGTGAGAGTGATCGAGGATCGGAACCCCCTCTTCGTTGCGCATGGGCCTCCTTTTATAGGTCGAAGGGGTCACCGACAGGTGGCAACGCAGACGGGGGTAGAAATGTAAAAGTGGTGGTAGTTGGAACAGTGTATGCATAGTGCTTTATACCTAACCTTGACGGCAGGGGACAAGGGCATTAAATGCCCATCGCCGTCGCCCCAAACAGTGCAAGAAGCGTCCGTCAGGGCGTCTCCGTCCGCCACGATGGTGGCCTCGTCATCGCAGCTCGCCACCGTGTACCCCAGGCTGCACAGCCTTCCGCCACGTGCACCTGGAAGGGCCCTAGGGCGACGCGTGGCCGGATGAGCTGGAGCGTGGGCACGTAGTGGAAGCTCGCCGCAGCTTGCACCTTGCCGCGGTTGTTAACTTGTCGCGCCCGGGAGCTTGTCGCTCTCCGGGCCTTGCCGGGGCGCGCGATGCGCCACGGCAAGTCTCCTGAAATGCCATGTTTTGGCCTTCCTGGCAAGCTCCTCTTGCCAGGGTCTCGTGCCAAAGGGGTGGTTTTGAGCCTGGAGTGGCCTTCCCGGCAAGCTCCTCTTGCCGGGGTCTTGTTTCTTTAACTTGAATATTTTGTTCTTGAACGGCCCCAAAGGAACCATAGTGGGCCTTGGCGGGCGCGTGGCAAGCCCTGCCTCGGGACGCTGCTACTGCCCGTGCACAAGTTGGGATACTAAGGTACCCCTACTTTAGTACACCGACAGAGGTCGAGCTGCTCGTCAGCTAGTTTAATCTTCCGATTGAGCTCGGAAACCTCTGCGGCCTGGACAGATGCCGCTACTAGCGAAGCCTATTCAAAAACATAGTACACAGTTTAGCTCTGTTACATGCTATTACATGGATCCTTCGTCTGATTCTGTCCAGAATCAAACAAAGCATCAGGGGCTACTATCTATGTATATATGTATGAAATGAAAGAGTTCATTTTAGAACATTACGTCGCATACCTCAAAGCCTGTCAGTAGGCTGTTAAAGGCTTTGTTCAGTCCACCTTTGACGGACTGAATCTTCTACATGACCGCACTAATCAGAGTGCGGTGTTCCACTACGATGGAAGCACTTCGCAGTGCTTCCTCTAGAGTGTTCGGCGCCTCCGGATTGACGGCGGGCGCCGTTGGATCAGTTGCTCATTCCCCCATCACGGGGGGCTGACTTCTCAATTCTGGAGCCGCATTGGGCTCCGAAACGGTGTTCGGCGAGGACCCAGATTGCTTGGGCCCCACGCCGTCGGTCGCCATGGGGATTGCTCCCCCTTGGCTGGCGGCGGCCGAGGGATTGGCCTCGGGCTCCCTCTCGTCTGCCCCGCTCCCACCTGCTCAAACAGGAAGGGCTTGTAGAGAGGACACATCGGCGTCCCCTAAGACGGACGACGAGCCCCGCCGAGGCGTATCGCTCTCTGCCATCTCCGGCGCCAGAGAATTCCCTGATGACAGTGAAGTGCTACTTCTCGAGCTTGCGTTGTATTCCCTCGAAAAGGAAAGGGAGATGTAGCACAGTAGCGTAAGTATTTCCCTCAGTTTTTGAGAACCAAGGTATCAATCCAGTAGGAGATGATGTCTACTAGACAACCTTCTTCTTGTAGACGTTGTTGGGCCTCCAATTGCAGAGGTTTGTAGGACAGTAGCAAATTTGCCTCAAGTGGATGACCTAAGGTTTATCAATCCGTCGGAGGCGTAGGATGAAGATGGTCTCTCTCAAGCAACCCTGCAACCAAATAACAAAGAGTCTCTTGTGTCCCCAACACACCCAATACAATGGTAAATTGTATAGGTGCACTAGTTCGGCGAAGAGATGGTGATACAAGTGCAATATGGATGGTAGATATAGGTTTCTGTAATAAGAAAATATAAAAACAGCAAGGTAGCAAGTGGTAAACATGAGCATAAACGTTATTGCAATGATAGGAAACAAGGCCTAGGGTTCATACTTTCACTAGTGCAAGTTCTCTCAACAAGGATACCATAATTGGATCATATTACTAGCCCTCAACATGCAACAAAGAGTCACTCCAAAGTAACTAATAGCGGAGAACAAATGAAGAGATTATGGTAGGGTACGAAACCACCTCAAAGTTATTCTTTATGATCGATCTGTTCAAGAGTCCGTAGTATTCAATCTATCATAGAGTTCGTACTAGAATAACACCTTAAGATACAAATCAACCAAAACCCTAATGTCACCTAGATACTCCATTATCACCTCAAGTATCTGTGGGCATGATTATACAATATGCATCACACAATATCAGATTCATCTATTCAACCAACACATAGAACTTCAAAGAGTGCCCCAAAGTTTCTACCGGAAAGTCAAGACGAAAACGTGTGGCAACCCCTATGCATAGATTCCCAAGGTCACGGAACCCGCAAGTTGATCACCAAAACATACATCAAGTAGATCACATAATATCCCATTGTCACCATAGATAAACACGTGCAAGACATACATCAAGTGTTCTCAAATCCATAAAGACTCAATACGATAAGATAACTTCAAAGGGAAAACTCAATCCATTACAAGAGAGTAGAGGGCGAGAAGCATCATAAGATCCAACTATAATAGCAAAGCTCGAGATACATCAAGAACGTGCCATCTCAAGAACACGAGAGAGAGAGAGAGAGACCAAACACATAGCTACTAATACATACCCTCAGCCCCGAGGGTGGACTACTCCCTCCTCGTCATGGAGAGCGCCGGGATGATGAAGATAGCCACCGGAGAGGGATCCCCCCCTCCGGCAGGGTGCCAGAACGGGTCTAGATCGGTTTTCGGTGGCAACAGAAGCTTTCGGCGGCGGAACTCCCGATCTAGGTTATTTTCCGGAGGTTTCAGTATATATAGGAGGTGTTGGAGTCGGGGCCAAGAAAAGGGGGGCTACGGGCTGTCCACGAGGCAGGGGGCGCGCCCAATAGGGGGGGGGGGCGCACCCCACCCTCGTGGGCAGCCCGTGGGTCCTCCCGTCCCCCTCCGGCACTCCGTGGGCTTCTTCTGGTCCAAAAATGATCTCCGTTGATTTTCAGGTCAATTGGGCTCCGTTTGATATTCCTTTTCTGCAAAACCCTACAATAGGAGAAAAACATAAACTGGCACTCGGCTCTGGGTTAATAGGTTAGTCCTAAAAATAATATAAAAGTGTATGACAAAGCCCATTACACATCCAAAACATCATAAATAATAGCATGGAACAATAAAAAATTATAGATACGTTGGGGACGTATCAAGAGACCACACCCGAGTCCCTCGCACCTGCACAAACAAATAAGAACTTTGCAGCCAATGCGATAAGGGGTTGTGAATCCCTTTACGGTCACTTACGAAAGTGAGATCTGATAGAGATGATAGTTTATATTTTTGGTATTTTATATTATAAGAACAGAAAGTAAAAGCGGAAAAGTAAAGTAGATTGTAGATTGATATGTTGAGAATAGACCCGGGGGTCATAGTGTTCTCTAGTGGCTTCTCTCATGATAGCAATATTCTACGGCGGGTAAACAAATTACTGTCGAGCAATTGATAGAAAAGCGAATAATTATGAGACTATGTAGGCATGATCATTATATATAGGCATCACGTCCGAGACAAGTAGACCGAAACGATTCTGCATCTACTACTATTACTCCACACATCGACTGCTATCCAGCATGCATCTAGTGTATTAAGCTCATAAGAACGGAGTAACGCCTTAAGCAAGATGACATGATGTAGAGGGATAAACTCAAACTTAGTGATACAAACCCCATCTTTTTATACTCGATGGCAACAATACAATACATGCCTTGCTGCTCCTCTGTCACAGGGAAAGGACACCACAAGATTGAACCAAAGCCAAGCACTTCTCCCATTGCAAGAACTATAGATCTAGTAGGCCAAACCAAACCAATAATTCGAAGAGACTTGCAAGGATATTATAATCATACATAAAGAGTTCAGAGAAGAACCAAATATTTCTCATAGATAATCTTGACCATAAACCCACAATTCGTCGGATCTCGAGAAACGCACTGCAAAAAGAGATTACATCGAATAGATCTCCTCGAAGACCGAGGAGAACTTTGTATTGAGATCCAAAGGGAAAGAATAAGCCATCTAGATACTAGCTATGGACCCGAAGGTCTGTGGTAAACTACTCACAACTCATGGCGAGGCGATGATGATGATGTAGAAGAACTCCGTGGAAGATCCCCCCTCCGGCGGAGCTCCGGAACAGGCTCCAAGATGGGATCTCACGGGAATAGAAGGTTACGGCGGTGGAACTAGGGTTTTCTCTGTTGTTCTGATGGTTTCGGGGTATGTAGGTATATATAGGAGGAAGGAGGGCACCGGGGGCCAAACATGGGGCCCACGAGGCAGGGGGCGCGCCCCTCACCCTCGTGGGCACCACGTATGCCCTCCTTCGTGGTTCTCAATTCTCCCATGCGTGATTTTCTCCAAAAATATCTCTCCCTGAAGGTTTCATTCCGTTTGGACTCCGTTTGATATTCCTTTTCTGTAAAACCCTGAAACAGGCAAAAAACAGCAATCTGGACTGGGCCTTTGGGTTAGTAGGTTAGTCCCAAAAATAATGTAAAAGTGTATAACAAAGCCCATTAAACATCCAAAACATCATAAATAATAGCATGGAACAATCAAAAATTATAGATACGTTGAAGACGTTTCATGAAGCCTCGGGGAGTACGTGCCGAGGACTGTATAAGGACAGAATGACATTATTTAAATGGGTGAAAACTATTTCAACCGAAAATAAGTAGCAATCGTGTGAATACTTACGATTCAGCCAGGGGTTTAATCCTGGGCTGGACTCGGAAACTATGTTCGAACGTTGAGGGCGAACTATCCGGAAGGTTCAACTTCTTCATGGGCGCCGCCTTGCCCGCGTCAGCAGGGGCCGCTCTCTTCCTCCCCCTTGCCATGAAAGGGGAGTCGTCTTCTTCTTCCTCTTCCTCCTCCTCCTCTTCTTCTTCATGGGAGGGGTGGGAGTCGGTTTCCCTGGACACTGCATCCGCGGGACCCTTAGGGCGGAGGTTGCTCTTGACCTCCTTGCCCTTCTTCTTGGCCTTCTTCTCCGGCGCCTTGTACGGCGCCGGGACCAACATTGCCATCAGTTGGGGCGTCTCTGGGTCTTCGAGCAGAGGAGCCGGACACTTGATCTGCTCCGCCTTTTTTGTCCAGGCCTGGATAGAATGTAAAAACTCTAACTCCTGTTATAATTGAAATATGGATGGGGTATGTATTCGGCAGAAGTTCTGATTACCTCTGAAGCGGAGTACACGTTGCTGAAGCCCTTGTCCTCGGTCTCCCCCGGCCACCCCTTTTGAGCCTTGAAGGGCCGGGGTTCTTCTGGATTGAACTCCCATAAATGGGAGTCCCGGCGTTGGCAGGGAAGGATGCGGCGGAAGAGCATTACCCAAATCACGTTAGTGAGGAGGGTGCCCTTAGTTATCATACCAGAGATGCGATTTTGGAGGGCTTGCACCTCCGTCTAAGACCCCCAATCCAGACTCTTGTCGGTCCACAAGGTTAGCATCTCCGGGGTCCAGATCTGAATACGGGTGTTGCCGCCCACTTGGCATCGCAGGGCTCAGTGATGTAGAACCACTCCTACTGCGAGACCTTGTTTGTTTCCACAAAATCCCCTTTGGGCAAAGTGGCATTGGGGAGCTTGCTCACCATGGCTCCTCCGCAATCTGCATGTTGCACGTCAACCACCTTTGGCTTCAGATTAAATATCTTAAGCCATAATCCGAAGTGTGGGGGGACGCAGAGGAACGCCTCACATACCACTATGAATGCTGATATGTGGAGGATAGAGTTTGGGGCTAGATCATGGAAATCTAGCCCGTAGAAGAACAAGAGGCCCCGAACAAAGGGGTGGAGAGGAAATCCCAGCCCCCGGATAAACTGAGAGAGGAAGACCACACTCTCACCCCGACGAGCTATGTCATTAGCAAGATAGCCCGTGCTACGGAGACTCTTCACGGTCTTCTTCGTGATCGTGGAAGCCTCCCACTTGCCCTTGGAACCGGATCCGGCCATTGCTGGGAAGGGAGGCGGTGGTGGAGGAGTTGCGAGTTGTGGGCATAGGAGTTGTGGGTGCTGGGGCCGAGGATATTGGAAAGCTAGGGCTTGAGGAGAGAGTGGGGTTAAAGGGGAAGGATTTGTGTCCTTTTATAAGAGGTGAATGCTAAACGCCCCCCACTCCATCCGTAAACCTCGCCGGTTCCCAATGTACTCGTGCGTAAGGCACGGTTGGGATGCCCACCTCATGTTGATAAGGATATCGTAATAAGCGGGCACGATCTCTACTTCGACAAGACGTGCTATGCCTCGAAACGTGAAACTGGAGCCAAGAAAACGGTTCAAAATATTAAAGGGCCGGACGTGACGCTTCATTGAAAAGTTTTCAGTATAGACATAGAGTCCGTTTTTTTGATACCTTGCCTTCGAGGCTAAGGGTGGTACTAATCATGCAGAGTCGGACATAGTACCTTTGTGTAGAGAATATTGCCTCAAATATGTTCGGGAGGAGGAACCCTCCTTGCAATGCCAAAGACAATACGCGAACTGAACTCATCGTCATCGAAGACTGGTTCAAGGGCTACTGAGGGAGTCTTTGATTAAGGGTTCCTCAGGTGGACGGATTGCTCGTTATGGGCCGGACTGGTGGGCCATGAAGATTACCGCTGAAGACTATCTCCCGTATTCGGATAGGATTCCCATATGTGTGAAATAGCAAGTTTAGAGTCCAGGTGTAATACATTCCTTCCTCTGCAAGATGGTCATGTACAACCCTAGGTCCCTCCGGTGCATATATAAACCGGAGGGTTTAGTCCGTAGAGACAACAATCACAATTGCATAGGCTAGACTCCTAGGGTTTTAGCCATTACGATCTCGAGTTAGATCATCTCTTGTAACCCTATATTCATCAAGATCAATCAAGCAGGAAGTAAGGTATTACCTCGATCGAGAGGGCCTGAAACTGGGTAAACATCGTGTCCCCAGTCTCATGTTACCATCGATCCTCAGACGCATAGTTCGGGGGGCCCTACCCGAGATCCGCCGATTTTTGACACGGACAATGAGTATGACAACCGGCAGTAGCCTTAGGGTTGTCTTTAATTTATTGTATGACCTACTTGTCAATTACTAAAGCGCCATGTAATTGCTTTACTTTATCGCTATGTGTTAGCAATAGTTGTAGAAGCAATAGTTGGTGAGACGACCCCGACACAACGATGGAGATCAAGGTGTCGTGCTGGTGACGACTGAGATCATGCCGTTGCTTTGGAGATGGAGGTCAAAAGCACAAGATGGTGACGGACATATCATGTCACATATTTTGATTGCATGTGATGTTTATCCTTTATGCATCTTATTTTGCTTAGAACAATGGTAACATTATAATATGACCCATTCACTTAATTTCAAGATAAAAGTGTTTTCCCTGAGTATGAACCGTTGCTAAAGTTCATCGTTTTGAAGCACCTTGTGATGATCGGGTGTGATAGACTCTATGTTCACATACAACGGGTGTAAACCCAATTTGCACAAGCAGAATACTTGTGTTAAACTTGACGTGCCTATCATGTACCAACATGGTCTCGGAACACTGGAGACTGAAAGGTCGAACATGAGTCATATAGTAGATATGATCACCATGGAGATGTTCACCATTGAAGACTACCCCATCTCACATGATGATCATACATGGGTTAGTTGATTTGGATCATGTTTCACTTAGATAACTTGAGGGATGTTGACTTAAGTGGTATTTCATTAGTAATTTGATTAAACGAGCTTAAATTTTTCATGAATTTAGTCCTAATAGTCTTTGCAAATCTATGTTGTAGATCAATGGCTCGTGCTACAGTTTCGTTGAATTTTAATGTGTTCCTAGAGAAAGCCAAGTTGAAGATGATGGTAGAAACTACAAAAAATGGGTCCGTAACTTGAGGATTATCCTCATTGTTGCACAGAAGAATTATGTCCTTTATGCACCGCTAGGTGATAGACCTGCTGCAGGAGCTGATGTAGACGTTATGAACGTCTGGCAGGCTCGATCTGATGACTACTCGATAGTTCAGTGTACCATGCTTTACGGCTTGGAACCAGGACTTCAAAAGCGTTTTGAACGCCACGGAGCATATGAGATGTTCCAAGAGCTGAAATTGATATTTCAAGCTAATGCCCTGGTTGAGAGATATGAAGTCTCCAACAAGTTCTTTATCTATAAGATGGAGGAGAACAGTTCTGTCAGTGAACACATACTTAGAATGTCTGGGTACCACAACCACTTGACTCAGTTGGGAATTGGTCTTCCAATTTAATGTGTTATTGATAGAGTTCTTCAGTCACTTCTACTAAGCTACAAAGGCTTCGTGATGAACTATAATATGCAAGGGATGACGAAAATGATTCTTGAGCTCTTTGCGATGCTGAAATCGGCGGAGGTAGAAATCAAGAAAGAGCATCCAGTGTTGATGGTTAATAAGACCACCAGTTTCAAGAAAAAGGTCAAGGGAAAGAAAGGGAACTTCAAGAAGACCGACAAGCAAGTTGCCACTCCCATGAAGAAACCCAAAGCTGGACCCAAGCCTGAGACTGAGTGCTTTTACTGCAAGGGTAATGATCACTGGAAGCGGAACTGCCCCATGTACTTGGAAGATAAGAAGGATGGCAAAGTGAACAAAGGTATATTTGATATACATGTTATTGTTGTGTTCCTTACTAGTGCTCGTAGTAGCCCCTAGGTATTTTATACTGGTTCGGTTGCTTATATTTGTAACTCAAAACAAGAGATGCGGAATAAACGAAGATTGGCTAAGGGCGAGGTGATGATGCGCTGATACGTCCAAAACGTATCTATAATTTTTGCTTGCTCCATGCCACTTTTGGGTGATATTGCTATGATATTTATACACTTCCATACACTTTTGATCATATTTGGACTAACCTACTAATCCAGTGCACCCCAGTGCCAGTTTCTGTTTTCGGCTGTTTTTGTATTTCAGGTTTTCACATTACGAGAACTGTCAGGAAAAATCCAGAAAAATTATATAAAAAATCAGTGTTCCAGAACCTACCTTGCGCCCGAAGGACAGCCGGGGGGGGGCACCAGGGCTCCAGGCGCCCTGGCGGCGCGCCCCCCCCTGGGCCGCGCCGGGGGGGGCGCCTGGGCCCCCCAAGCCCCGTCTGGTGCCCCCCTTTGGCATATATTTAGAGCGTCCTTCGAAACCCTCGGGACGGGAACTCTTTTTCGCAATCTCATCTCTGTTCCGCCGCCGCCGCCGCTTCCAAGATCGGGAGCACCAGGAGAACTCTTCCCGGCACCCTGCCGGAGGGGAGGATCACCATCGGGAGCCTCTCCACCACCATGGACGCCTCCCGGATGAGTTGTGAGTAGTCTCCCTTGGACCATGAGTCCATGACCAGTAGCTATGTGATGTTCTCCTCCTGTTCTTGTGCTTCACTAATTAGTCCTCGTGAGCTGCCCTACATGATCGAGGCACATATGTAATCCTTATGCTGTTGCTATGATGAGTTTGCTGGGATCCGATGGATTATGAGATTATGTTCAGATTGTGATTGAGTAATATATTTGATCTACCTATTTTATATTTATGTTCATAAGTAATTCTTGCATGTTCTCCGTTGTTATTTATTGCTTTGGCCAAGTAATACGTAGTGACTCCAAGAGGGAACGTTATGCTCGATTATGGGTTCATGCCCCTCGATGACTAGCTTGAGTGACAGAAACATGAGTCTAGGGGATGTGATGTTGCCACAAGGGGGAAAACAACGGTGCTTGTGCCCGCGGGTGCAAGGATTGTTTACTTTACGCAAAGCTCTTTTAATGCAGTTGTCTGTTGCTTTGAGTTTACAGTATGGGTGGGGCTCGCAAATTAATACCAGCGAGATGTTCTGGATAGATATCTCAAGGTGGATGATTAGTAGTAGATATTGATGGATTTCGATCTACTTACTTTGGCGTACCGCTCATGCTTTGAACCTCAACCTTTCTTGCAATGTAGTCATCATTGGTTTGCGTTCGTGGTCCTGTCAATTGCCCAGCTGTAATTCGTTTACCTCACATAGTTGTTTTATCGTCTTTTGGGAGAGAGACATCACTAGTGAACATCATGAGATTCCGGTCCATATTACCATCATTGATCACATCCGCTATTTACTTTTCGCTATTATTTACTATTGCAAACATTATCTATCACTACTATCATTTGCGTTTAATCCTTTGTGAACTACAAGGCCGGAGGGATTGACAACCTCTCTGTACTCGTTGGGAGCAAATTTATTTGTATCTGTGTGCAGGTCCACGTTGATTGCTAATATCTGGCGCCGTTAGCAGTTGACACCTACTTGTTGAACCTAGGAGTCTCTGGGGATTCGATCCTTGGCATCTTTGCTAAGGGAAAAACTTCCACAACACTGCATCTCACACCTTCCACTTGGGGTAACCAACAAGGGGTTAGAGGCCCATCAAGGAGTTTTTCTGGCGCCGTTGCCGGGGACTCCACTCTTCGGGATAGGGGAGTTGCATGCTATCTTTTACCTTTGCTTTTTAGTCTTGTTAGTTTACCTTTCAGTTTTTGCCTTAGTACCTTTTTATCGAAAATCACGAAAATAGTTATCTTGCTTGCTTGCTACTATGGGTTCCACCGAGAACACCAAGTTGTGTGACTTCACTAGTCACAACAACGATGACTTTATCAGCACACCTATCACTACACCTGCCACTTCAGCACCTTCATATGAAATTAAACCTGCTTTACTGAACTTAGTCATGAAAGATCAATTCTTCGGTGCTGGAGATGATGCTGCTTTACACTTAAACAACTTTGTTGAAATTTGTGATATGCAAAAGTACCAAGAAATAGATGGTAATATTGTTAAGCTGAAGCTTTTTCCTTTCTCCTTGAGAGGAGGAGCTAAAATTTGGTTTCAGTCTTTGCCTAGAAATAGCATAGATTCATGGGACAAGTGCAAAGATGCTTTTATCGGAAAATACTATCCACCTGCTAAAATTATCCAACTTAGAAGTAACATAATGAATTTTAAACAATTGGATAATGAACACGTTGCCCAAGCTTGGGAACGTATGAAATCTCTTATCAAGAACTGCCCTACTCATGGTTTGACTACTTGGATGGTTATCCAAACTTTTTATGCAGGCTTGAACTTTACCTCGCGGAACTTGTTAGATTCGGCCGCGGGAGGAACTTTTATGTCAACTACACTTGGTGCTGCCACAAAGCTTCTCGATGAGATGATGACCAACTATTCCTAATGGCACACCGAACGCGCTCCAACAGGTAGGAAGGTAAACTCTGTCGAGGAGATTTCCTCCTTAAATGAAAAAGTTGACTTGATCATGTCTCTACTTTCGAAGCAATCTTCTGTTGATCCTCGTGATGTTTCTTTAAATTCTTTGATTGCTCAAGAACAAGTAGATGTGAACTTTATCTCTAGAAACAATTTTAACAACAATGCTTATAGGAGTAACTTTGGTAACAATCCTAGACCGTTCCCCTCTAATTCTTATGGGAACAACAATGCTTATCCTAGTACCAAGAACTCCACTACTGAACTAGAGACTATGCTTAAAGATTTCATCACTACCCAAAAAGCCTTTAATAAGAGTGTAGAAGAAAAACTACATAAACTAGATGATCTTTCTTTTAAGGTAGACCATTTAGCCAATGAGGTAAAATTGCTAAAAATTAAAACATCTCCTCTTGAGGAGAGGGAAGTCACTCCTATAAATGCTATTCAAGTGCAAATTAATGAAAACATTAGGATGATGGCTAAACTTAAAGAGAGATGGGCTAGAGAAAGGGAGGAAGAAGATAGAATTAAGAGCCTTCCTACCCACCACACTGTTGCTACTATCCAAGTTGTTGAGGATGTTCAAACTCTTAGCACCCAATGTACTCCTGGTCCCATTGGACCTATTAATGGTGATGCTATGACTATAGAAACTACCAAACAAGTGAACCTAAAGGACACCACTACCACTTTACTTGATGCTAATGCCTTGATTTTGATAATTGCACTCTTACCGAAGTTATTGATTTCCTTCACAAGATGTCTAGAGATCCCCGCACTAGCACGCTTAACCTTGCCTTCACGGAGCATATCACTAATGCTCTCATCAAAGCTAGGGAGGAGAAACTTAGAGTAGAAGCCTCCATACCTAGAAAGCTAGAAGATGGTTGGGATCCTATGATAAAAATTAAGTTGAATGACTTCTCTTGCTATGCTTTATGTGATATTGTAGCTAGTACCTCTGTTATGCCCAAAAGACTATATGATATGCTTAAATTGAAACCTTATGATTCTTGTTCTTTTGGTGTTCTTCTTGTTGATTCTTCCATAAAGAAACCTTTGGGGAGGATCGACGATGTTCTTATCGTTGTCAATGACAACTACGTTCCCGTTGATTTTACTATTATGGATATTGAATGTGATCCTTCATGTCCAATTATTTTGGGACGTCCCTTTTTATGCACCGTTGGTGCTATCATTGACATGAAAGAGGGTAATATAAAATTTCAGTTTTGTCGTGGAAATAACACGGCAGATGTCCGGCTTAACGGACTTGATGATGGAACCATCGCACGGGTTAACCTGAAAGGGTTCATAGCACACAAAGGACACAGAGGGTTTATACTAGTTCGGCCCCTTCCAAGAAGGTAAAAGCCTACGTCTAGTTGGTTTGGTATTGCTTGGGCGTCGGTTTACAGGGAGCGGATTCGCTTGCCTGTGTCTCGACGGGTTGATTGTTGCTTGTCCCTGAACCGTCCGGGCCGTCCCTTTATATATAGGTGACGCCTGGTCCGGATCACAGAGTCCCGAGGCCGGCTCATACTTGTGTCCGCCTCGGTCTCTGTCTTTCTTTCTTATCTCTCAAGTTACATCGCTTGGCGGTTCACAAACCACACTTCTATACATGGGCCTTAAGATCTCATGGGCCGTAGCCTTTACTAAAAATATTACAACCAAGTACAATATAGCTAATCCGGTTTACACTAGCCGGTTCATACCTGCTAGTCATATTCCTGACATTAGGCCCCAAAATGATTTGAACTTGTTCATATCAGTCTTCCTTGTCTTGTATAATTTTCTTCTTTGTCTTCCTATTTTTGTAAACCGGCTCTGACGTCATCTTCAAGAATCACTAAATCTGACCATGACATCATCTCCGCATTTAACGCCGTGAGCTGTACTGTAGCCTTATTTTAAGGGTTATCCCGAGAATCGAGGTGCCAGAATATCTTTATCCGATTTTTTGTCTCCTCGAATCCCGCACCTGTCGCTTCAGATCTGACTCTCCTTTATAAATACCGCCGCCCCTCATTCATCATCTTCTTCTCGCTCCGTCTTCTTCTTCCGTCTTCTTCCTTCGTCGCCGCCCGAGCTCGAACCGCCGCCGACGTCCGCTGGATCCAGGTTCTCGCCTGGCCGCTGCATCACCCTGAACTCGACCAGAAAACCTCCGCCGCCGATCTTCGCTGCTCCAGGTACATCCTTCTTCCCCATTATCAGTTCGCAACTTCTAGGGTTTCCTTCCACGCCTCCGACATTAGAGCTTAAGTATAAACTTCCTCTTGTTCAACCTTCAAGCACATGACTTTTAGTAACATTATCCTTCAGATCTTGCTTTTTAACCGTGTTTTTATCCTGCTGTAAGTACTTCAGATCTTTGTCATTTCCGTCTAGCCTGCAGATCCATCCGCTTAGTATAAGGTCCTTGTAGCTTTCCCCGCATACTCCTAGATTTGTTTCTCTTTTCCTAGTATTCTCAGATCTATTCCTCCTTAGCAGTCTTTTGAAAACCTATTTTTCTCCTCGGTAGATCTGTTAAGTATGTTCCGGTTTAAGTTGACATACCTTGTTCCTTGCGAAAACTCTGTAACTTAACGCAACGGTTTAGCCGTTTCTCTTCAACTGCCATTAACCGGAAATGGTGTAGCTTGTTATAATTACCGGTTTAACCACGGCATTAGTCCTCAGTTTAAACCGTTGCGTAGTTTTCATAGATAGTTTCCGGTTTATGCCGCTGTACTTTCATAATCCGTTTTCTGTATTTTATCTTTCCAGTATTTTGCTCCTTCATTGCAATGGCTAAACAATATGTCTCCTGTGATTGGGTTCCTTCGGTCATCACTGAGGATGATTTAATCAAGATGTCTGAAATTGGTACATTAGGATCTCAGTCTGAATTAAAGTGGCGGGCTCCGGGTAATGAATGCCCCCCTACTCCCAGATCCGGGGAGGTCATTGTGTTTTTGGATCATATGTCTCGAGGTTTCTCCCCCCCGGTTCAAAATTTTTCCGGGATGTTCTTGCTGCTTTCCAACTGCACCCGCAGGACCTTGGACCCAATTCTGTCTCAAACATCTGCGACTTCCAAGTATTTTCTGAGGTGTATCTGCAAGAGGAACCTTCCGTCGATCTATTCCGGGATTTCTTTCATTTGAACCGGCGCACCGAGTTTACCAGCGGACCACATCAGGAGCTCGGTGGCGTCAGTATTCAGAAGAGGAGAGACGTGGTATTTCCCCATGCCGCTTTACACTCTCATCCCAAAGACTGGAACAAGACCTGGTTTTACTGTGTGGACACTTCTCCTGAAGGGGAGAACCCTTTGCCGGGTTACCGGGAAACCCGTATTCTGGAGAATCATCCCTTACCATCACGACTCGGCGCTGTTGAACGGACCCGGTTCTCACCACAGCTCTCCAAGCTAAGAGCTTTCATAGCAAATGGTTTAATTGGGACCGATTTTCTACGCTGCTGGCTATCCTGGAGCATACTTCCCTTGAGCCGGCGATCTCAGTTAATGTGCAAGTATTCTGGTAAACCGGATGATCCTCAAAGGTTTACCAAGGAAAAGCTTTCTGAATCGGAAGTTGTGGAATCAGCGAAAAAAATTCTCAATGTTTCCTTGGCAGACTGTGCTAAGGTCGGTTTAGCTCCATACTACAAGAAGAATAAGCTGCCCGCTGTAAGTTTCTCTTTGACCTGTATTTGTAATCCGTTTCTTTTGATCCGTCTTTCAATTGTCTTTACTTCTTTCAACTAGGCTGATGACCCTTTCTGGAAAAGAAAGCCTCAGGAAAAAACCGTCAAACAGGCCCGGCGAAAAACCCCTGCAAACAAAAAGAGGAAAGCAGCCGTCGACGCCGGTTCTCCCACTGAGGACGATGATCCGGATTCCGAGGTATGCTTTAATCCGGTTTAAATTTTTTGCTTTCATGTACTTGTAATCGTATCTAATGATACCTTTCACAGGAATTGCCTGAAGGTGATAACCCGGCTGAAATTGAGGTAACCCTTCTTTCTTCTGACTCAGAACCTCTTCCTGAAAAAAGTCGTCGGACCGTCCGGAAATATCAATTTTCTCATCCTTATGCTCAGTTAGACCCTAACTTTACTTTGAAGAAGCAACAGCACGAAGCTTTTCGTCGGACCACTCGCCACAGCGGCCTGGCGGTGGAGTCATCCGGAATTTCCTTAACTCCGGTTCGAAAACGCCGTGCTGAGGTTATACTTTCTCCGACCCTCCTTCATCCCAAGGCCGGTCTTATCCGAAAACCACTTAAACCGTCTGACCCTGATTATCAGGAAACTCCGTTGTCTTCCTCTGGTGAATCAACCGCCACGCAGCTTCCTCCCCTGAAAACCGTCCCAGGGTAACTTTCCTCACCTCTTCCGGTTTATGATCTCTTTTTGTTTTATAATGCTAACTCCTTTTGCATATTTTTCCAGCAAACCGAAACCCAGCAAGAAGCCCAAGGCGAATAAGCCCATTGCTGATCCTACTGCGGATGATCCGATTGTTAATCCGTCAACAATTGTTCCTCCAGAAGGTGAACCCGTAGCTCCTGTTGAAGACCCTGCTCCTGAGAATCCTATTACAGAAGACGTCCAAAATCCTCTAAGTCCGGCCCGTGTTAATTCTCCTCAGATTAATCCGGCGTCTCCTGATCCGGCTCACAATGTTACTCCCCCCAATGCACCAACTTCTCCTGATGTTGTGGTAACTGGGGCTGCTTACGTTGGTCCAGCTGAACCCACCGTTTTAGCCAAACATACGGCTAAAGCGGAAAAATTATCTCAGGAAAAGGGGAAGTGGAGTACTGACATATCCAGCCTTTCCGGCATGAGTGCTCAAGACATTTATTCTGGGTATCTGAACCGGCTCCACAGCAGTCGGGATTATGAAGCCAGCTTGGTGAACTTAATGAGGGAAAAATATGAGGTAAACTTCCTCTTCTGATTTTGTTCTTTTGATGCATCTCTATCTCATAACAGCCCCCAAGTTCCGGTTTATCTGCTTATTGAAGGTGATGCGGAACTTTGTAGATTGAACCGTTGGCTTTTACATTAGCCCCCAAGTATCAAGTAGATAACTTGCTTATGTAGTTGATACTTGTGAAAATTGCTGTCAACACTTCAATTATACATTAGCCCCCAAGTGTCAAGCAGACAACTGGTTTGTGTGTTTGAGACTTGTAACTTTAAATTGTCTTAGTTGTACTGCTTCAACTGCCATTAGCCCCCAAGTGTCAAGTAGACAACTTGGTTGTGTGCTTGAGACTTGACTAAATTTTACCTCTTGTTGTTTGAACTTTGTCTGCAGGCTGAGCTGAACCGGAATGCTCTTGAGCTTAACGAGCTCCGAAGCCGGCTTACTGAAACAGAGTCTGCCGCTTCAAAGGCGAAAAAAGAACTTCAAGTGAGCTTAAAGACCGCTGAAGACTTGAAGAAATACTTTGAAGAGGAGCGGGCTACTTTTGAAGTCCAGAAGAAAGATCTTGAAAAACGGGTTCAGGATGCTGAAGGAGCACTTAATCCGGTGACGGAAGAACTGTCCGGATTAAGACGGCAAATTGAATTAATGACCTCTGCTGTTTCCGGTAAGTATAATCTGAACTCTTGCCTTCATCTTTGTAACCTGTGCCTTGTACCGGTTTAACGGAGATTGTTGTATGTAGGTCGCCGTGTCTCCCATCTTGGGGATGACGTGCGGAAAAAGCTCAAAGCTTGCTATACTTTGGTCGAACAGCTGTACTCCGGGGCGCAAAGGATCATCAGTGCTGCTTCGTTTGGTAAACCGGCCCCTACCACAATACAAGATACTTTAAACAAGTTGTCTGTTTTGCCGGTTCGCCTCGAAGAAGTCAAGAAGTCTGCTGCGCGGGGTGGTGCTCTTCTGGCCCTTACGAGGGCTAAGGCTTGGGTCCCGGATCTTGATCCGGAGGAGGCTTTTACGGGATTCCCGGATACGAAGGAGGACGGCTCACCTTTCACTGAAACTGATCTCTATGCATTGACGAAGGAAATATGTCCCCTCGCCAGCAAGCTTGCCGCTGAATCGGATTTTTCGAGATATCATCCAGGATACAATCTGCAGAACGAGCGGGTGGAGCGACCGGTTTACGATACCGTCAACTTAATCCCGCCGGTTCGTCCTCACACCTTTGCTCCTGACATTGATCCTTCTGAACTTATCAACGATGAGGTGTATTTCCGGGCCTTGGCGAAGATTGATTGGCGTGCGCCGGATTTCCAACCGCTTCATGAAGATGAAGATGTTCCGGAACAAGGCGATGGCCAGCCGTCCCAGCAAGGAGAAGCATAATCTTGAATTTTATTGCTGTAATCATAACTGATATTCCTTTAAACAATGTTGCTAAACCGTTGGGCTCGTCATGCCTTGTAATAAGTTAGCCGAAACGTAATGTGCTTCAATCCGAATAGTTTGTCTTCATGAAATATCCTCCGGTTGACTTGTTGTCTGATGTGGTTGCCTTCCTCTATACAGAAAAAATATCGAAGAAATATGTCCTAGTGGCTTACCACTGGACGGATTACTTTGTTCTCTTAAAACATCAAATAAGCATATCCTTTATATTAAAGATAACTTTTATACCTGAGATTTATGTGGCCAATACACTTTAAACCGGCAGGACTTTAAAGTCACTTTATGAAGATCTTCATGAATCCAGATAGAAACTCGAAATTCTCCGGTCCATCTTGATGATAAATCCGATTCATCTTGTTTCAGAAAGTTGTAACTTTTGCCTGATACGTGAGCCGGGCTTTAATAAACGCCGGTTTATTTGGTCGGATATACATGATCCAAACTTTCAATTTTATAGATATGTGGTCAACTTGCATAGCTGTTCCACTCCGGTTTAAAAGGTTATAGAACACAAAAACACCAAAACTATGCGATTTTTGCAAATAAGACCATGTAGTCGAGGCTTTTTCAAAGAGCTGCCAGGCTCAAAGCAAGGTTCAGCCAATCACCGGGACGCGGATTGGCCGACACTCCCAGAGGGCCTAGCCAATCACTGAACGTGGAATTTATCCAACTTTTCAGAGGGCCGAAAGAACCGTATATAAAAATTATTCCGATCACTGGGACGCGGATTGGCCGACACTCCCAGAGGGCCTAGCCAATCACTGAACGTGGAATTATCCAACTTTCCAGAGGGCCGAAAAAACTGTAACAAATTATTCCGATCACTGGGACGCGGATTGGCCGACACTCCCAGAGGGCCTCCAGGGTTCCTCCTGAACCGGTGGGTCAATCTAAACCAATCACTGAACGTGGAATTATCCAACTTTTCAGAGGGTTGAAAGAACTGTATATAAAAATTGTTCCGATCACTGGGACGC
>LR738711.1:853260453-853313216 GCA_902687465.1 Secale cereale | reverse complement strand
CGCGGATTGGCCGACACTCCCAGAGGGCCTAGCCAATCACTGAACGTGGAATTATCCAACTTTTCAGAGGGCCGAAAAAACTGTAACAAATTATTCCGATCACTGGGACGCGGATTGGCCGACACTCCCAGAGGGCCTCCAGGGTTCCTCCTGAACCGGTGGGTCAATCTAAACCAATCACTGAACGTGGAATTATCCAACTTTTCAGAGGGTTGAAAGAACTGTATATAAAAATTGTTCCGATCACTGGGACGCGGATTGGCCGACACTCCCAGAGGGCCTCCAGGGTTCCTCCTGAACCGGTGGGTCAATCTAAACCAATCACTGAATATGGACTTGTCCAATTTTTCAGAGGGTCGAAAGAACTATGAAACCAATCCGATCACTGGGAGTGGATGATACCAACTCCCAGAGGGCCTCCAGGGTTCCTCCTGAACCTGTGGGTTTTTTATGGAGTCATCTCTTCCTGAACTGGATATGATCTCCTGTTCTTGAGAGTTCTATTGCTCCTTCACATATTCTGCAAAAAATTAGTTTCTAAACCGGCCAATATTGAAATATAGTATTTGATAGTAAACTTGTATGGTTGTTTTTCACAGGATTTTTGTATATGGAAAAAGGGCTGAGCCCCCGGTTTACCGAGGGTGCCGGTTTATTCATTATTCATAATATATACATAGGATACATTGGAGCACATAGCTCAAGTATAGTATGGCCGTAAATGGGCGATGTTCCATGGCCTCTTCGTCTCCTCTTCTGATGTCCGTGAGTCCTTGTGTTCTCGAATATCCACCAAGTAATATGAACCGTTGTGTAGATTCTTGCTGACCAAAAAGGGCCCTTCCCAAGGTGGGGATAGCTTATGCATATCTGTTTGGTCTTGGATGAGCCGGAGTACCAAGTCACCCTCCTGGAATGTCCTTGTTCTAATCCGGCGGCTATGATATCTGCGCAAATCTTGCTGATAAATCGCCGACCGCGCTGCAGCCGTATCACGCTCTTCATCCAACCGGTCTAAACCGTCCTGTCTTGACTCCTCGTTGATTGCTTCCACATAGGCCGTTATCCTTGGTGAGTCATGACGTATATCACTTGGAAGAACTGCTTCAGCGCCGTAAACCATGAAGAAAGGCGTGTAGCCTGTAGACCGGTTTGGTGTAGTATTAATACTCCAAAGAACAGATGGCAATTCTTCAACCCAGCAACCTGGGGTTCTCTGCAAAGGTGTCATAAGCCGGGGTTTGATACCTCGCAAAATCTCCTGATTTGCCCTTTCGGCCTGGCCATTGGTCTGAGGATGAGCCACAGAAGATACATCTAACCGAATATGTTCTCTTTGACAGAACTCCTTCATTTCCCCCTTCGATAGATTAGTACCATTATCTGTGATGATGTTGTGTGGAAAGCCAAACCGGAATATCACTTTTTTGATGAATTTGACCGCTGTTGCCGCATCACACTTGCTTATAGGCTCTGCTTCAACCCACTTTGTAAACTTGTCCACTGCTACTAGCAGATGAGTTTTTTGATCTTGGGATCGTTTGAAAGGCCCAACCATATCAAGCCCCCAAGTTGCGAAAGGCCAAGTTATTGGTATCAATCGGAGTTCCTGAGCCGGCACCAGAGCACGCCTTGAGAATTTCTGACAAGCATCACACTTCCGGACCAGATCTGCCGCATCTGCATGTGCGGTTAACCAATAGAAACCATATCGGAATGCCTTTGCTACTAATGATTTTGAACCGGCATGATGACCGCAATCCCCTTCGTGAATCTCCCTTAAAATCTCACAACCTTCCTCAGCTGAAACACATCGCTGAAATACTCCCGAAGTACTACGATGGTGAAGCTCTCCGTTTGCAATTGTCATGGATTTAGAGCGCCGGATTATCTGTCGCGCTTCCTCTTCGTCTTCCGGCAACTCTCCTTGACCCAGGTATGCTAAATAGGGTAGCGTCCAATCCGGAATAACATGGAGTGCTGCAACTAGCTGTGCCTCTGGGTCCGGAACAGCTAAGTCTTCCTCCGACAGTACCTGAACCGAAGGACTGTGCAATTCATCCAAAAAGGTGTTTGGTGGTACCGGTTTACGCTGCGACCCTAGCCGGCTCAGAGCATCGGCCGCTTTGTTCCTCCGCCGGTCTATGTGATCCACCTGATATCCCTTAAAGTGTCCTGCCACTGCTTCAACTTCTCGTCGATAAGCTGCCATGAGGGGATCCCTTGAATCCCACTTGCCAGATACTTGCTGTGCCACTAGGTCTGAGTCACCTAGGCACTTAACCCGGCTCAAATTCATCTCCTTCGCTAACCGCAAACCATGCAGTAATGCTTCATATTCTGCTGCATTGTTAGTACAAGGAAATAATAGGCGGAGGACATAGCAAAATTTATCACCTCTGGGGGAAGTTAAGACAACTCCGGCCCCCGAGCCCTCCAACTGTTTGGAACCGTCAAAGTGAATTGTCCAATAGGTAAGATCCGGCTTCTCTTCAGGAGTCTGCAACTCTGTCCAGTCATTAATGAAGTCTACTAATGCCTGAGATTTTATAGCGGTGCGTGGCACATATTTCAACTCATGTGGGCTGAGCTCGATGGCCCATTTTGCTACCCTGCCTGTAGCTTCCCTGTTCTGGATTATATCCCCCAACGGGGCTGAACTAACCACAGTTATCGGATGCCCTTGGAAATAATGCTTCAGCTTCCTGTTTGCCATAAACACCCCATATACCAACTTCTGCCAGTGAGGATATCTCTGCTTGGATTCAATGAGTACTTCGCTTATATAATAAACCGGGCGCTGAACCGGGTGCTCCTTCCCTGCTTCCTTGCGTTCAACCACAACAGCAACGCTGACCGCTCGTGTATTCGCAGCAACGTATAACAGCAAAGGTTCCCTGTCAATGGGTGCAGCCAGAACTGGTGGGTTTGCTAATTGCCTTTTCAGATCCTCAAATGCTGCATTTGCCTCATCACTCCAGATAAACCGATCTGTTTTCCTCAGCATCTGGTAAAGTGGGATCGCCTTCTCTCCCAAGCGGCTGATGAACCGGCTTAACGCTGTGATCCGGCCAGCTATGCGCTGAACATCATTGATACAAACCGGCTTAGTCAAAGTCGTGATAGCTTTGATCTTCTCCGGGTTAGCTTCTATCCCTCTGTTTGAGACCAAAAATCCCAAAAGCTTACCAGCCGGAACACCGAAAGCACATTTTTCCGGATTAAGCATCATCCTGTAAGCCCGAAGATTATCAAAGGTTTCCTTGAGATCCTCTATCATTGTCTCTTCCTTCTTCGATTTGACCACAATGTCATCCACATAGGCATGAACGTTCCTCCCTATCTGCCCCTTCAAACAATTCTGAACGCAACGTTGATAAGTTGCCTGTGCACACTTAAGTCCAAAAGGCATAGATACATAGCAAAAAGCACCAAAAGGAGTAATAAAGGTTGTCTTCTCTTGGTCTTCCACTGCCATCTTGATCTGGTGATACCCTGAATATGCATCCAAAAAACTCAGCCGCTCACACCCCGCTGTGGCATCGATGATCTGATCGATGCGAGGTAGAGCAAAAGGATCAGTTGGGCACGCTTTATTGAGGTCTGTGTAATCCACACACATTCTCCACTTCCCATTTTTCTTTAGGACTAGCACCGGATTAGCCAACCACTCCGGATGAAAAACTTCCACTATGAATCCTGCGGCAAAAAGTCTGGCCACTTCTTCTCCTATAGCCTTGCGCCTCTCTTCGTTGAAGCGGCGTAGATACTGTTTAACCGGTTTAAACTTCGGATCAATATTTAACTTGTGCTCAGCGAGTTCCCTCGGTATACCTGGCATGTCAGAAGGTTTCCATGCAAAGATATCCTGGTTCTCACGGATGAACTCGATGAGCGCGCTTTCCTATTTGGGATCAAGGTTAGCACTGATAGTGAATTGTTTAGACGAGTCTCCAGGCACAAAATCAACCTGCTTGGTCTCTTCAGCTGACTTAAATTTCAACGCCGGATCATGCTCGGTGGTTGGTTTCTTCAGTGGAGTCATATCGGCTGGATCAACATTATCTTTATAAAATTTCAACTCCTCTGTGGCACATACTGCTTCTGCATACGCTGCATCACCTTCCTCGCATTCCACTGCTATCTTGCGGCTTCCATGAACCGTGATCGTGCCTTTATGACCCGGCATCTTAAGTTGCAGATAAACATAACACGGCCTAGCCATAAACTTAGCATAAACCGTCCTTCCAAACAGAGCATGATATGGACTTTTAATCTTGACGACTTCGAACGTAATCATCTCTGACCTGGAATCATATTCGTTTCCAAAAGTAACTTCTAAGTCAATCTTTCCAACTGGATAAGCTGACTTACCTGGGACCACTCCATGAAACACCGTGTTTGATTGCCTTAGCTTCTTATCTGTCAGACCCATACGACGGAAAGTCTCGTAATATAAGATATTGATACTGCTACCACCATCCATGAGAACTTTAGTAAATTTGTAACCCCCCACTTGAGGTGCTACCACCAAGGCTAGATGGCCCGGATTATCCACCCGCATTGGGTGGTCTTCTCTACTCCATACAATAGGCTGCTCTGACCATCGAAGGAATTGCGGTGTCGCTGGTTCTACTGCATTAACAGCCCGCTTTAAAACCTTCTGGTCTCTCTTACATAGGCTTGTGGTGAAGACATGATATTGCCCACTATTTAATTCCTTCGGATTACTCTGATATCCGGATTGCGTCTGCTGTTGCTGACGCTGCTGCTGCTGATTTCCCTGATTGTTATAACTTCCTTGGCCCTGCTGCTGATTATTCTGATTATTATAACCACCTTGATGATGTGATTGATTGCCCTGACCATTATAATTTCCTTGATTATTTTGGCCGCCTGCCCGGGGTTGATAACCACCGTTATTGCCCCTATATCCTGATCCGGAGCTGTTCCCCTGGTGACCCGGACCATAAAATCCAGGCCCTGAACCGCCATGTGGGGGTCGATTAGGAGGATTGAAACGGCCTGCTACTGCCTTCATAAGGGGTATACACTCTCTCATGGTATGCTTCACTATCTTCCCCTTTCCGCTATGCTTTGGACAAGGCTGATCCAACTCCTGCTCCCAGCTAAGAGCTCCTCCGCCGGTTTGTAAAGCTGGATCTTCCGGGCTACGCTGAAAACCACCTTGAACTTGAGTGTTAGCCACGAAGTCTGAACCGCCTTCTACCTTTCGTTTGCCCAAAAAACTTGAAGTAACCGGATTAGTCGGTGCCGGTTTACTAGACTTGCCGGTCTTTCCAGCTTTATCTCCTTCTGCTTCCGGATACTTCGTGTTGTCAGAGTCTCCGTATTTTACCAGGGCACTCATCAAAGTTCCCATATCATTGCAGTCTCTCTTGAGTCGTCCGAGTTTTAACTTTAAAGATTCAAACCGACAATTGTTCTCCAATGTCACTATTGCTGTACTAGGATTGATACCATTCGAAGAGTGTAAAATCTCTGCTACTCTCCGTACCCAAGGTGCTGTAGACTCCTGCTCTCCTTGCACACAGGCTGCGAGGTCTATCACCGACATCGGCTGTTTGCATGTGTCTTTGAAGTTTTTAATAAACTGGCTGCGCAGTTCTCCCCATGATCCAATAGAGTTCGGGGGTAGAGCTTTCAGCCAGGTCCGGGCCGTGCCCTCGAGCATCATAGTAAAATATTTGGCACAAGCTGATTCGTCCACGTCCAGCATCTCCATGGCCATCTCATAACTTTCAACCCAAGCTTCTGGTGGTAAATCGGCTGTGTAGTTGGGTACCTTGCGGGGCCCTTTAAAATCTTTGGGCAGCTTGACACTCCGTAAAGCGGGGATAAGACATTGCACCCCAAAGGAGCTCGTCGTAACCCCTGTCTCTGTGGTGGCTGTGTGAACCGGCGTTGTTTGTCGAATCTCCTCCCTGGCTCCTGACCTAACCCGGTTTGTCTCTGGAGCTTGTTCCGCCACACCTGCCGGATTACCCTGCCTGCGCTGATGTCTCCTGCGCTCACTGCTAGACACTTCTGGCTCATCCCAATGCCTACTATAACTCCGGCTGGGACGCGGTGTTGAATGTAACCTTTCCCTGCTGTGAGAATATGCTTGCTGCTGCATCAACGCCGTATTGAGTAGCTTCTGGACCCTGCGCGCCTCTATCGCCACCGGAGATGTCTCTTCCGCAGGTAAAGCGGCCAAACGCGCCGCTGCTGCAGCGATATTATCCAAAGGGTTTGAATAATGACCTGGAGGGACGGGGACATAAGGTGCCGACGTAATCCGGCGCTCCTGCTCTGTGGCGGGTTGCTGAACCGGCTCCTCCCGGGCCGGAGGCGTCCTCCGGTTTAAAGCCGGATGATTACTAGCCCCAGCCCCAGGCGTCCTGAACAGATTCGTTGATTCATAAACCGGCGGTATACGGGACCGGTACTTTCGTCCCCTTACTCCTTCCATAGAAGCTTGCTCCATCCTCAGATAAAAAGCTTGATCATCCAACTCTGCTTGCCTTGTCGCTATCATCTCTCTTTCTACCTTTTAAGTCCTCCTTTAACTGATCAATCCGGCCTTTCAACTGAAGGAGCTCTGCATCATGATGCGCCTTGTCTGCTGGAGCTACTTCTTCCACCGCTTTAGCTGTGAACTCCTCGATCAAGGTGGATAGAACTTCAGTAAGGGAGGGGTTTGAACCACTTCCCCCTGCACCAGCTTCAGCTGTCGTTCCATTCATCGGGGGCTGTGAACCGGCCATGAAGACCGCCACCCGGTTTGGCGGGTCGAAGGGGCCCGGAATACTGTTTCCATCGGACTCGCCCTCGGACCGGCCGTCCCGCAACTGATACAGAGATTCAGTTTCCCCGGATGAAGACTCGTCATCTGAGTAGACGATTGTTGCACCATCAGATTCCGATCCGTTCTCGGCTCGACCTCCGTGGATTGCTCCAACGAACACGCGTTTCACGGCGGGCTGAATCCGGGTCGACCTCGCACGCTGAGCCGGCTCGACGATGTTGGGGAAGATGTCCGGCTCAGGTCCCGGTTCGCCGATTTTGCCGATGAAGACTTGGATGCTACCGAAGGGGACCCGGTATCCGTATTCGATCGAATCGGCCTCCGGTCCCCAACCTGCGTCGTCGATGTAGATCCGGCCGCGGCGACTCTTGGTCATCCGGCCGACTGCGTAACCTTTAAGCCCTTCGAAGCCGCCTTTCAAGAACTCGAAACCATCGTGCGCAGGCCCCACGGTGGGCGCCAACTGTCGTGGAAATAACACGGCAGATGTCCGGCTTAACGGACTTGATGATGGAACCATCGCACGGGTTAACCTGAAAGGGTTCATAGCACACAAAGGACACAGAGGGTTTATACTAGTTCGGCCCCTTCCAAGAAGGTAAAAGCCTACGTCTAGTTGGTTTGGTATTGCTTGGGCGTCGGATTACAGGGAGCGGATTCGCTTGCCTGTGTCTCGACGGGTTGATTGTTGCTTGTCCCTGAACCGTCCGGGCCGTCCCTTTATATATAGGTGACGCCTGGTCCGGATCACACAGTCCCGAGGCCGGCTCATACTTGTGTCCGCCTCGGTCTCTGTATTTCTTTCTTATCTCTCAAGTTACATCGCTTGGCGGTTCACAAACCACACTTCTATACATGGGCCTTAAGATCTCATGGGCCGTAGCCTTTACTAAAAATATTACAACCAAGTACAATATAGCTAATCCGGTTTACACTAGCCGGTTCATACCTGCTAGTCATATCCCTGACAAGTTTCCTCTCAAGAAAGGGATGGAACACTTCCCTCGAAAGAAGATCAAGTTACCTTTTGAGTCTGTTGTACGGGCTAGCTATTCTTTTACTCTTGATAAAACTTGATCTCTATGCATTATGCCTAGCTTAAAGGCATAAAAGAAAGCGCTTTTGGGAGGCAGCCCACATGAATAAATTTTTATATTTTGCTTTTGTTGTGTCTTGATGTTGTTTACTATAGTAGCATCATCATTGTATCTTTGCTTTTCATATTTGTGCCAAGTATAGCCTCTGATTGCTAGAAAGTTCAAAAGTTGTGAGGTGCTGTCCAGGAAACAGATTCTGTCCTTGGATAGAAAAATTCGTATAAAATCACCAGATCATCTTTTTGGTTTGAATTGTTTCGACAGCGTTCTCTATATAATTTTCTTTCGTGCGTCTGTTCTGAGTGTTTTGATTTGAGTTGCAGAAGTACCCCGAACAAATCAATTACTACCTGCTGTTCTGTTTTTCACAGATTCTGTCCTGTTTTGCCTTTCCTTCATTTTGCAAACCAAGAGCTTGCTTTTTCTTTGCAAAAACCTTTTGGCAATCTTGAGAAACAGTAGAACTTCAAGAATATCTCTATTTCCAGCAAGGAACAATTATTTTATTAAGGGTACTAACCTCGCTAATCAGATTATGATGAGTTATGTATGAAGGGAGTTTTCAAGTGTGCGAGGGAAGATGATAAAAAGATTCAGGAGTGTCAAGCGCTCAAGCTTGGGGATGCCCCCGTGCACGCCCAAGAAATATTGAAGGAGACTCAAGCGTCTAAGCTTGGGGATGCCCCCGTGCATCCCCTTCTCCATCAACATTATCAGTTCGTCTTTCGTTCTGCTATTTTTTATCACTTCATGTGTTATGTGCTATGCTTGGAGCGTCTTGCTTTTAGTTTTCTTTTTAGTTTTTCATAACGAGTCGGAACTCAGCGTTCTTTATGTGGGAGAGAAACACGCTCCACTTCTACCTAGAACATAACATAGAATTTTCATGTCTATCTTTGCTGTGTGTGTTCTTTGTCTTTTAATAGCTACTATCATATTCAGCTCTTAGTATTCATGCTTATCTTTTCAAAGAGCTTTTGTTGGTGGCTTGAACTCTCTTTAATTATCATGCTCACCTTATTAAGAGAGTTTGCTTCCGTTGCATTGGTTAATATGTCTATGATAAAGATGCTACGTGCATAATGGCGCTTAGTAGTTCAGGTTTTCTTATGGTTAGTCTCAAATAGCTGGGGGATTCCCCAATGTGTTATTGGAGTACCAACTTGATTTGTTTGCCTATGATGTGGTATGGTTTAGTAATATCTTCCTTCAAGAATTTATTTTGATTGACTTGGCGTATGCTCACGCATATTTAAGACTGTAAAGAAAGTCTGTCAAGCCTTGATGATCTTTTATTTCTGAGTAGCGATATAACTACCATGCCTGATTCAATGTTGCTTTGTCGCTCTGCATGATTATGACCGTCATTGCTCTCTTAGTTGGTCGCTCCCAGTCTTTTGCTAACCTCCACCTGTACTAAGCAGACTAACTTTGCAATACATAGCTCATGGGAAAGTAGCTTAAAAACTATTGTGGTAAAGAATATGTTGCTTATGTATCTTATTTCTTATAAGTTGCTTGCTGAGCGGTAACCATGTTTCTGGGGACGCCATCAACTGTCACACTTTTGTTGAATATCATGTGAGTTGCTATGCATGTTCGTCTTGTCTGAAGTAAGGGTGATTTCCCATGGGTTGAATGAGTATGCATATTGTTAGAGAAGAACATTGGGCCGCCAACCAAAGCCATGTATCATGGTGGAAGTTTTAGCTTGGACATTAATCCTCAATCTCTTATGAGAATATGCTTATGCATTAAAGAGGAGTCCATCATCTATTTTCTATGTTGTCCCGGTATGGATGTCCTCAAGTTGAGATCTATCAAAAACGAGAAATCAAATGCGATTTATCTCCTTGGACCTTTGTACAGGTGGCATAGAGGTACCCCTTTGTGACACTTGGTTGAAACATATGTAATGCAATGATAACCCATGGAAATCCGAGCTAATTAGGACAAGGTGCGAGCACTATTGGTATTCGATGCATGAGGCTTGCAACTTATAGGATGTCTTATGCATGACACATATGAAGTACTACTACCGTTGACAAAATTGCTTCTATGTTTTCAAAATAAAAAAAAAGCTCTAGCACATAACCATTCTTTTACTTTTATGTTGAGTCTCCACCCTCTTTCTTCAAGCACCAACTACTGAGAGCATGATTGTCATTCTAAGTGTAATGTGCATTGTTCCAAAGTAGCATTGTCTTTTTCATGGTTGTGATATCGTTTATTTTGAAATCATTGTATCTAGTCATCACTTAAACCTTAAAGGTGCCCCTGCATTTATGTTTTGCTTCACTAAAGGGGGCAAGCTAGATATCACTTTATCATATTTGCACACCATGTTCATTGCAAATCTTTTTGATGTTTCTGTTTCATATTGTAAAACTTTCAGTCCTTTGTGATTTTCTCATGAGGCAACTTAATTACTATAGAATCATTGTCTTAGTAAGCTTTTGTCATATGACTATAAAAAGTCCTATATGGTTAATAGCATGTCACCACAGAAATTATTCTTGTTATCATTTACCTACTCGAGGACGAGCAGGAATTAAGCTTGGGGATGTTGATACGTCCAAAACGTATCTATAATTTCTGCTTGCTCCATGCCACTTTTGGGTGATATTGCTATGATATTTATACACTTCCATACACTTTTGATCATATTTGGACTAACCTACTAATCCAGTGCACCCCAGTGCCAGTTTCTGTTTTCGGCTGTTTTTCTATTTCAGGTTTTCACATTATGAGAACTGTCAGGAAAAATCCAGAAAAATTATATAAAAAATCAGTGTTCCAGAACCTACCTTGCGCCCGAAGGACAGCCGGGGGGGGCACCAGGGCTCCAGGCGCCCTGGCGGCGCCCCCCCCCCCTGGGCCGCGCCGGGGGGGGGGCGCCTGGGCCCCCCGAGCCCCGTCTGGTGCCCCCCTTTGGCATATATTTAGAGCGTCCTTCGAAACCCTCGGGACGGGAACTCTTTTTCGCGATCTCATCTCTGTTCCGCCGCTGCCGCCGCTTCCAAGATCGGGAGCACCAGGAGAACTCTTCCCGGCACCCTGCCGGAGGGGAGGATCACCATCGGGAGCCTCTCCACCACCATGGATGCCTCCCGGATGAGTTGTGAGTAGTCTCCCTTGGACCATGAGTCCATGACCAGTAGCTATGTGATGTTCTCCTCCCGTTCTTGTGCTTCACTAATTAGTCCTCGTGAGCTGCCCTACATGATCGAGGCACATATGTAATCCTTATGCTGTTGCTATGATGAGTTTGCTGGGATCCGATGGATTATGAGATTATGTTCAGATTGTGATTGAGTAATATATTTGATCTACCTCTTTTATATTTATGTTCATAAGTAATTCTTGCATGTTCTTCGTTGTTATTTATTGCTTTGGCCAAGTAATACGTAGTGACTCCAAGAGGGAACGTTATGCTCGATTGTGGGTTCATGCCCCTCGATGACTAGCTTGAGTGACAGAAACATGAGTCTAGGGGATGTGCTGTTGCCACAAGGGGGAAAACAACGGTGCTTGTGCCCGCGGGTGCAAGGATTGTTTACTTTGCGCAAAGTTCTTTTAATGCAGTTGTCTGTTGCTTTGAGTTTACACTAAGGGTGGGGCTCGCAACTTAATACCAGCGAGATGTTCTGGATAGATATCTCAAGGTGGATGATTAGTAGTAGATATTGATGGATTTCGGTCTACTTACTTTGGCGTACCGCTCATGCTTTGAACCTCAACCTTTCTTGCAATGTAGTCAACATTGGTTTGCGTTCGTGGTCCTGTCAATTGCCCAGTTGTAATTCGTTTACCTCACATAGCTGTTTTATCGTCTTTTGGGAGAGAGACATCACTAGTGAACATCATGAGACTCCGGTCCATATTACCATCATTGATCACATCCGCTATTTACTTTTCGCTATTATTTACTATTGCAAACATTATCTATCACTACTATCATTTGCGTTTAATCCTTTGTGAACTACAAGGCCGGAGGGATTGACAACCTCTCTGTACTCGTTGGGAGCAAAGTTATTTGTATCTGTGTGCAGGTCCACGTTGATTGCTAATATCTGGCGCCGTTAGCAGTTGACACCTACTTGTTGAACCTAGGAGTCTCTGGGGATTCGATCCATGGCATCTTTGCTAAGGGAAAAACTTCCACAACACTGCATCTCACACCTTCCACTTGGGGTAACCAACGAGGGGTTAGAGGCCCATCATGCGCCTCGGGAATGGTTACAAGGTTAATGTGATTGCCGTTGGCACGCTACCTATGTATCTACATTCAGTATTAATTTCAGACCTTAAGAATTGTTATTTGGTGCCAGCGTTGAGAATGAACATTATATCTGGATCTTTTTTTGCGAGACAGTTATCCATTTAAGTCAGAGAATAATGGTTGTTCTATTTATATGAGTAACACCTTTTATTGTCATGCACCCTTAGCGAATGGTCTATTATTGCTGAATCTCGGCCGCAGTGATACACATATTCATAATATTGATGCCAAAAGATGAAAAGTTGATAATGATAGTGCAAAATACTTGTGGCACTGCCGTTTAGGTCATATTGGTGTAAAGCGCATGAAGAAACTCCATGCGGATGGACTTTTGGAATCACTTGATTATGAATCATTTGATACTTGTGAACCATGCCTCATGGGTAAGATGACTAAAACTCCGTTCTCTTGAACAATGGAGCGAGCTAATGACTTATTGGAAATAATACATACCAATGTATGTGGTCTGATGAGTGTGAAGCACGTGGCAGGTATCGTTATTTTCTAACCTTCACTCATGATTTAAGTAGGTATGGGTATAAACACAAGTCTGAAACATTTGAAAAGTTCGAAGAATTTCAGAGTGAAGTGGAGAATCATCGTAACAAGAAAATAAACTTTCTGCGATCTGATCACGGAGGCAAATATTTGACTTACGAGTTTGGCCTTCATTTAAGACAATGTGTACTTGTTTCACAACTCACGCCACCTGGAACACCACAGCATAAATGGTGTGTCCGAACTTCGTAACCATACTTTATTAGATATGGTGTGTTCTATGATGTCTCTTACCGACTTGCCACTATCCTTTTGGGGTTATGCGTTAGAGACGGCCACATACACGTTAAATAGGGCATCGTCTAAATCTCTTGAGAGACACCGTATGAATTATGGTTTGGCAAGAAACCTAAGCTGTCGTTTCTTAAAGTTTCGGGATGTGAGGCTTATTTCAAAAGGCTTCAACCTGATAAGCTCGAACCCAAAGTGGAGAAGTGTGTCTTCATAGGATACCCTAAAGAAACTATTGGGTATACCTTCTACCACTGATCTTAAGGCAAGATCTTTGTTGCTAAGAATGGGTCGTTTGTAGATAAGGAGTTTCGCTCGAAAGAAGTGAGTGGGAGGAAAGCAGAACTTGATGAGGTAGTTGTACCTTCTCTCGAATTGGAAAGTAGCACATAAGATAAAACCGTTCCCATGATGCCTACACCAACCAGAGCAGAAGCAAAATGATGATGATCATGAAACTTTAGATCAAGTTACTACTAAACCTCGTAGGTCAACCCAAACACGTACCGCACTAGAGTGGTACGGTAATCCTATCTTGGAAGTCATGTTGTTACACAAAACGTACAAACTATGAAGAAGCTATGATGAACCCAGATTCTGACAAATGGCTTGAGGCCATGAAATCTGAGATATGATCCATGTATGAGAACAAAGTATGGACTTTTGTGGACTTTCCCGTTGATCGGCAAGCCATTGAGAATAAATGGATCTTTAAGAGGAATACGGACGCTGATGTGTATCGGACCTAATTTGTGCCTTGCCATAAATTTGGCAGGGAGGTACCATGAGTGGATCACTGGACAGCGGTCAAGAATATCCTGAAGTGCCTGAAAAGGACCAAGGATATGTTTCTCATTTATGGAGATGATGAAGAGCTCGTCGTAAAGAGTTATGTTGATGCTAGCTTCAACACGGATCTGGATGACTCTAAGTCGCAAACCGAATATGCTTTATATTCGACAATTGGAGCTGTCAGTTGGTGCAGTTCTAAGTAGAGCATCGTGGTGGGATCTACATGTGAAGCGGAGTACATAGCTGCTTCATAAGCAGCGCATGAAGGAGTCTGGATGAAGGAGTTCATATCCTATTTAGGTGTAATACCCTGTGCATCGGGTACAATGACAATCTTTTGTGACAACACTGGAGCTATTGCCATAGCCAAGGAGCCAAAGTTTCACAAGAGAACCAAATACATCAAGCGTCACAAGGGAACTAACTATCTCGGTAATACAACATCACAAGAAGTTTGCAAGAAAAGTGACTAAGGAGTTACAATATGATGTATTATGGAACGAGTAAAGAGACTTTCCGATAACAAGATTGAACTAGGTTTGGACATACCGACAATCGAATCTCGGGAAAGTAACATATCAACGGACAAAGGGAACTACGTATGTTGTCATAAAGGTTCGACCTATAAAGATCTTCGTAGAATATGTAGGAACCAATATGGGAATCCAGGTCTCGCTATTGTTATTGATCAGAGAGCGTGTTGTTCATGTTTACATTATTCTCAAACCTGTTGGGTCTGCATGCTTAATGTTCGTTGATGATATAGTATTATATCAGTTATGTATGTTGGTGACCGAATGTTGTTCGGAGTCCCGGATGAGATCACAGACATGATGAGGAGCTCTGGAATGGTCCGGAGGTAAAGATTCATATATAGGATGAAGGTATTCGGGTTCCGGAAAGGTTTCAGAATGCACCGGATTTCCATCCTAGTGCCGGAAGGGGTTCCGGGAGGCCACCGGTAGGTCATCGATACATCCATTTTGCCTCATGCTTTTATATCGATGTTTATTTCATTATGGGCTGTTATTACACATTATGTCGCAATACTTATGCCTTTTCTCTCTTATTTGACATGGTTTACATGAAGAGGGAGAATGCCGACAGCTGGAATTCTGGGCTAGAAAAGGAGCAAGTATTAGAGACCTATTCAGCGCAACTCCAGAAGTCCTGAAACTCCACCAAAGTCAGTTTTGGAATATATTAAAAATATTGGGCGAAGAAAGTACCAGAGGGGGGCCACACCCTGTCCACAAGGGTGGAGGGCGCGCCCTACCCCCTGGGCGTGCCCCCTGCCTCGTGGGCCCCCTGGCAGGCCTCCGGTGCCCATCTTTTTCTATATGAAGTCTTTCGCCTTGGAAAAAAGGAGAAGGAAGCTTTCGGGACGAAGCGCCGCCATCTCGAGGCGGAACCTGGCGAAACCAATCTAGGGCTCCGGCGGAGCTGTTCTGCCGGGGAAACATCCCTCCGGGAGGGGGAAATCATCACCGTCGTCATCACCATCAATCCTCTCATCGGGAGGGGGTCAATCTCCATCAACATCTTCAACAGCACCATCTCCTCTCAAATCCTAGTTCATCTCTTGTATACAATCTTTGTCCCAAAACCTTAGATTGGTACATGTGGGTTGCTAGTAGTGTTGATTACTCCTTGTAGTTGATGCTAGTTGGTTTATTCAGTGGAAGATCATATGTTCAGATCCTTTATGCATATTAATACCCCTCTGATTATGAACATGAACATGATTTGTGAGTAGTCATGTGAATTTGGTATTCTTTCGATATTTTGATGAGATGTATGTTGTCTTTCCTCTAGTGGTGTTATGTGAACATCGACTACATGACACTTCACCATTGTTTGGGCCTAGAGGAAGGCATTGGGAAGTAATAAGTAGATGATGGGTTGCTAGAGTGACATAAGCTTAAACCCTAGTTTATGCGTTGCTTTGTAAGGGGCTGATTTGGATCCATATGTTTCATGCCATGGTTAGCTTTACCTTAATACTTCTTTTGTACTCGCGGATGCTTGCAATAGAGGTTAATCATAAGTGGGATGCTTGCCCAAGCACCGGTCCACCCACATATCAAATTATCAAAGTAACGAACGCGAATCATATGAGCGTGATGAAAACTAGCTTGACGATAATTCCCATGTGTCCTCGGGAGTGCTTTACTTTATATTAGAGTTTGTCCAGGCTTGTCCTTTGCTACAAAAAGGATTGGGCTATCTTGCTGCACCTTATTTACTTTTATTACTTGTTACCCGTTACAAATTACCTTGTCACAAAACTATTTGTTGCCGATAATTTCAGTGTTTACGGAGAATACCTTACTGGAAACCGCATGTCATTTCCTTCTGCTCCTCGTTGGGTTCGACACTCTTACTTATCGAAAGGGCTACGATAGATCCCCTATACTTGTGGGTCATCAAGACTCTTTTCTGGCGCCGTTGCCGGGGAGTGAAGCACCTTCAGTAAGTGGAATTTGGTAAGGAAAATTTTATATAGTGTGCTGAAATTTACTGTCACTTGTTACTATGGAACATAATCCTTTGAGGGGCTTGTTCGGGGTATCTTCACCCCGACCAGTAGATCAAAGAGTTGCTCCTCAACCTACTGAACCTACTAAAAATCTTTACCTTGATATTCCTTCGGGTATGATAGAGAAACTGCTAGCTAATCCTTTTACAGGAGATGGAACATTGCACCCCGATTTGCACCTAATCTATGTGGATGAAACGTTTGTGGATTATTTAAGCTTGCAGGTATGCCCGAGAATGTTATTAAGAAGAAGGTCTTCCCTTTATCTTTGAAGGTAAAGGCATTGACATGGTTTAGGCTATGTGATGATATGGGATCATGGAACTATAACCGATTGAAATTGGAATTTCATCAGAAGTTTTATCCTATGCATCTGGTTCATCGTGATCGTAATTATACATATAAATTTTGGCCTCATGAAGGAGAAAGTATCACTCAAGCTTGGGGGAGGCTTAAGTCAATGTTATATTCATCCCCCATTCATGAGCTCTCAAGAGAAATTATTATTCAAAAATTTTATGCTCGTCTTTCTCTCAACAATCGCTCCATGCTTGATACTTCTTGTATTGGTTCTTTTATGGTGAAGACTATTGAATTCAAATGGGATTTATTGGAAAGAATTAAACACAACTCTGAAGATTGGGAACTCGGCGAAGGTAAGGAGTCAGGTATAACACCTATGTTTGATTGTGTTAAATCTTTTATGGATACCGATGTTTTCCATGAATTTAGCACTAAATATGGACTTGACTCTGCGATAGTAGCTTCCTTCTGTGAATCATTTGCTACTCATGTTGGTCTCCCTAAGGAGAAGTGAGTTAAATATCATCCTCCCATTGAAGTAAAAGTAGTTGAACCTATTGAAGTTGAAGAAAATACTATCACTTATAATGTTGATCCTATTGTTCCTACCACTTATATTGAGAAACCACCCTTCCCTGCTAGGAAAAAGGATCATGCTAAAGCTTCAACTGTGGTCAACAAAAGTCATGCTAGAACACCTACACCACCTGAGCAAATTAAAGTTTAACCTAGTATTGTTATGGTTAAGTATCTCTTGGTCGACAATATTGATGGGCATGTTATTTACCTCTATGATGAAGCTGCTAGAATTGCTAGACCCGATACTAAAAATAAACATAGACCTATTGTAGGCATGCATGTTATTTCTGTTAAAATAGGAGATCATTGCTATCATGGTTTATGTGATATGGGTGCTAGTGCGAGTGCAATACATCATTCTATATACGAAGAAATTATGCATGATATTGCACCTGCTGAGTTAGAAGGTATTGATGTTACAATTAAGCTTGCCAATAGAGATACTATTTCACCAGTTGGGATTGTAAGAGATGTTGAAGTCTTATGTGGGAAAGTTAAATATCCTATTGATTTTCTTGTTCTTGGTTCCCCACAGGATGATTTTTGTCCCATTATATTTGATAGACCCTTCTTGAATACTGTTAATGCTAAGATAGATTGCAAAAAGGATGTTGTTACTATTGGATTAGGGGATATGTCTCATGATTGTAACTTTGCTAAATTTCGTAGGCAACCCCATGATAAAGAATTGCCTAGTAAGGATGAAATTATTGGTCTTGCTTCTATTGCCGTGCCTCCTAACGATCCTTTAGAACAATATTTTCTAGACCATGAAAATGATATGTTTATGAATGAAAGAAGGGAAATAGATGAAGTATTCTTTAAACAGGGACCCATTTTGAAGCACAACTTGCCTGTTGAAATTCTAGGGGATCCTCCTCCACCCAAGGGAGATCACGTCTTTGAGCTCAAACAATTACCTGATACTATTAAGTATGCTTATCTTGATGAAAAGAAGATATATCATGTTATTATTAGTGCTAATCTTTTAGAGAAGGAAGAAGAGAAATTATTGAAAGCTATGAAGAAGCACCGTGCTGCTATTGGATATACTCTTGATGATGTTAAAGGCATTAGTTCCACTCTATGCCAACACAAAATAAAATTGGAGAAAGACACTAAACCGGTTGTTGATCACCAACGACGATTAAATCCTAAGATGAAAGAAGTGATAAGCAAAAAAATACTAAAGCTTCTTGTAACATCCCAAAATTCTAAATTTTGGAATGTTATAATAAATAGATAGTTTTGAATTGCTTGTGTGATGTGATGTGTGAAATTGAGTGAAATTTGAAACTTTTGAAAGTTAAATGAGAGGGAATGAAATGACTTTTCCAAACTTTCACTTTGCATTTATGATCTCCTTGAATTCAAATTCATTTCAACACAAAACCCTAGGATTTTTGAATTTCATTTTTGAAGTATTTCAAATTCAGAAACTTTAAGCAACTCAATGATTTTCTCGAGAGAAGATAAAATGACTTCTTCAAATTATAAGAAATATGAGTTGGAAGTTTTTTCTGAAATATTTTACAACTCATTTTCAAATTTGAGTTATTTGGTTTTCATTCAAATTATTTTCCTCCAAAAATAAAATATATGGAAAATAGGATGAAATGATTCCCTACAGTATAAAATTCGAGAGAAATAAATTTAAATCATTTTAGCATTTTTTAAATGATTTTTATTGGATTCTATTGCAACCGTAGCACTATTTGATTTATTTAAATTTGTGAGTATTTTATTTGACTGTAGAAAAATGTCCATGTTGTGGGAAATCTTTTTCTGAAATTTCTGATATATAATATGCATATGTAAAGTTTTTTTTCTATTTTCGTTTTTTCAGTTTTATTTTAAAAAACGCACGTGCACCCTTAATTAGCTGTCGCCCATATGCGCAGCATAGTAGCCGGGGGCTTCTTATATTTTTTTCCTCTAAATGGGCTAGGCCCAGCCAGTCATTTTTTTCTTTTTCTTCCTGTATTAATTTTCCATCGGGCCAAAAGAAAACAATTCAGCGCGTACGCGCACATGGTCCGCCGATGCTCTTTAGGCGTGTGCGAGGCGCTTCGTTTTGTCCTCTGTTTCGTTTAATTTCGTCTACGTTTAGTCTCACATTGTCTAGCTGTAGATCTCTAAACCTTTTTTCCACCTATAAATATAGACACATAGAGCTTCCAAAAATCATCCTATTCGGGTTAAATCAATATTTTGGTTTGACTATATTCACTAAAAAAATATTTCTTCTCTTCGGTGGAAATTCTGGAAGTCATCTCCTCTCTCCGAAGTCATTTTTTCTCTACCTTATAAAGGTATATTTTTCGTATATTTTATATATATTCCCGTAGCTTATTATTTCTAGACTAGTACGGTAGAATAATTAGATTTATCAATTAGTCCATGTATTTATACATTAGACGTAGAATTCTTTTAGCCGTAATTATTTTTCTTCCGTGAAACACCTTGGCCCTGATTTTTTCAAATAGCCATAAATTTTTACTCGTTCATCCAAATTAGATGAAACCAGCGCCCATCGTTTCATTTTGATTCCACCTATCTAGTGAATCTATCAAATAAACTTTTTGCAATTTTTCAAATTTCGAAATTTGTTCAAATTCATATTCAAACTTCTTTTGATCATATCTTTTTAACCGTAACTCCGTTTGAGTTGATTCTTTTTGCAAATCGAAGCTCTTGACCTAAACTTTCTGATAAGGCCAAATTCACTTAATTTTGGTACTGTTAGAAATTGGTTTCTGTTGCAAGAGTTATTTGCTTGGTTTTAAAGTTTTCCGAAGTGTTTCTTCGTTATTTTTGATCTTCTGAATGATTGCTTATGTGTGGTTACTATTGATTACTTACGATAGATTGATCGGGGTGTGATGAGTAGATCTATCACGAGTTATGAGTGCGAAGAATCTTCATCAACAGTACAAGGCAAGTTCATACTTTGATCATACTTTCCAATACCCAGTTTTCATTGCATTAGTTATATCCTCAAACACTTGCATGAGTAGGACTGATTACATAAGATGATGCTTTGTAGTTCATGAGGTAGGAACCAATGACTTGAGATCAACCCAAGGGAATATACGCTTGGTTACTTATTGCTTAGCCATGCTTATAGACGTGGATTGGTATGAGTGATTTCATGAAAGTTGCGAGAGTGATATTTAACTAAGGGAAACTTAAGGTGGAAACTTTAATGCACATCTGGGTGGGTTGGTTGGGGCACCCTGGAGAAACCTGTGGCTTGCCCGGGCACCTGGAGGGTCCGGTGTTGTCCTAGGGGATCCCGGAGGACCCTTGTGATCACCCTAGTGGATTGCCACCCAGGCTCAAAGGGATCATATGATATTTTCATGCCTAGAAACTTCCATGTGCAGCCACAAGCCATTATGGGCTCTGGCATAGTTGAGTATGTTGTGTGAACTCTTTCAGTGGTGGACTAGCAGATGTTGGGGGGATGTAGGTGTACCAGTCCATCCGGGGTAAAGAGTAAATTCTTATGAAAGACTGTGTCTCGGTCATTCGTTTCTCAAACACCATGCAGTGCGAGAAATTAAATGGAGGTGATCGAGTCTTGTGGCATAATGGCGCACCTATTTTGGCCATTAATGGCGCATTAGTGGTGCGCCATTAGTGCCACGCCATTAGTATATTTTACTAATGGCGCACCTGTGGTGCGCCATTAGTATCTGGTATACTAATGCCGCACCACAGATGCGCCATTAGTATATACCACGGTGCGCCATTAGTATGCCTCCCAGGGGGCCATATATACCCAGGTGCTTTGGCATACTAATGGCGCACTCTTGCCTGATGTGCCATTAGTAACTTTGGCATACTAATGGCGCACTGTTGGTTGATGCGCCATTAGTATCCTTTGGCATACTAATGGCGCACTGTGATGTGATGCGCCATTAGTATGAATATTAGGTTATTTTTTTTTAATTTTCTTTTTTTTGCACAGGTTACAAAATGTATTATTGGACAGAATATAGACAGCACCAGCACACAGCAACAACAGATTCATCGAAGCCAATAGAAGATTAGTCTCTGAATACAATTCATCATATTAGTCTCCGAATACAATTCATCATATTAGTCTCCGAATTCAAAAGAGAACAAAGATAGAACATTATATTACAAGTCTCGAGACCGCGAGTAGCGAGTTTGTCTTCACATTACAAGTCGATATCTATCATCTAAACTACCATCACATAGAAGAGAGCTGCGGTCATCACGATGAGCATCATCACGATGAAACTCGTCTTCATCCGGTTCCTCCAACGCTCCCTCCCCTCTCCCGCTAGATAGCGGGCGTATCTAGATTCCGCCACGGCCCTAGTGGTGTACCCTTTGTAACTGTTACCCCTGAATCGATGAACCTGTCTCTGACACTCCTCCCAGTCGTTGTAGACTCCGGGAACCTTACCCTTGTACACGACATACGACGGCACCGCTATGCACTAGCCAAACGAAACGTTAGTACCAATTCACAGATAATACATAAGCAATATATAAGTATGCAACAGAACGATCGGAAGAGAAAAGCAAAACATTAATAGCATCGATTACATCTAAGTTCAACGACTGTCGAAACCAATCAGACATACTACAAGTTCATTAAAGTTTAATTACAACATGAGCCGATCGATGTTTCAGAACTAGACACAGCATCACTACTTTCGACTCGACTCAAGGGACCGAAGCGTGGATGAAGCCGCCGTCTATCGTGGGAGTCATGAAATCGCGGGCGTTGTCATCCTGCATTTGTAACATTGTGTCGATGTCACTGTTGGACGGTTGATTTCTGAGGTAGAACTGCCCCAAGGTACGAAGGACATTTTGATGGATGATTTCCGCAAACTCCGACTGGATGCGAAAGAATTCTTGTCTGATGTCCGCGTCCTGGATTGCCGACACGCTCGCGGCCCAATCTCTGAGTTTACTCGGTAGCAGAAGTTGATGATGGTCCCGTATGATCGCCCGCATGTGATGGATGGCGTAGTAGGCACCCTTCTGACCGCCAAGCGGCTGCTTGACGCAGCAGAACGTCGTATTGTGGGAGAACACGTGCTTGCCGTACTTACGAATAGGCCTGGTGAAGGTGCCTCCAGATTTGGCGTAGCCGGGGAGAACATCATCAAAAACATTCTTCACATTTGTGTAGTCTACCTTCGACTGACGGTCCGAGTCGAAATACGTGGCCATGGAATATTTGGGGCTTAGGAGGATGAGTGTGCAATGTGTGTCACTGCACAAAACACGGAATGTGAAAAGAAAAACGATCGAAATATAAGAATTCATATGTTACGGGGCGGTTGAGGGGAGGACTTACTCGGGAAAGTAAGGCACGAGGAAGTTATCCTTATCTCGGTTTGCCAGAATGACGCCTTCGAGGTAAGAACTCGCGACTTGCCGGTCCCCAGCGCTGCCCAAGATCTTGTCACGCATGTAGAAGGGGTCGACTACCACGATGTCCGGGGTCTTGTCGCGAATGATCCGCATCTCCATACTCAGCAAAAATAGCTGAACGAAGGTGTAGTGCAGCGGATGAAGGTTCAACATAGCGTAGATGTCATCAAACCGCAGGACGATCGTACCCCCGATGGAGGAATCCACAAAGCCCTTGCCCTCTGGCACCTTGGCCACGAAAACTGGGTATGCCACATCCTTCTCTCTAAGACGCCGCTTCTCCAAAGAAAGAACACTGTCATGCAGACTCCGCATAGCACCGGTTGCGGCATTGAGCATATTACTCGGTAGCATCGCCCTACCCACCACATGCACCCTCCTCATTACATCCTCAGGTGAAGGTGGCCCGTCCTGAGCACGGATCGTACTCGGTGCCGGCTAGCTCGCACCCTTGTTAGTCTTTCTTTTCCGTGCCTTCTTATTCTCCTGTAATGGGACCGAGTTCTGCTCATAGACCGCCTTCTTGAGTGTGTTGGGGCTGATAATATTTCGCACCTCGCCTATCTGAGGCTCAGTGAAGTCGGCAGCTGGAGGCGTCTCCTGAGAACTGAACGGCAGACGACGCCTGTTGCAACTTGGTTTCTCCGTGGTACCAGCTAGATCGCGCACGTCTTTTGTAGGGTTGGGTTCTTGAGAAGGAGGCCCCATGAATTCGCCACCGTACCCATGATCGGCAAAGTACTGATCGATGTTGGAAAATGTATTGTCGTCGTTGTCGTCGTCGTCGTTCGGATCCTGTGCCATATGCATGTTTGGATCCAGTGGCATAGGGATGTCCGACACCGTTGCGGCGGTCTTGCCATGGGGCCGACTTGGCGCCGGCACGACTGGCGGTGTTGTCTTTGGGGTGGTGTCCCCCGCCCCAACGAATCTGGCTCTTTGGCCAAAGCAAGGGCCAGCTCAGGCAGGCGCTGAGGGTCATCACGTCATCTTCGTCGGCCCCGACAGGTCGAATCGGAGGTAACAACTCGTCGCAGCCTGGCAGCACCTGAACCAATTGAACCCTATACAAGTTGGGTGGCATCCTAGTACCATGGAACACGGGGTTGTCCGGTTGAACGATTTTGCCCTTGGCGACATCGACCAACTCGTTGTTCACGAAGTGCAGGAGAGTGCACGGAACGTCGGCGGCGCCCTGCGAAAACATGTAGGGCGTCAGGGATGCCCAGTCAAAGGCAAGGAGATGAAGTCCTCGGCCGAGAGAGGCTTAATTAGTTACCATGATGATGGCGTCGAGCTCTGCTAATGTCGAAGCATCGCCAATGGCGGGCGTGCAGTTGACGGAGGGGCCGCTTGCTGCAGAGGTGCCGGCCGGCGTACACCCGGGTGCATTAAGCTCCCGTGCCGGCATCGGAGACACCAATGCCGCCTCCGCCGGAGACACCAATGGCCCCGCCATCACGTTCTGCAAGTTGCTGGCCGTGAAGCTGGTAATCGGGGGCGGCCCCTGTTGGCCGCCCGCAATCCACGCCTGCAACCCCTCAATCAAGGTAGGCACAATGGCGGTGATCGTCGCTCCCAGTTGTTGTTGCACGTGCTCTTGGGCAATCTTCGGAATCCGCGCCACTTGTGCCTTGAGTTCTTGAACCTCGCGCGACTGGCTTTCCGAGCTGGTCTTTTTCTCCTTTCGCCCACCAGCGTTATAGTATGACGACCATTTTGTGGACAAGCCTTTGCCGGCCACACGACCAGCTGGCGACGGCTTACTGAGCTTATCCTTTTTCTTCATTACATTCAACGCCCTATTTAGAGTGGCATCCCAAGGGTTGCTCTTAGTCGACCCCGCACTACTGCTTTCAGTCGCCTGCGGAAGGAATGTGAACTATTTAGAAATTTGGCTTCATTAATTAGAATGCAACCATATGGAGCTAATTACGCGGGGGTGTATTCCTTACCAAAACAAGCTCAAGCGCCCTGGTCTTCGGATCCGTGGTAAGCTCCTTTGTTTTCGGGTCCTTCTTGTACCGGGCCCTCACAAAGTTCCTGGTCTGCTTGTCACCGTATTTATCGAAGAGGGGCGGTAGGCCTTGCTCGGCACGGTCTGCCTCCTCCTTGTCCCATATAGGCTCCGCCACTCTGTAACCGCCGGGACCGAGTGTGTGTTCCCCTAAGTTCAGCTCCCACATTTCTTTCCCCCACTGACTTGATTCAGAGGTTGCGGTGCTCGAGCACTTGATGTTGAAGTCGTTGTAGTCATCTTCGGTGATCGCAGGATTTTTCTCCTTGATCTTCTCATAACTATCACCTTTGTCAATCATTCTCTTCACCGTGCTTTTCCAACTAGACAGGGCCGTGCTCATCTTCGTGAGGGCGGCATTGTTCACTTTATTCCCTTTGAGGCTTGTGTTTTCAAATTCAGCGCAGAACTTGTATCGTTCGTGCAGCTTCGTGAAGAGGAGGTTGCGCAAATTCCCTCGGTCAGGATGCCTCAGGTTCTCGGTGTTGATTGAGATGGTGCTCCGAAGAATGCACCCGAGCTGAAGCGAGTACCCCTTGACTATTCGTTCGGGCGCCGTTGGATTCCCGTCGGAGTCCACTTCAGTAAATTCCTCCTTGAGGGTGCGGAGCACGGTCGGGCGCCGGTCCTTCCGTTACCACTTCAGTTGGCTGCCATCTGTGCGTGCGCCGCCATCATCAGTGGTGGCATCCTCGGCCGCACCATCAGTGGTGTCATCCCCGACGGCACCATCAGTGGGGTCATCCTCGGCGGCACCATCAGTGGTAGTGTCAGGATCGGTGGGGAAGGCGGCGTCCTCATACAAGTGAGGTTGTTCCTCCATCTCCTGGGACAGCTCCCAGAATGCCTTGCCGCTCGAACCCCCGGCCTCATCGTTGTTGGCCATGTTTCTCTCTAAATAGGAAAAAAGTTTGGTCAAAAAGTTGGTTATTGTCAAGGAACAAGATCATGGTCTCATCATTTAGGGTTTGTCCACACCGAGGCATCCTAAAAGCTAAGCTTTTATCATTGAGGGTTTTTCGACGCCGAGGCACCCTAAAAGCCTAAGCTTTCATCATTTAGGTTTTTATCGACACCGAGGCACCCTAAAAGCCAAGGTTTTATAATTTATGGTTTGTCGACACCGAGGCATCCTAAAAGCTAAGCTGGGAAGGAGAATTCTAAGATGGGCCTAATCACTTGGCTCTATTGCCGCCTATGGTTTAATGCAGCAAGAATAAAGGGGCAGTTGATCGTACTTAATTAACTACTAAGATACCCCGGCCCATGCATTAGTCACAAGTACCCCATATGTCCTTTTTTTGCAAAGTCATGCTAAAATTCACGGAAAATTTCAGCATGACCTTTGCTGAAAATAGGACATATGGAGTACCTGAATTTGCCGGAACGGAAGTTAATCAACATTCCAGCAAACTCAAGGGCCTCTCGGGGTACCTGCAAAATCATCACGACACGATGGTCGGAGATAAAACCCAGCAGGGCAAAGTGGGGAAATCTGCCATGTCTAAACATGGATATTTCCAGTAGCTGATTGGACCAGTGAAGCTATAAGATGTTACAGTACTACTTCAGCAGCAATAATAACAGGTTGAAGCTTCAGCATTTTCTTTATGAATGCAGATAAATCAGTAAGTCATGCACAAGTATTTTCTGCTGCTGTTGTGCTAGCTAAATCAGTAAGTAATGCACAAGTAGTTTGTACTACTGTCACTAGCTAAATCAGCAAGTAATGGACATGTAGTGCATAATGCTTCCAAATTTCATGTGTAAATAGGGACATGTATCGCTTTCTACTTGTTTATATTCTTCTGTTGTGCATTTGTTGCAAGGGAAAAATGACACCTGAGGAACCTATTAACTAGTTGAAAGAAACAGCCAAATCCAGTTAAACTGGGCATATTGACTCAGAAATAGCACACATCAAGTGGTTTGCTGATACGTCCAAAATGCATCACTATTTTGTATCATAATTTATCCTTATTCATTGATATATTTCACGTTACGGTGATGTTCTTATGTTGTTTTGGTCTATTTTACACAGTTTGCAAACTTTCCGATGCCGAAGCAGCAGACGCAGGATTCAGCGATGAAAAGTGGACGCTGAGTTGCTGAAGAAGAATACCTCCAAATTACCTGAAAATTAACGGGAGATATTTTTCAGACGGATCACGAAGGCACGCGAAAGGGCAACCAGAGGGGGCCACAGGGTGCCCAGGCGGCCTGGGGGCGCCCCCCCTGGCCGCGCCGGGGGGTCGCCTGGAGCCCCTGGCCCACCTCTGGCCGCCCCCTTTTGCATATATGCTCTCCGTTATCCAAAAACCCTAGGGACGGGAATTTTTACGGAGTTCCGCCGCCGCTCTGTCGGTGTACTAAAGTAGGGGTACCTTAGTATCCCGACTTGTGCACGGGCCGTAGCAGCGTCCCGTGGTCTGGCTCACCACGCGCCCGCCAAAGCCCACTCTGGACCCCTTTGAAGCCATCCAAGAACAAAGTATTCAAGCTAAGAGACAAGACCCCGGCAAGAGGAGCTTGCCGGGAAGGCCGCACCAGGCTCAAGGTTATCATTCCAAGCACAAGACCCTGGCAAGAGGAGCTTGCCAGGAAGGCCAAAGAACAGCACCTCAGAAGATATATCGTGGCGCATCATGCGCCCCGGCAGGACCCGGAGAGCGACAAGCTTCCGGGCCCGGCAAGATAGCAACCCCGGCAAGGTGCTTGCCGGGGGAGGCTTGCACTGTGTGCCTGCGCTCCAGCTCATCTGGCCACGCGTCGCCCTGGGGCCCTTCCAGGGGCATGTGGCAGATGGCTGTGCAGCCTGGGGTACACGGTGGCGAGCCGCGGTGACGAGGCCATCTTCGTGGCGAACGGAGACGCCCGGGCGGACGCTTTTGGGGTGACGGCGACGGGCATTCAATGCCTTTGTCCCCCACCGTCTGGGTTAGGTATAGATCACTGTACGTGCACTGTGCATACACTGTTCATGCATTGTTCCAACTACCACCAATTTTATGTTTTTACCCTCCTCTACGTTGACACCTGTCGGTGACCCCTTTGAGCTATAAAAGGAGGCCCATGCACAACGTAGAGGGGGTTCGACTCCAGAAACTTGATCACTCCCACGCTCGGTGCAGCTAGTACTGTAGATCTTCAAGCTCCCGAGCTCAAGAACTCAATACAACCAAGGCAGGAGTAGGGTTTTACGCATCCGTGTGGCCCGAACCTGGGTAAACTGCTCGCGTGTGCCCCTCGATCTGCTCTTTGTGCTCCCTCCGCTCCCTTGCCGTACCGAAAAGGGGCTCCGGTCCCATAGGTGTTCGTGGGCGACCAGTTTCCCCGACATCTTTGGCGCGCCAGGTAGGGGGACGTCGAGGTTGTGCGAACCTGATCCGGCGCTCACGCGGGCGCAATCTCCAACAACTTTTCCAGCTTCATCAACCTCATCGACCACATCAACATGCCTCCGAAGAAGAAGGCTTCGGAGGTCGGAGGCCTGTCTGCGTCGATCCCACCACCACCAGAACCAACGGTTGGTGGGGTAGACGCCGGCGGAGGGGCGGACGCCGGCGAGGACACTCACGGCGTCGCCAAGTCCAAGGACAAGACGGACGACCGGGCGAACTCCAAAGCCTCGGCGTCCGTGCACGCACCCCGTCCCTCTCAGGAGGTGCCGGGCCAGCAGCGACGTGGTACCCACGGTACCATCCGTCTACTGGGACAAGGCCAAACTAGCGGGTCGCGGGACGCTCAAGGCCAGCGTGCTGGCACGAGCAAGGCGCAGTCGCCGGGGCGAGAACCTGCTCCTTCTAACGCTGTTAGAAGTCCGAGCATGTCTCGCTCCTCGCACCGCTCGCCACCGCTTCCCTCCTCTCCAGCAGAAGCTCTCGCCAGAGCTCAGCTGCTCCTCGATTTCCCTCCAGCGGCGGACAAGGCCGAAGACTGGAGGGCTACAATCCAGAGCCTCATCGCCTTCGCCAACAACGACACGCCACAGCAGCCGGCAACATCACGGTCGCGGCAAGTCGACCAAGCGAAGGCCGACGGAGACAAGACCGCCGGGGGTGCAACTACCGTGCACTCCTCGCCGCGGAAGCAGAAATCGCCGCCCTGCCGGATTAACGTCGACGACGACTCCACAGCGTCGTCGGATTCGCGGGCTCGCCGCGATCAGCGCCAAGTCCTCGACGACAGGCGACAAGAGGACGCTCGAACTCGTATCGAGCGTCGAAGAGAAGCCCGAAGACAATCCGATCAGCGCGCTGGGACTGCTGTCGACATGCACGCGCCCGGTGAACCAGGCGACTTGCCGTACGCGGCAGGTTACCCTGCGTTCACCCGAGAGCTGCGGCAAGTCCAGTGGCCCAGCATGAAGAACTTCAAGACCGACGTACCCGAGAAGTACGACGGCAAGACACACCCCTCGGAGTTCCTTAGCATCTACACCATTGCGGTGCAGGCTGCCGGGGGACGCGACGAGAAGATTCTAGCCAACTACTTCCCGCTCGTGCTTAAGCCAAACGTCAGATCTTGGCTTATGCACTTGCCGGAGAACTCCATCTCTTCTTGGGCAGATCTGTGCCACCAGTTTGTCGGCGCCTTCACGGGCGGCCACAAACCCCACGGCCAGGAGAGCGATCTCCACATCCTTGCCCAGAAGGAGGGAGAGTCCCTGCGAAACTACATCCAAAGGTTCGGCCGTGTTCAGCACAACATACCGGATGTCCACCCTGCCGCGGTTATCAGCGCGTTCCATCAGAATGTGCGTAACCGCCGGATGAGGGAGGAGATGGCGATGACCAAGATCCGGGACATCAGTGAGCTTTATGCTCTGGCTGACAAGTGTGCCCGTGCTGAAGAGGGGAGGAGACTCCCCGGAGAGGATACTGGAGCAGGAGGAACGGATAGCGAGGATGCCGCCCCGGCAAGGAAAAACCAGCGGCGGAACAACAAGAAGAAGAAGAAGAACAAGGAGGTACTGGTTGTCGAGCAGTCCGGCAAGGAGGCTGCCGCCAAGAAGACACAGGCTGGTGGCTCCGGCAAGGAGTCCACCTCTGTTGCGGCAGCCGACAAGCAGGACGGCTCCGACAAGCAGTACTGTAAGATCCACCGCACCAAGGGCCACGATCTCCAGAACTGCAAGAGGGTAGAGTACCTCGTAGAACAACAGAAGGCTGAATACGAGCGTCGCGACAAGGAGAAGGCCCAAGGAGGCGGGGGAGAACCCAGCAAGAAGCGGCCGTTCAATGGCCGGGGAGGACGCCGCGGCAAGGCCAAGCAGCGGCAAGGAGACAGACCTCCCCGGGGCCGCGACAAGGATGAAGACGAAGACGATGACGAGGACATGGATGATGGAGATAACAGCGAGCAGGAGTTCCAGAAGGCCACAGAAGTTCTGTGTGTCGACGGAGGTGCCTCTCTGCACACTTCCCACCGCCAACTCAAGCAATGGGTGCGGGAAGTGAATGCAGCTGAGCCACCCGTCGAGTCGTGCAGGCTGCTGAAGTGGTCCGGCACGCCCATCATCTTCGACCTTGAGGACCACCCTGACCGCACAACTGCGGTCGGGTGCTTGCCGATGTTGGTTTCACCAACTATCCGCAACCTCAAGGTCACCAAGATGTTGGTTGACGGCGGGGCCGGCCTCAACTTGATCTCCTCCGCTGTAATCAAGAAGTTGCAAATCCCCGACAGCGAGCTCGAGGAGACCGGGACTTTTCAAGGAATCAACCCGGGAAGGAGCAAGCCGAAGGGGAAGATCACGCTGCCCGTGACCTTTGGCGGGGAACTAAACTTCAGGACCGAGAGGATCACGTTTGACGTTGCCGATATCCCATTACCATACAATGGGATACTTGGCCGTCCTGCGCTCACCAAGTTCATGGCAGCCTCCCATTATGCATACAATATGCTCAAGATGCCAGGGCCAATAAGCGTCATCTCTGTCCCCGGCGACAAGAAGGACGCGCTCATTTGCGCCGACAAGATATACCGGGACGCAGCAGCCGCGGCAGACAGCAAGACACTTGCCGCTGAAGCTCCCGGGGGGAAGACCAAGACCAAGTCCGGCAAGAGCTCTGGAGCCCACTCCGGCAAACGCACCTCTTCGGAGTGCTGCGCTGCCGTTGAGGACGCACCATCGAGCTCCACCGGCAAGTGCAAGAAAGGAATGGCAGCTCCACCGGCAACCAAGAAGGTGTCCGCCAAGGAGGACGGCACTGGTGGTACTTTCACCATCAGTGCTACGCTCGACCCCAAATAGGAAAGCGCGCTCGTTGCCTTCCTGCGGGCGAATGTCGACGTGTTCGCATGGCAACCGTCTGACATCCCCGGCGTTCCCAGGAAGGTAATTGAGCACAAGCTTGTTGTTTGTCCTCACGCACGGCCCGTCAAGCAGAAGGTCAGGAAGCAAGCTGTGGAGCGCCAAGAGTTCATTGCCGAGGAGATCAAGAAGTTGGAAGCAGCAGGCCTTGTTAGAGGTGTACTTCATCCCACGTGGCTGGCCAATCCAGTTGTCGTGCGCAAAGCCAATGGGAAATGGAGACTTTGTATAGACTTCACTGATGTGAATAAAGCTTGTCCCAAGGGTCCATTCCCCTTGCCGCGCATTGACCAGATCGTTGACTCCACGGCTGGATGTGAGTTGCTTTCGTTTCTCGATGCATACTCCGGATACCACCAGATATTCATGGCTGAGGAAGACGAAGAGAAGACCACATTCATTACTCCATGTGGCACTTACTGTTTCATACGCATGCCCTTTGGATTAAAGAATGCGGGCTCAACATTTGCAAGGGTGGTCCACACTGCTTTTGAGCCACAGATACACAGGAATGTAGAAGCCTACATGGATGATATAGTGGTCAAGAGCAAGAGCAAGGATACCCTGATTCAAGACTTAGAAGAAACCTTTGAGAATTTGCGCAAGATACAACTCAAGCTGAACCCCGAGAAGTGCGTCTTCGGAGTCCCCTCCGGCAAGCTTCTCGGGTTCTTTGTGTCCCAGAGGGGGATTGAAGCCAATCCCGACAAGATCAAGGCCATCGAGCAGATCGAAGCCCCGAAGCGCGTCAAGGATGTACGAAGACTTGCTGGTTGTGTGGCTGCCCTCAGCAGGTTCCTTTCAAAGTCTGCAGAACGCGCCCTGCCTTTCTTCAAAATCTTGAAAAAGGCAGGTCCTATGAAATGGACTCCGGAAGCGGAGGCAGCGCTGCATGACTTGAAAGAATACCTGTCCTGCACTCCAATACTTGTCGCACCTAGACCACAAGAGAAGTTGCTGCTGTACCTAGCGGCAACCAATCAAGTGGTTAGTGCTGCGTTGGTAGCGGAGAGGGAGGCAGATGAGGAATCCACATCCCCGGCAAGCGCATCCAGCGACAAGCAGGGGGCTTCCCCGACAAGCTCTGACCCCGACAAGGACAAGTCTGCGCAGGAACAAGGAGAAGTCCGAAAGAAGATGGTGCAGCGCCCAGTCTATTTTGTAAGTTCCCTCTTGCAGGGGGCTAGATCAAGATACTCTGGGGTGCAGAAGTTGCTTTTCGGTCTCCTCATGGCCTCGAGAAAGCTGCGCCATTACTTCCAAGCACACGAGATAACGGTGGTCACTCGCTTTCCGTTGAAGAGGATACTGCAAAACCCAGAAGCAACAGGAAGGATCGTCGAGTGGGCACTGGAACTGTCAAGCTTTGGTCTCAAGTTTGAGAGTACTTCAACTATACAGAGTAGAGCTTTGGCAGAGTTCATAGCGGAATGGACCCCAACACCAGATGAAGAAGTTCCAGAGACAAGCATCCCCGTCCAAGAAGCAAGCAAAGAGTGGATAATGTACTTCGATGGTGCCTTCTCGCTGCAAGGCGCCGGCGCTGGCGTGTTACTCATAGCACCCACCGGAGAGCACCTCAAGTACGTTGTTCAAATGCACTTTCCCAAGGAGCAAGCGACAAATAATACTGCTGAGTATGAAGGTTTGCTTGCCGGCCTCAGAATTGCGGGCGAACTTGGGATCAAGAAGCTGATTGTGCGGGGAGATTCACAATTGGTGGTCCGACAAGTAAACAAGAGCTACCAGAGCCCTCTGATGGAAGCTTATGTCGATGAAGTAAGGAAGCTTGAAGAACACTTTGAAGGCCTGCAGATGGAGCATGTCCCAAGAGCTCAGAATGATATCGCAGATGGCCTCTCAAAGTGTGCTGCAATGAAGTTACCTGTGGAACCAGGGGTCTTCGTGCTCAAGCTAACTCAGCCATCCGTTACACCATCAGTTGGGCAAAGCAAGAAGAGGAAGTTGGTCTCCGGCGACTACCTGCCGGCGGATCTTCCTGAAGCCACCGCCAAGGTCCCCAAGAACAACAACCAAGATGCTGAGGAACAGTCTGCTCCTGTGGACCCAAGGGTCTGTACAGTTGAAGCAGGCATTCCCGACAAGCCTTGCCCCGGCAGGCTTGCCGGGGAACACTCAGCTCCGGCAGAGCCGCAGGTTCTTGCCGTAGAAGCTGAGGTTCCCGCAGCATCCCTGATGCCTTTAGTCCTTGTTGTTGAGCCTCAGGCTCTAGCATGGGCGCAGCAAATCGTCCGTTTTCTTCAAACTGGAGAACTTCCCGAAGAACCAGAAGAGATAGAGAGGATAACCAGGCAGTCAAGTATGTACCAGTTCATTGGCAACGAACTGTACAGAAGAAGACTCAACGGTGTCAGGTTGAAGTGCATTTCCCGGGAAGATGGACAGAAGCTGTTGGCAGAGATACACGGAGGCATATGTGGCCACCGCATTGGCGCAAGAGCACTTGCCGGGAAGGCGTTCCGGCAAGGTTTCTTTTGGCCAGAAGCCCTCCAAGATGCAACTGCACAAGTAACCAAGTGTGAAGCGTGCCAGTTCCATGCCAAGCAAATTCACCAGCCAGCTCAAGCTCTCCGGATAATCCCTTTGTCCTGGCCCTTCTCGGTCTGGGGGCTCGACATCCTCGGCCCCTTTCCCCGCGCAGTCGGGTGCTTTGAGTACTTGTACGTTGCAATCGACAAGTTCACAAAGTGGCCAGAAGTGGAACCGGTGAGAAAGGTGACCGCACAGTCAGCAGTAAAGTACTTTAGGTCAATTGTTTGCCGTTTCGGAATCCCTAACAGGATCATCACCGACAACGGCACGCAGTTCACAAGTCGCACCTTCATGCAGTACGTCCAAGACCTTGGCGCCAAGGTCTGCTTTGCTTCTGTTGCTCACCCGAGGAGTAACGGTCAAGCGGAGAGGGCCAACACTGAAGTGCTACGCGGACTAAGGACAAGAACGTTCGACGGGCTGCACAAGTGCGGAAGAAACTGGATAGAGGAGTTGCCGGCGGCTCTTTGGTCAATCAGGACGACACCAAATTGAGCCACCGGACAGACACCCTTTGCTCTTATCTATGGAGCAGAGGCAGTTCTCCCCACGGAACTCGTATATGGGTCTCCTCGAGTGCTCGCTTACGACGAGCTCGAGCAAGAGCAACTGCGGCAAGATGATGCATTGCTCCTCGAGGAGGACCGTCTCCAGGCTGCTGTACAAGCTGCTCGATACCAGCAAGCCTTGCGTCGCTATCATAGCCGCAAGGTCAAGGCCAGGAGTCTCGAGGAAGGCGACATTGTTCTTCGGCGCGTTCAGTCCGCCAAGAATTCCAACAAGTTGACGCCGAAGTGGGAAGGCCCTTATCGGGTGAGACAAGTCACAAGGCCCGGCGCTGTCCGCCTTGAGACCGAAGAAGGCTTACCGGTGAGCAATTCCTGGAACATCGAGCATCTTCGCAAGTTTCACCCGTGAGGCGCGGTTGCCGTGATCCGCTCCGGCAACCACCTTTTGTACAAGTCTTGCCGCTGTTGCATGTAAACCTTTGTACAAAGCCGGGCGCAGACCCCGTGCATCAGTAAAACTTTTGTGCTTCGCACTGTTTGTCATTTCATGCTTTTCTTTTTACTTGCATGTATCATCTGACATTTTGTGCAGCAAACATCCCCGGTGAGCAGTAACAAGCCACAAGGCTAGATACTTGTGTTTCCTCCTCTTTTCCTTTCTCTCTTAAACAGGAGAAGTGTTCCTCGCGCACAAGTTTGCCGGGGGGGGGAAGGAGATAGAGGTATGGACCAAGTGCTGATCAAGAAAGGGAAGCCTTGCCGGGAAGCAAACAGAACACAAAAGATAAGTTGACAAAGTTTGAGCATTCAAATTTTTAGAAAAATGTCTTAGTTGTCTTCCTTGAACAGCCACACTTTGTATGGAAAACCTGTGCGCGGAAGAACCTACCCGTGGCTAGCCGCACCCTTACTTTGTTTCGAGCACGCTCAACGGCTTAAGTGAGCTGCGACAAGTGTCGTGCCCTTACTTCGTTTTCGAGTTCGCTCAACAATCTAAGTGTGCTGCGACTAGCTGCGGCAAGGTTTCTTGCCGGCAAGGGCATTGCTAGCAGGCTGCTAAGAGTCCCGCACTCAGCGCTCGCGGCAAGGGTTCCTTTGCCGGCAAGTTCCCTAAAAACGTAGGGTGGAAAGCATACAAAGTGAAGGGACTAAACAAGGGAGATAACACTGCATTGATCATCCAAAATAAAGTTATATTACAAGATAGCTTGCCGCTGTTCTAACCAACTACTACCCATGACTTAATCGACAGCGGCAAGGGAAGCGGAAAGAAGGGAGCCTAGTCTTTTCGGTCTCCGTCGACCCTCTTGATCTTGCCCGCCTTGGCTACGATGTGGGCAACTTGTGCCTTCAACGCCTCCTGGTCAGCTTCGGGCGGCAGGGTCCGGAGGACGTTGACGAGGTTGATCCCGGGGTTGCGGTAGACGATCTTCGACAACACCCGCTCCATGGTACCCATGCAAAGCCGGTGCGCCTCGTCAGCCAGCTGCGCGGGGACCCTCTCCCGTAGCTGCGCGAGGGCCGGCGCCACTCCTCTGAAGAACAGGCTCAGCTTGGCGCTGTGGGGGAGGCTCTCGTCGGGGGAGTACACGAGGTGCTCCGCCCTCAGCGCCACCATCTGCTTGTCGATGTTGGCGGCGGAGGCGACGAGCTCCTCGGTCCACTGCTCCACCGTCTGCTGGAAGTTGTTCTGCGACAGGGCGGCACTGTCCAGCAAGGCCCTCTCAGCACGGAGATCGTCCTTCAGCTTCGTCTCGCGGTCCCGGGCGGCGTCAAGCGAGTCGGTGAGGGTGGAAACCTTCAGCTCCAAGTCTGCAATGGAGTCCTTGGCGTCGTTGAGCTCTTTGCCCTTCTCGGAGAGACGGACTTGCAGCTCCGAATTGGTGTGGGCGTCCTTCTCCCGCGCCACGTTGAGCGCGGCAACCCTGTCCTCGCTCGCCTTCAAGCCCGTCTCCAACTGCGCCACCCTGGCCTCCAGATCCCTCTTGGCGGTCTCTGCGGCAGCGGCGGCGTCCCTCGCCTCCTGCAGAGTCCCGCCAATGGCCTGCTCGCGAGCGGTGAGGTCGTCCTCGTGACTATCGAGGTCGACCTTCCGCTGGTTGAGCTCTCCCTCCCGCCGAGACAGATCCTCGGCGGCCAGTCGCTGCTGCTCCTCCACCTCGGCCTTCTCGAGGAGGAACGCCTGGTGTGCTCCGGCAAGCTCTTCACGTTCCTCCGCCAAGTTCCGGAGGGCCGCTTGGTTGGCGGCACGGAGCTCCGCGGCGCGTTTCTCCAGATCAGCACCAGCCTTGGCGGCCAGGGCCTCCCGGGAGTCCAACTTAGCCTGTCTGGCCCGGTACAAGGCCAGAAGCCGACGTAAGAGTTGCTCCTCTTCGGGCTCGTTGCTGCTGCCGGGCGCATCGACGACCCTCAGCCCGGCGGAGGCGAGAACTTCTCCGTCGAAGCTCTCCCCCTCCGCGGGTGCCCTTGATGAGGACGCCCACGGGACTTGGATGAAGACCCCTTTGGCGGCCTCCAGATAGACGCCCGACCCAGCCGCGGGGGCGGAGGGGTCGGCGGCCGGTGCAGTGTCCGGCGCTCCTGCGGCCTCAGGGCCAGCAGTGCGGTCGCCGGTCCCTTCCCCAGCTGCGGCGTCAGTGGTCGGGGCAGTCTCCTCGGCGGCTGGCTCATCAGCACCAGCCATTTCCTCAGTGGTGGTGGCATCGCCTGCATTGCCGCGCACGTCCTCCTCGGCGATGGTCTCCGTCTCCATCGACTCCGGGGCGGGCGGATCTGACAGAAGAAAAAGAAAAGAAAAATCTTCAAGCAAATATCCAAAAAGAAGAATCCAAGAAGAAGGAAAGTACAAGGGCTTACCTGCGCGGGCCTCTTCAGTAACGGGGTCCCTCGCTGGGGAGTTCTCCCTTGGCGGCGTAGCAGTGGCCCCTGCTGGCGGAGGGCCGCTTGCGCCTTCCCTTGGCGGGGTGCCCACCCTTGTCGGGGTGCTCGCCCTTGGCGGGGTACTCACCCTTGGCGGAGTACCCATCCTTGGCGGAGCGCTGTCCCTCGCCGGGGAGCTCATCCTCGGCGGGGAGGGTGGAACGAGCGGCTCATCGGGGGCGGCCTCTTGGTGCTCCTGCGGCTGCGGTTCCATTTCTGCACAAGACAACAGGCAAACGAGACGTTAGCAAGGACACCCTCAAGCGCGCCCGTCAAGCGGAAGAATGAACACAAGACTTACGCTGGGGGCTGCGCTGGGGGCTGCTCTCCGGAGCAGCAGGCTGGTCCGGCAAGTTTGTCGTTGGCGCATCCCCCGCCGCTGCGACGGGCTCGTCGTCCTCGAGGTCAACCACAGGGATCTTGGCCCTCTTCGCCATCCTCTGGGTCAAGGTCCTGGAAGCCAGACAAGATCAGAACCAAGCAAAAGAAATCAAGACAAAAGCAACAAAAATCAAAGGAAATAGAAATTGCAAGTGCTTACTCTTCCTCCTCTTCGTCGGAGCTGAGGGCGGAGAAGTCAAACTCCACCTCGCGTGCTCCAGCGCGAGGAGCTGGAGGAGAAGGCTCCCTCGGGCACTTGGCGGGCTCCGGAGCCATGGGTTGTGAAGACCCCGCTCCGGTCGTCCCCGAAGACCGAGGGGCGGAAGGAGCACCAGAACCACTCCGGGAAGATCCCCCTCCGCTTGTCGCTCAGGCACGGGGCGCCTCCTTGATGACCTTGCTCGTCGTGGTGGCGCGCGTCGCACGACGCTTCTGCTGCTGTCGGGGCGCCGGTTGCCTCGCTGTCTCAGTGGCCTTGCGGAGGCGCTTCTTCGGTTGTGGCGGAGGGCTTGGTGGTGGCGGAGAGTTCTCTGAGGATGAGGAGGCGTCGTCGAGGTTCAGAGACCCGCCAGAGTCTTCGTCAGAATCGCCAGATTCGGCGTCCTCTTCGGCGGGCTCACTGGACATGGTGCCCTGCCCGGCGGCCTCGCTCGTCCCGGCAGGCTCCCCGACAAGCTCCCCGGCAAGCTTCCCGGCGGGCATCAGCAATTTGAGGATTTCCTCCTCCTCGGCCTGGCTCACTGCGTCCGCTGCTTCTGCTTCATCCACAGTGTACTTCACCCGCGGCCGCGGCTGCGGCGGCCTCCTCCATTCTAGTGGCTATGTACGCCACATCCCGGTCGGTGGTCGCACGGGTGAGCCCTTTCTTCTCTTCGGGGTTGCGCGGCCGTTCAACCAGATTATCAAAGAAGGTTTGGACGGTCTCCGCTGAAGGCGTCAGCCAAGTGGGAACAACCCCGTGGGAGTCACACTCAGGCATTGCCGCGCGGATGGCACTAAGAGCAGTATTGTTGCACAATGGAACTACCCCGTCCGACGGTCTGAACCACTCCGGGTGCTTGGGGTCATGTTTGAACAGCTCCCGGACCATCCCCTTGAGTTCCAAGACAGTGAAGTTATAATTCAACCCGGGGCGCAGCCTCATGCGGTCTGCCGCGTTGCCGAACTCCCAGGCAGGCCTCTTCCTCTCCTGCAGAGGGGCAATGCGGCGGCGGAGGAAATCAGCCCCAACTTCACCTACAGTAAGATTGGCGGCCCGGAGACGAAGGATCCTAGTAAGGGCAATCTGCAGCTTGTCGCCCTCCGGGACCAAGTCACTCCAATCCTTGCCGCGCACTATTGCAGTCCGGCGCGGCGAGGTAAACTGCTCGGGTTCATCTTCCATGACCCAGCACCAATCAGCCCTCCACTCCTCCCACTTGCCGCGGAGCTCTCCGATCAAGTACGCCTCCTTCTTGCCGAGCCTGAAGATCCAGGAGATACCGCCGGAGAGTGGAGATCCGGACTCTACTCTAGGTGTGAAGAAGTGGCGGAAGAGAGCTACGTTTGGATGGACCCCGATATTGTTTTCGCACAGATGTGCGAAAACGTCCAAAGTGAGGACGGCATTCGGGGTGAAATCGAGGAGGTGGAGTCCGTACGTGTTCATCACATCGCAGAAAAACTCAGAATACGGAGGACAAAGGCCACAGTGGAAGAACAAAGCGAAGTAGTGGTAACCTCCCGGGTACATGTCGACGGCTACGGCAGGGAGGACTCTGGTGCGCGGGTGAGCCTTCGTCTCCCTCGCCCAGAACAGGTAATACTTGTCCCGCAGCTCCCTTGCGCCGAGCCTCGGCGGGAAGACCACCATCCTTCTCCGCATGGCTGCCAGCTTCGCCGCCTTGTCGGACTTCTCCTTCTTCGCCTTGTCGCTCTTCGCCTTGTCGCTCTTTGGGGCCATGGCGGGGACGGCGAGGGAGGTCGACGGCGCTGCGGATGCTGGAGACGGCGGAGGAAGGGTGGACCTCGGCTCTCTGTCGACCTTTGGGGAGGCGGAGAGCGGCGGGGGTTTCTGGAGATTCAAGACACAATGAAAGCAATGGGGGGGAAACTGCCCCTGCTTCCTCTGCTTTTAAGGGGGAAGTGGGGGACGTTCCGCATTTCCCATTAAAAGAAACAGGCCACGATCTCTCTCACGACGCCGCAATCGACACGTGCCGTTAGGGAGAGATGCGGCAGATGCGGAGTGGGAAACGGTGCGCCGTTGGCCGCGTGTGCCCGTGCACTGTTTTGGGCCTGGCCCAACAGCGCTCGGCACAGTGTGTGGCCCAGGCCCGGGGGCTCCTGTCGGTGTACTAAAGTAGGGGTACCTTAGTATCCCGACTTGTGCACGGGCAGTAGCAGCGTCCCGTGGTCTGGCTCACCACGCGCCCGCCAAAGCCCACTCTGGACCCCTTTGAAGCCATCCAAGAACAAAGTATTCAAGCTAAGAGACAAGACCCCGGCAAGAGGAGCTTGCCGGGAAGGCCGCACCAGGCTCAAGGTTATCATTCCAAGCACAAGACCCTGGCAAGAGGAGCTTGCCAGGAAGGCCAAAGAACAGCACCTCAAAAGATATATCGTGGCGCATCATGCGCCCCGGCAGGACCCGGAGAGCGACAAGCTTCCGGGCCTGGCAAGATAGCAACCCCGGCAAGGTGCTTGCCGGGGGAGGTTTACACTGTGTGCCTGCGCTCCAGCTCATCTGGCCACGCGTCGCCCTGGGGCCCTTCCAGGGGCACGTGGCAGATGGGTGTGCAGCCTGGGGTACACGGTGGCGAGCCGCGGTGACGAGGCCATCGTCGTGGCGAACGGAGACGCCCGGGCGGACGCTTTTGGGGTGACGGCGACGGGCATTCAATGCCTTTGTCCCCCATCGTCTGGGTTAGGTATAGATCAATGTACGTGCACCGTGCATACACTGTTCATGCACTGTTCCATCTACCACCAATTTTACGTTTTTACCCTCCTCTATGTTGACACCTGTCGGTGACCCTTTTGAGCTATAAAAGGAGGCCCATGCACAACGTAGAGGGGGTTCGACTCCAGAAACTTGATCACTCCCACGCTCGGTGCAGCTAGTACTGTAGATCTTCAAGCTCCCGAGCTCAAGAACTCAATACAACCAAGGCAGGAGTAGGGTTTTACGCATCCGTGCGGCCCGAACCTGGGTAAACTGAACGCGTGTGCCCCTCGATCTACTCTTTGTGCTCCCTCCGCTCCCTTGACGTACCGAAAAGGGGCTCCGGTCCCATAGGTGTTCGTGGGCGACCAGTTTCCCCGACACGCTCCGTGGTGGAAACCTACAGAGAAGAAAAAGCCATCTCCGGCGGGCAGATTCTGCCGGGGAGATCACCTCCCGGAAGGGGAGATCGTCGCCATCGTCATCACCATCGACACGGGCATCATCGAGATCATCATCAACATCATCCCCAACACCAGCACCATCTCCATATTCATCCAAGTCTCATCTTACAATCGCAACTTGTGTTGTAACGCGTACTACCTATCCTCTCTACTCCATCGGTGTTGATTACTACTTTGTGGTGAATGCTATTGAGTTTTGTTGGAGAAATACTATTATGTCTAGATTGTTTATCACCTATTTATTCCCACTGATCATGATCTCTTTTATGTCTTGTGAGTAGTTACCCTAGTTCTTGAGGACATGGGGAAAGTCTTGTTGTTAGTAGTCATATGCTGTTGAAGTAATATGTGTTGTTTGATACTTAAGTTGTGTTGTCATTCTACTAGTGGTGTTGTGTGAGTCGAACACTCAACACTTCGCCTTATTAAGGACCTAGGAGAATACATTGTGTATAAAGAATGCTTATGGTGGGTTGCCGGAGTGACAGAAACCTGAACCTCAGTTCGCACGCTTTTGCATAAGGGAATAATGGATCCTCGATCGTATTGCTATGGTTAGGCTTTTGCCTTAAATTCTATCTTGTATTTGCGGATGCTTACAAGGTGTTTAATCATAAGAGTGCATTCATCTTAGTCTATAGAGTGCACTAGCATAGATCCACCCACTCAACACTTATCAACACATAACATAGTATCGATACGGAATATGGTGAAAGCACATGACTACCTCTCCCGTGTGTCCTCAAGAACGCTTTAGTCTTTATAAGTTCAGTTGCTAGGCCTCTCCTTTGCTAAGAAAGGATTGGGCCACTTGTTACTCTCAGTACCTTTTACATTACTTGCTTTTACTGTCCTGTTGCTTATACCGAGAAAACCCCTAAAAGTTATCTTTCAGTGCTTGCAGTAATTTCTTGCTCAGAATCGCTTATCAATACCTTCTGCTCCTCGTTGGGTTCGACACTCTTACTTATCGAAAACGCTGCAATAGATCCCTTACGGTTGTGGGTCATCAAGTACCGTTTTCTGGCGCCGTTGCCGGGGAGCGTCGCGCTATTGGTAAAGTGAAACTGGTAAGAAAGTTTTTTTTATATAATTCTGTTTTTATTTTTGCTATTTGCTGCTCCTTGTCCTTATGGACAACCCTATTATTGGATCGTTGCTTGCGGGAAGACGCCCCACACCTGTGGTGGTTGATCCTCCCCCTACTGAAATTGTGCCTTATAAAATACCAGCTGGTATTATCGATTATGTTTTGGCTAATCGTTACGCAGGAGACAGACATCCCGGTGAACACTTGCTATATCTGTCACAACTATGTTCATTATTTAAGCTTGCAGGTGTATCGAGGGAGTTTGTCATGAGGAAATTGTTTGTCGTATCACTTATAGACAAAGCTTCAGATTGGTATGGGCTTCTCGATAACTCACACTTGCTGGACTGGCAGGAGCTTATGTCTCTCTTTTATACTAAGTTTTATCCTCTTCATGAAATTCATCGAGACAGGAATTATATCTATAACTTTAGGTCTCGTGACGGAGAAAGCATTGCTCAAGCTTGGGGGAGATTGAAGTCCCTAATGCTCAAATGCCCTATTCATAAGCTTCCCAAGGAAATTATACTTACAAATTTTTATGCCAGGCTTTCTCGTCAGGATAAGGAGATGCTGGATGCCTCCTCTAGTGGGGTATTTCAAAAGAAGAGTGTTGAAGAAAGGTGGGATCTTATTGAAAGAATCCAGAGGAATACCGAAGATTGGGAAATTGATAAAGGTATTGAACCCGCTATAAATTATGAACATGATTATATTGAGAGCTATGTGAAAACTGATTACTTCAATACTTTTTGCTCTAAGATTGGTCTTGATTCCCATCTAGTGATTGATTTGTGTAAGAATTTTGCCTCTCACGTTGATTCTTTTAAAAAGAAGAGAGACCAGCACCATGAACCTTTTAAAGAACCACCTATTGATATTTATGTTGCTGACCCTATTTTGCCTGCAGTTATATATGAAAAGCCTCCTTTTCCCACGAGGATGAGGGAGCACTCTCTTGTGACAGGCATAATAAATAAAAGTGAGAGAAGAGTTGATGAGCCTGAGGACCAGATCAGGGTCGATCCTCAAGTTGCATTGATTAAAGACCTTGCTACTAATGATGTTTGGCATTCCAATATAAATTTTTGTGCTGTTTCCACTAACCTTGTCACAGCCAAGAATAAAGGCCCAATTTCAGGTACTCCAGTGGTATCTGTTAAAATAGGAGATCACAATTATTATGGGCTATGCGATTTGGGATCGAGTGCAAGTGCTATCCCCTATTAACTTTATGAAGAGATCATCGGTGAGATTTCCCCTTGTGAACTTGAAGAAGTTGATGTTACTATTCATCTTGCAAACAGAACAACTATCTCTCCTATCGGAATTGTGAGGGACGTTGAAGTCTTATGTGGACAGGTAAAATACCCTACCGACTTTCTAGTACTTGGTTCAGAGAGGGACAATTTTTGTCCAATTATTTTTGGTAGACCTTTTCTTAGAACTTGTGGAGCTATAATAGATTGCAAGAAAGGTAAAGTTTCTGTTGAATTCAATGGTGAGCCATATGAATTTAATTTTTCTAAGTTCTCTAAGCAGCCTCGTGGTACTAATTTACCTAGTGATGATAAAATTATTGAAAGTATTGCCTCTATTGCTATTCCCCCTAATGATCCTTTGCAGCAATACATGGAGGACCACGAGAATGATTTGCATATGCAGGAAAGAAATGAACTAGATGAAATATTCTTGAGGCAGCCTGCTATCCTGAAGCACAACCTTCCGGTTGAACCTTTGGGAATTTTATCAAAACCGAAAGAAGACCCGGTGTTTGATCTTAAACCTCTTCCCGAACGCTCAAGTATGCTTATTTAGATGAAAAGAAAGTATATCATGTTATTATCAATTCTAACCTTTCAGGATATGAAGAGGAGCGATTATTGGAAGTACTTCGTAAACACCGAGGCGCAATTGGCTACACCCTTGATGACCTTAAGGGGATTAGTCCATCTATCTGTCAACATACTATCAACCTTGAGCCTGATGCTAAACCAGTTGTTGATCATCAACGACGGTGAACCCGAAGATGATGGATGTCGTGAGAACTGAGATTCTCAAGCTTCTAGCCGCAGGTATTATCTACCCTATAGCTGATAGTAAGTGGGTAAGTCCGGTACATTGTGTTCCTAAGAAAGGAGGTACAACTGTGGTTCCTAATGATAAAAATGAATTAATACCTCAGAGAATTATTATTGGATATAGAATGTGTATTGATTACAGGAAGTTGAACAAGGCAACCAGGAAGGATCACTATCCGTTGCCGTTCATCGACCAAATGCTTGAAAGGTTATCCAAAAATACCCACTTTTGTTATCTCGATGGTTATTCTGGCTTCTCTCAAATTAATGTTAACACTGCCGATCAAGAGAAGACCACTTTTACTTGTCCCTTTGGTACTTATGCTTACAGGTGTATGCCTTTTGGTTTATGTAATGCCCCTGCTACTTTTCAAAGGTGTATGTCTGCTATCTTTCATGGTTTCTGCGGGGATATTATGGAAGTCTTCATGGACGATTTCTCCGTCTATGGAACTTCTTTTGACCATTGTCTTCACAACCTTAATAAAGTTTTGCAGAGATGCGAGGACACAAATTTGGTACTCAACTGGGAAAAGTGCCACTTTATGGTTAATGAAGGAATTGTTCTTGGTCACAAGATTTCCGAAAGGGGAATTGAAGTGGACAAGGCCAAGATCGAAGCTATTGAGAGGATGCCCTATCCAAGGGACATCAAAGGTATTCGCAGTTTTCTCGGTCATGCAGGTTTTTATAGAAGATTTATTAAGGACTTTTCTAAAACCTTGAGACCCCTCACTAATCTTCTCTAGAAGGATGTTCCTTTTGTATTTGATGAAAATTGTAAGGAAGCTTTTGAAGTCCTTAAGAAAGCTTTAATAACTGCTCCTATAGTACAACCACCTGACTGGAATTTACCTTTTGAGATTATGTGTGATGCAAGTGATTTTGCTGTTGGAGCTGTTTTAGGACAAAGAGTTGATAAGAAATTGAATGTTATACATTATGCTAGTAAAACCCTTGATAGTGCTCAAAGAAATTATGCTACTACTGAGAAGGAATTCTTAGCTGTAGTTTTTGCTTGTGATAAGTTTAGGCAGTATATTGTTGATTCCAAAGTTATTATTCATACTGATCATGCTGCCATTAAGTATCTTATGACAAAGAAGGATGCCAACCCAAGGCTTATCAGATGGGTACTCCTTCTTCAAGAATTTGATTTGCAGATTGTTGATAGGAAAGGGGAAGACAATCCGGTGGCGGACAATCTTTAAGGGTTGGAAGATATACCGCACGACCCCATCCCAGTTAACGATAGTTTTCCAGACGAGCAACTTGCCGTTGTAAAAGTACAATCTCTTTCCGATCCTTGGTATGCAGATTATGCTAATTTTATTGTTGCAAAGTATTTGCCTCCAGGTCTAACATTTCAGCAAAGGAAGAAGTTCTTTCATGATTTGAGGCACTACTTTTGGGATGACCCACATCTTTTCAAAGAAGGTCCCGACGGGATCGTGAGAAGATGCATTCCGGAACATGAGCAGAAGGACATTCTCAGACGGTGTCATGATAGTCCCTATGGAGGACATCATGCCGGTGAGAGGACTGCACATAAGGTTCTTCAATCAGGTTTTTATTGGCCTACTCTCTTTAAAGATGCTAGAAATTATGTTTTAGCCTGTGATAAATGTCAGAGAGTTGGTAACATTAGTAGAAGGAATGAGATGCCTATGAATTACTCACTAGTGATTGAACCTTTCGATTGTTGGGGTTTTGATTTTATGGGGCCTTTTCCTTCTTCGCACAAGTACACTCACATTTTAGTAGCTGTTGATTATGTGACCAAGTGGGTTGAAGCAATCCCCACTGAAAGTGCTGATCACAAAACATCTTTGAAAATGCTTAAAGATGTAATTTTTCCTAGGTTTGGTGTACCAAGGTATCTCATGACTGATGGGGGATCACACTTCACGAACGGAGCTTTTAGAAAAGCTTTGGCTAAATACGATGTTAATCATAGAATTGCTTCACCATATCATCCTCAAACTAGTGGGCAAGTTGAGCTCACCAACAGAGAGATTAAGTTGATCTTGCAGAAAACAGTAAACAGAAATAGAAAGGACTGGTCAAATAAGTTAGGAGATGCTTTGTGGGCATATAGAACTGCTTACAAAAACCCCATGGGCATGTCCCCCTATAAGATGGTGTATGGCAAGGCTTGCCATTTGCCATTAGAGTTAGAGCACAAAGCTTTCTGGGCTGTTAGAGAGCTTAATGCTGACCCAAAATTAGCTGGTGAGAAGCGTCTCATGAACTTGACTTCTCTAGATGAATGGAGGAGTGAAGCTTACGAGAGCGCTAAAATGTTCAAGGAAAAGGTAAAAAGGTGGCATGATAGGAAGATTCTGAAACGTGAATTTAATGTTGGCGATAAGGTTTTGTTGTTTAGATCCCGTTTCAGGTTTTCTCCAGGTAAACTACTTTCCAGGTGGGAAGGACCATTTCATATTGAAGAAGTTTATCGGTCTGGTGCAATTAAGATTAACAATTTTGAAGGCACCAAACCTCAAGTTGTGAATGGGCAAAGACTTAAACATTACATAGCAGGAGACCCTGTCAATGTTGATGTGAATATAATATACACAACAACTCATGAAGAACATGTTGCAGCCCTGTTTCAGATGCCAGCAGAAGCAGAATAAAGAAAAGGTATGTAGTACGGTAAGGAAACATCGCAAACCATCATAAAAGTTCCGTATTACGAGTTTTTGCAAAATTAGTAAAATTCTGAGCCGAAGTGGAGTCGGAGACGAGCTCCAGGGGGTCCAGGCGCCCCCCTGGCGCGCCCCACCTCCTGGCCGTGCCGCCAGGGCGCCTGGACACCCGGGAGTCCGCCTCCGACCCTGCTTTGGTCCGTTACCTTCCTTTCTGTGCATAAATTTTTCCTATATATTTGCCCGGATTGTTCCGGCAACGTATCTTGCGATTTCGCGTGTTTTCTCTTCGATCTGTTTCTGCCAGGGAATCTTTCAGCTGAATTTAGGTGCCATGGCTTCTCCAAGTTCCCCCAAGGACAAGTTCGTCGTCAACGTCATCAACCCTTACCTCGCTGAGGTAAAGAAGCACCCTCAGGTTGTTCGGATGGAGGACGGTGTCCTTCATCAAGAAGATCTGAAGGGACCTATCAATGAGGGGAGCATCCAGGCTAGGCTGGAAGAAGTGGAGCAAGAAGTCTTCGAGTACAAGAAGATGATCGAGCGTGGTGTTGAAGCTAACTTTAACATCATCAATGAGCTGAAGAACTACTTCCTGAAGGAGATGAAGGAGATGCGGGAAAGCATCACCACGTCTGAAGAAAGAATTATAGAGCTCCAAGGGCAAATTAATGATCTACATAACCAGAACTGTGAGTATGAACTAAGGTTTATGCGCATGGGTTTGGGTGCTGAATGCAGGATTCAGGAGACGAGCTTCTCATATGAGACTGGAGAACCCCTTCCATGGAAGCGCTTCGCCAAGGACTACGTGATCAACGCCAACAAGGATGATGAGTGATATCCCCTTGGGTAACGGCATTCCCTTGGCTTGTTCCAAGCTTGGGGGGTGCCCGGTATCTTTATCTTTACCTTTTGTCTTTTAGAGTCAAGTAGAGTCGTATCATGTCTAGGGAGGTTTTTATATGAGATAGGTGTGTGCATTGAGGTCTATCACTCCTTCGGTGAAGAATTATATCCGTGAGTGTGGAGTCATCCATGATGGAATATTAATGAGAAGTTTATTGGTTCCTTTTGCTGCACTCGGTATTCTCTTCACGCAATCGACCTTATATGATTATTCTTCTGGGGAGTATTGACCTTATGTCAGGTATGGCTGTGAAAACTTTATTTAATCTTGGCAAACATAGCTTTGGTCATAACAACAAGCATGATTTTCTTAAAAGTATCAACATAGCCAAAACCTTTATGTTATTATGCTTGAAGTGTTATGCTGTCAAGGAAGACAACTTGATGTGTTATGCTTATTTCAATGTTCATGCTTTATATTGCTTTGCATCTTAGTCATCATCAGTTGTCTGCTCTCTCAAAACCTTTGCTAGCCTAACTCTGTACTAAGCGGTATTCTGCTTGTGCATCCATACCCTTAAAACCAATACTTTCCATATGAGTCCACCATACCTACCTACTCGTGGTATTCCACTACCACCTCCTAAAAGTATATAATTTATGTGTTATCCTTAAATGTTCAAAATCTTTTATTTTGTGCCTCTGTTTTAGCTCATGAGGAAGTAATAGCTAATTCATAGTCTTCTTGAATTGGACAAGCTTCACCCCGGGATTGCATGTCTAATGTGCAAACCCATAATACGAGAAGGAACTGGCAAAGAGTGCGCCCGACTTAAAAATAATATAACAAACAAACCCTCCTTCACGCTTTGTTCATGAGAAATCAGAAAACTTTGGCAGTGATAAACAAAGGAGAATAAGAGGATGTTATCGTCCTCGTGCGGGAGCCGTTCCTCGAAACTTGTCCAGCTCAAAAAGCAATTGAGTTATCTATTAGCATTCGTTGACAAATCATGCACCCCTAAAAACTTGTTTTCATTCTGTTTGATTTGAGGATAGCACATGAGTTTTCCCTACTACCCTAGAACAGGGCCTATCTTTTAATTTTAAGTTGAGTCAGTTACTTCTACTTCCTTCTATTTCTCAAAGAGAGCAGACGTTTGATGTTGATAAGAATTCATTCATATAAAGCTGCATTAAGATTTGTCATATCATATCCTTGTTGACATTATCATTCGATAAGTAAGTTGTTTGTCATGCCCAGCTAAGGCAAACATCTTCCTTTGTGTTAACACTTTCACTTCTTGCCTATTAACATGTTATTTTCAAAAAGCTTCAATTGATCTCATCAAAATATAAGAGCAAAAGTTAAATCTATTTGTTGTTCTTTGACCGAAGGACATGTTTGCCATGATATAATGAGTTTCCTTAGCCCTACTTTCGAATATAAGTGTTATCACTCTTTCATAAGGGCCTTATGAGTTGAAGATTGCTGTTGAGGATATTTGAGTTGGTAAAGAAACTATGATGCTTCTTGTCCGTATTCTATTTATCGACACTTCACTCTCTAAACTTGTGGACATGTTTACCGAGTTCATATTCGCTTGGGGACAAGCAAGGTCTAAGCTTGGGGGTGTTGATACGTCCAAAATGCATCACTATTTTGTATCATAATTTATCCTTATTCATTGATATATTTCATGTTACGGTGATGTTCATATGTTGTTTTGGTCTATTTTACACAGTTTGCAAACTTTCCGATGCCGAAGCAGCAGACGCAGGATTCAGCAGTGAAAAGTGGACGCTGAGTTGCTGAAGAAGAATACCTCCAAATTACCTGAAAATTGACGGGAGATATTTTTCAGACGGATCACGAAGGGACGCGAAAGAGCAACCAGAGGGGGGCCATAGGGTGCCCAGGCGGCCTGGGGGCGCCCCCCTGGCCGCGCCGGGGGGTCGCCTGGAGCCCCTGGCCCACCTCTGGCCGGCCCCTTTTGCATATATGCTCTCCGTTATCCAAAACCCTAGGGACGGGAATTTTTACGGAGTTCCGCCGCCGCTCCGTGGCGGAAACCTACAAAGAAGAAAAAGCCATCTCCGGCGGGCAGATTCCGCCGGGGAGATCACCTCCCGGAAGGGGAGATCGTCGCCATCGTCATCACCATCGTCACGGGCATCATCGTGATCATCATCAACATCATCCCCAACACCAGCACCATCTCCATGTTCATCCAAATCTCATCTTACAATCGCAACTTGTGTTGTAACGCGTACTACCTATCCTCTCTACTCCATCGGTGTTGATTACTACTTTGTGGTGAATGCTATTGAGTTTTGTTGGAGAAATACTATTATGTCCAGATTGTTTATCACCTATTTATTCCCACTGATCATGATCTCTTTTATGTCTTGTGAGTAGTTACCCTAGTTCTTGAGGACATGGGGAAAGTCTTGTTGTTAGTAGTCATATGCTGTTGAAGTAATATGTGTTGTTTGATACTTAAGTTGTGTTGTCATTCTACTAGTGGTGTTGTGTGAGTCGAACACTCAACACTTCGCCTTATTAAGGACCTAGGAGAATACATTGTGTATACAGAATGCTTATGGTGGGTTGCCGGAGTGACAGAAACCTGAACCCCAGTTCGCACGCTTTTGCATAAGGGAATAATGGATCCTCGATCGTATTGCTATGGTTAGGCTTTTGCCTTAAATTCTATCTTGTATTTGCGGATGCTTACAAGGTGTTTAATCATAAGAGTGCATTCATCTTAGTCTAGAGAGTGCACTAGCATAGATCCACCCACTCAACACTTATCAACACATAACATAGTATCGATACGGAATATGGTGAAAGCACATGACTACCTCTCCCATGTGTCCTCAAGAACGCTTTAGTCTTTATAAGTTCAGTTGCTAGGCCTCTCCTTTGCTAAGAAAGGATTGGGCCACTTGTTACTCTCAGTACCTTTTACATTACTTGCTTTTACTGTCCTGTTGCTTATACCGAGAAAACCCCTAAAAGTTATCTTTCAGTGCTTGCAGTAATTTCTTGCTCAGAATCGCTTATCAATACCTTCTGCTCCTCGTTGGGTTGGACACTCTTACTTATCGAAAACGCTGCAATAGATCCCTTACGGTTGTGGGTCATCATTTGCTAGGCATGTTTTTTCAATGATAATTAAGGTTGTGAAGAAGACCAAAAGTTTGTAACCTGTACGGCCAGTAGGTGATGCATGAGTTAGACCAAAGGAGAGATTTCCTGCTTCTAATTTTTACGGATTATGCATTTCTTTTTCCATGTGCAGTTAAATATCAAGATAAGATGGCATAGTAGAAGTTTGATCCCACAACTACAAATATTTTGAGTTTGACCAAATAATATCTGAACTAGATGAAGAAAACAGAGTTTGGTCAAAAAAATCCTAGTTACTCAAATTCTGATAACATACGCCCACAATGTTTCCCTGGTTCCAAAAGAAATTGTTACAACATCTCACATTATTTTTCAGAGAGCGGAATTCAGGTTCCCTAGTTCTAACTATGGATAAGATGTCAAAGGAAACAATGAAAACATAGGGTATAATGCTGAACACGGGCTCTCGGTTTGTCTTGCCATAGTACGAATCCATGTGTAAGAAAAAAAACATAATAGTGTATCACTGCCCACCTAGACAACAAGAAACATAATAGGCTATATGTTTTTTGAAGAAGAGAAAGACATGGCTTAATCAGTAGTTAATTAGCTTTTGCTTTTGCTTTTCAGTACCAAATTCTAGCTAGTACCAGCAAAGTAACATCTAGCAGCAATCATTTTCAAATATATATACAAGACAGTAGGTAAAAGGAATTTATATGTGCCCACTGGACATTTTTATAATTCAGCATGCATATATAGGAGACAAAGCATTCAGAGATGGCGGCCTGCCCTGTATATCGATCTTTGCCTGATGGGAGGAAGAGTTGAGGCACAAGTGTGTAGCAAGCATCAGTGAAACAGAGGTAAGTAATAGCTCAAGATTCAGTTTACATGTCATATACTCTTCAGCAACACTGCTTGCCAAAAAGAATTGCACTAACATGAGCACTTGACATGTACCAGTAATTAATTTCAAAAGATAAATTTAGACATGTCAGCAATCGACCATATGCAGAAACCCACCACCAAATGGCCTTATCAGCAGTTTGACATGTCGCAACACGACAGAAACCACTAGCTCTGCACATGTCCTCATCATCTGTGATGTACCTCTTTTGGCAAATGAACTTAGAGATTGGATAAAAGCTGGTAGTAAACTCTAGAGTTTTTAAAGTAGGGACACTAGGATAAAAGCTGGTAGTAAACTCAAGGATTGCATAGGATGTATTGTAGTTAATTAACAACTTGTGAATCCCCGCAAAAACAATTAGGCTGCGTTTGGCAATGAAGTTTTTCTGCAGTTTTACAAAAAATACTGTGGTCTTCAATAAAGCCGCAGTTTCAAATACTTTGATGTGTTTGGCATGAACAAATATAGCAGTTTTAGAAACTGTAATTTCTTGAAACCATAGTTTTTTTGCTGTTTTGGAAAAAGAGGTTGGGACCTCTTTTTCATAAACAGAGAAACGTGTGCGTTAATTTGCTCTCTCCTGCAATTTTTACTTAGGTCATGTAGCTCCTTAGGTATAGCTAAGTCAGGTTCAGTTGTGTAGCAATCGTTCAAAACTACGGTAAAACAGCATCGGCCAAACATATCCGTAGTTTTCCGAAAACTGAGAAAAATGCAGTTTCTAGAAACTGTAGTATTTGTTGTCCACGCATTGCAATACCAAAGTTTCGGAATACTGCAGTATTTTAAAAACTTTACTGCCAAACTAAAGCAACAGAGCAAAAAAACTAGGAATCAGAGTTAACACTAACAAGGACTAGGATCCTATGCAACTAAAGCAACAGAGCAGAAAAACTAGGTCAGTATTAATCGCGAATCTAGCGCCGGCGATCGATCTAGGGCAGGCCGCGATCCATCCAGGGGGGAACAGAGCAGAGCAATCGTGACGTGGCAGTAAGGAAGCAAAGAAGGGGGGGAAAGAAGGGAGAGGAGAATACCTTGGCGTCGAGGGATTGGACGCGGGTGGAGAGGGTGCCGGCGACGAGCTCGCCGGCGCAGGGGTTGAAGAAGTCCGACGGCCCCACTTCTCGACCACGTTGGCCTACTCCACGCACCCGCATGGGTTGAAGAAGTCCGGCGGCCCCACTTCTCGACCACGTTGGCCTGCTCCACGCACCCGCAGAAGTCCGGCAGGGGTCGGGGCGGCGGCGGGGGTCGGGGCGGCAGCGCGCGGGGGTCGGGGCGGGGGGGCGGCGGCGCGGGGGAGTGAGAGAGGCCTGCTTCAGTGCGCGGGGGCGATGGAGAGGGAGGC
>LR738711.1:853200792-853259418 GCA_902687465.1 Secale cereale | reverse complement strand
GGTGCGGTGGGTCGTCGGCGGCGATGGAGTAGGGGAGGGTGCGGGGGGTCGGCGGCGGCGGCCGGTGGAGCGTGGGGTGCTCGGCGGCGAGGGGGACTGGATCTGGAGAGGTGGGATAGCGATCGAGATCGAGATCGAGTGTCCATGAAATTTAAAAACATTCAAGAGTTCAAAAAGTGCCCATGAAATACAATCGAGAAATGAAGGCTACGATTTAAATACAATCGATCTCAGCTAGCTATCTGTTCATAATCTTCTTGCCCTTCTTTTTCGCAAATGGAGTTCTTCTGTGGAACGGACGTCCTTTAGGTAGGGTGGTCCTGCTTCTTCTTCTGGTGTATGCTGCTACTTCATCATCGTCGTCATGTTCGATCTTCGGGTCGCCGTACTTGTCGAAGTCTTGCTCATTGGCTACTCCATCCATTTCGATGATCTTCCTTTTGCCTCTCCTCACGACAACATGACTGGGCTTTGACGGGTCGGTAATGAAGAAGCATTGGTCAACTTGGGAAGCCAGTACCCATGGCTCATTTTTCGCGGTGATGTTTGCGCCCGCGGTCTTGGATTTGGCTTCGGGTATAACCATGGTGGTGAAATACCGGTCTTCTTTTAGGACGCTCTTGGCCCATCTGACACGGAACATCAAGACCTTCTCTCCAGCGTAGCGCAGCTCCCAGATCTCCTCGATCCTACCGTAGTATCTGTCCTTGTCGTTACCGGTGTAGGATTCCATCGTTACCCCGGAGTTCTGATAACCATCGCTCTTCATGTCCTTGGCCTCGGTGTAGAATGTGTAGCCGTTGATATCGTACGCCTCATAGGTCATCAGGTTGTGCTCGGCGCCCTGTGACAAGGCGGATATGAGTTGTTCTTCCGCGAAAGAATCCTCATGTAAAGGGTACGACAAAAGCTTCTGCTTGAACCAACGCGTGAAACATGAGTTGTGCTGTTTGATTATATCTCCGTCCGTCCTCTGTTGGCCTCGGTCATTGTACGTCTTCTCAATAAAGGTTTTGCGCTCTACCACCCAAGGATCGACCACGTCTATGTGTTGTAGCGCGGCTAGGTTTGCTCTTAGAAAGTCGGCGAGTCGACCCTCGAAGTCGACATGCATTTCGCGGTGACCCTCACGGTGACCCCATCCAGCGAGCCTGCCGAGGTGCCTGTTGACGGGCAGACCAACGAGGTTCTCGATGCCTAGATAATTCGTGCAGTAGGAGATGCACTCTTCGGTCAGAAAGCCCCTGGCTATGCTTCCCTCTGGACATGACATGTTGCGAACGTATCCTTTGATGACACCATTCATCCTTTCAAACGGCAACATGCTGTGCAGGAATGTCGGCCCGAGTTGGATGATATCGTCCATGATATGGACCAGCAGATGCATCATAACGTCGAAGAATGCGGGCGGGAAATACATCTCAAGCTCGCATAGTATCACCACGATCTCTTCCTGTAGCCTTCTGAGTTGCCTCACGCCAACCGACTTCCGAGAGATGACATCGAAAAAGTTGCATAGGCCAAATAGCGTTTCACGGACGTGCGCGTCCATGATCCCACGGATTGCAACTGGAAGTATCTGCGTCATCAGCACGTGACAGTAGTGAGACTTCATCCCGCTGTACTTCTGCTTCGCTGGGTCTAGGTATCTGCTTATCTTCCCCGCGTAACCGTAAGGAAGTTTTACTCCTACGAGGCAGGTGAAAAACTGCTCGATCTCCTCCTGACTTAGAGTGAAGCACGTGGGAGGGTAGTCATTTCCGGCCTTCTTGGCCTTTTTGCCTTTGCGACGACTTTCCGTGTCCTGCTTCGCCTCATCATCATCATCATCATCATCATTAGCGTGAAGCTCCTGCCTGATGCCCATTGATTTCAAGTCTGCCCTTGCTTTCGGCCCATCTTTGGTCCTCTCTGGCATGTTGAGTAGGGTACCAAGCAGACTCTCGCACACGTTCTTCGTGATATGCATGACATCTAGGCTGTGAGGCACACGGTGGATCTTCCAGTACGGCAAGTCCCAGAAAACAGACCTCGTTTTCCATACCTTCAGCAGCGGCTCTGGCGCCTTTCGCTTCTTTCCCGGCTCTGGCGCCTTTTGCTTCTTTCCCGGCAGTGGGCAATCTTTCCAATTTTTCAACACCTCGTCTATTTCCTCGCCGCTCCTCGTACGCGGGCGTCCTCGGGGTTTGGTTTCACCATCGAACAGATCCTTGCGTTTTCTCCACAGGTCATCGTCGCGAAGCCACCTTCGATGTCCCATGAACACAGTTTTCGAAGACCCGGGATCTCTATCTAGCTGGCGATACATTGTGTCATCCATGCACCTGACGCATCCAGAAAATCCGTGGACCACCTACCCCGTGACATATCCGTAACCGAGATAGTCATGCACCGTCGTGAGCAGTGCGGCTCTCATAGGGAAATATTATTTCTTTGTGGCGTCCCACGTATTGGATGGCGTTTTCCACAGCGTGTCTAGCTCCTCTTTCAGCAGCCCCAGATACAGATTGATGTCGTTCCCTGGTTGTTTCGGTCCTTCAATTAGCATACTCATGTGAATGTACTTCCTCTTCATGCACAACCAGGGGGAAGGTTGTACATCCACACAAACACAGGCCAGGTGCTATGTGTGCTTCTCTGGCTGCCAAACGGATTGACTCCATCGGTGCTCGCGCCTGGCGCGATGTTCCTTGGATCGTTCCCAAATTCTAGGTCTTCGAAGTTCAACGCTTGCCACTGGGTCGCATCCTTAGGGTGACTCAGCATCTTGTCTTTTTTATCTATCTCCGGATCATTTGCGTCATCTTCTCGCTTCTTCTCCTCCCTATCCGCGTGCCAACGCAGGAGCTTTGCTACCTTAGGGTCCGCGAAATACCACTGCAGACGAGGAGTGATCGGAAAGTACCACACCACTTTTCGAGGAGCTTCCTTCCTCTTCTTGTATCGAGTGACGCCGCACACCGGACATATGGTAGACTCCGCATGCTTGTCCCGATAAATGATGCAATTGTTCATGCACACATGGTATTTCACGTGCGGTAAATCTAGAGGACACACGATTTTCTTCGCCTCCTCGAAACTGGTCGGGCACTTGTTCCCCTTGGGAAGACGTTCGTGCCAGAATGACATGTTCTCGTCGAAGCATGCGTCGGTAATTTTGTGTTTTACCTTCATCTCCAGAGCCATGAGCGTTACTTTCAGGCGGGTATCCTCGGGCCTGCATCCTTCATACAATGGAGTAACCGCGTCTATCTCCAGTTGATCCATCTTGGCTTTCTCTCGGGCGGCAGCTCTTGCGTTATCCGTCTGCTTGAGAAGCAGCTCTTGAATATGAGGGTTCTGCACCCAGCCCATCGATGGTCCAGCGTCGTCTGCTCTGTCGGCATCATCTTCTTCATGATCATGCCCATCGTCTGCTCCGGCATCTTCCTCATCATCATGTCCTGCATCTTCTACATGATGACTGTGTACAGCATCACCGTCGTGATCATCTCCTGGGGATTCTTCGTCTTCTCGCCCGCCCGAGGCACGGTGGTTGTCTTGCTGCCCTTCCTCATTTCTTGCCCGGCCCCCATGGACGACTTCGTAGTCATCTTCATCACCTTGCCACCGATAGCCATCCATGAAACCACATAAGAGCAGGTGGTCCCGCACCTGCCCGGAATCCGGGTCCGCAATAAGGCTCTTCAGCTTGCATCTTCAACACGGACATCTTATCTCCGTCTCGTTCTTTTGAAGCATCTCGGCCTTCGCGGAGCACAAAAACCTATTCACGATGCCTTCGGTCATCGTGCGGACCATGGTCGCCTGCGGGGTAGAGCAAAACGATATTTTAGAGCCAAGAAAAAATTTGGCATGACTTTCCCTAAAAATAGGACCAAAAAGAATGCTTATTGCTAAAATTCTCGCCGAAACGGAAATGAATCAACATTCCGGCAAAATATTGGCAACTATCGCATTTCAAATACCGGTACACCTCCAAACACAAACACATATGCAAGACCACAAACATATGCAACACCACGAACATACATAGATCTAGCTAGGCCATAAAAAGTGCATGTGCACATTGTTGTAGGGAGAACAACATAAATATAGCTTCCCCCCTTACTTACCTATCAAAAAAGGTAATTTAACCACTTAATTTGAATGAATCTATGGTGGAAATGAGGTGACAAAGAGGAGGCACCCGAGACAAGCTTTGGAGGAGGAGGTGGAGAGAATGAAGTGGGGAGAAAGTGAGTGGGTAGGAGTGGCTGTCCAAAATATCTTGTTGGTGCCCACTTACTAATGGCGCACCACCTCCAAATGCGCCATTAGTAACCCAGGTTACTAATGGCGCACCAGCAGGTGGTGCGCCATTAGTAGTTTTGCAAAAAAAAAAACATACTAATGGCGCACTGTGCCAAAGTGCGCCATTACTAGTTTAAACTAGTAATGGCGCACTGTTCCACAGTGCGCCATTAGTAGTTTTGCAAAAAAAAAGAATAAAAAATATAATAAAAAACAACAGTAGTGGCACACTGTGTGACTGGTGCGCCATTACTAGTTACAACTAGTCATGGCGCACTGTGTCTGGATGCGCCATTAGTATGTTTGAAAAAGGAAAAAAAATGATACTAATGGCGCACCCTGAGCCAGGTGCGCCGTTAGTGTATTCAACTCTAATGGCGTACCAGAAGGTGGTGCGCCATTAGTATATACTAATGGCGCACCGCATGTCTGGTGCGCCATTAGTGTCAATCCCATCTATATCCCTTTTTCTAGTAGTGTGGGGAAAAGTGCACAAACCTCTGCAGAGTGTACAAACTATTCATGAGTAGCCGTGTCCACGGTTATGGACATCTTTGAGTATCTAGAAGTGGATTATTTGTTGATCTCATCACTCTATCTAAATAACTTGACGGGTTATTAATTTTGGTAACTTAGGGATTTGAGATGGAGGAACCATTCTCAATGCTTCTTAATTTTAAAATTGAGTAGTAAATATTAATAAATTATTCCTTTGTGCTAGGGAAAAAAATCAGCTTTATGCAAAAATCAACCCTACATCCTCCACCAGCCAAATATCCTTGTAGTTGTAGGCATTGTTCATCATTACTACTATAGTGTGAATTTGCCAGTACATTCAATGTACTGACCTACATAGCTGCAATGTCTCATGTTGCAGGAATTATTCGACGAGTAAGTGTTACGTTAGGGTTGTGATGTCTACACTCAACTTTACCGTCGGTGTTGATGGGAATCCACAACTTTGTTGCTACTTCCGCTATATGGATTGAGGTAATAGTATTTACGTTACTTTATACATGTGATTTACCTCTGTTATAAATCCTCGAGTACTGTGTGTGTCAGCATACCGATTGTCGGGGAAACTGATCGCCCACGAACACCTATGGGACCGGAGCCCCTTTTCGGTACGGCAAGGGGCGGAGGGTGCGCAAAGAGCGGATCGAGGCGAGCACACGAGCAGTTTAACCAGGTTCGGGCCGCACGGATGCGTAAAACCCTACTCCTGCCTTGGTTTGTTATTGAGTTCTTGGCTCAGGAGCGGGGAGAGCGGCGGGATGCTCTAACCGCTAGCAAGACCGAGCGCCAGAATGGTCGATGTTCGGAACCCCCTCTACGTTGCGCATGGGCCTCCTTTTATAGGTCAAAGGGGTCACCGACAGGTGGCAACACGGATGGGGGTAAAAAAAAGTAAAATGGGTGGTAGTTGGAACAGTGTTTGCATAGTGCTCTATACCTAAATCTGACGGCAGGGGACGAGGGCATTAAATGCCCGTCGCCATCGCCTCAAACAGTGCAAAAAGCGTCCGTCAGGGCGCCACCGTCCGCCACGACGGTGGCCTTGTCATCGCAGCTTGCCACTGTGTACCCCAGGCCGCACAGCCTTCCGCCACGTGCGCCTGGAAGGGTCCCAGAGCGACACGTGGGTGGATGCACTGGAGCGCGGGTACTTAGTGGAAGTTTGCCGCGGCAAGTGCCTTGCCGTGGTTGCTATCTTGTCGTGCCTGGAAGCTTGTCGCTCTCCGGGCCTTGCCGGGACGCGTGGCGCGTCGCGGCAAGTCTCTTGAAATGCCATGTTTGGCCTTCCCGGCAAGCTCCTCTTGACAGGGCCTTGCGCCAAAGAAGTGGTCTTGAGCCCTGAGTGGCCTTCCCGGCAAGCTCCTCTTGCCGGGGCCTTGTCTTTCTAACTTGAATACTTTTGTCGGGGAAACTGGTCGCCCACGAACACCTATGGGACCGGAGCCCCTTTTCTGTACGGCAAGGGAGCGGAGGGAGCACGAAGAGCAGATCGAGGCAAGCACGCGGGCAGTTTACCCAGGTTCGGGCCGCACGGATGCGTAAAACCCTACTCCTGCCTTGGTTGTATTGAGTTCTTGGCTCGGGAGCAAGAAGAGCTATAGTACTGGTTGCTAACTACACCGAGCGTGAGAGTGATCGAAGATCGGAACCCCCTCTACGTTGTGCATGGGCCTCCTTTTATAGGTCAAAGGGGTCACCGACAGGTGGCAACGTAGGTGAGGGTAAAAACGTAAAAATGGTGGTAGTTGTAACAGTGTATGTACAGTGTTTTGTACCTAACCCTGACGGTGGGGGACAAGGGCGTTGAATGCCCGTCACCGTCGCCCCAAACAGTGCAAAAAGCGTCCGCCCGGGCATCTCCGTTCGCCACGACAGTAGCCTCGTCATCGTGGCTTGCCACCGTGTCCCCCAGGCTGCACAGCCTTCCGCCACGTGCCCCTGGAAGGGCCCCAGGGCGACGCGTGGTCGGATGAGCTGGAGCGCGGGCACACAGTGGAAGCTTGCCGCGGCAAGCGCCTTGCCGCGGTCGCTACCTTGCCGCGCCCGGAAGCTTGTCGCTCTCCGGGCCTTGCCGGGGCGCGCGATGCGCCACGGCAAGTCTTCTGAAATGCCATGCTTTGGCCTTCCTGGCAAGCTCCTCTTGCCAGGGTCTTGTGCTAAAGGGGTGGTTATGAGCCTGTGGCAGCCTTCCCGGCAAGCTCCTCTTGCCGGGGCCTTATTTCTTTAACTTGAATACTTTGTTCTTTAATGGCTCCAAAGGAACCAAAGCTGGCCTTGGCGGGCGCGTGGCAAGCCCTGCCACGGGACGCTGCTACTGCCCGTGCACAAGTCGGGATACTAAGGTACCCCTACTTTAGTACACCGACAGGAGCCCCCGGGCCTGGGCCACACTCGGTGCCGAGCGCTGTTGGGCCAGGCCCAAAACAGTGCACTGGCACACGCGGCCCACGGCGCGCCACAGCCCACTCCGTATCCGCCGCATCCCTCCCTAACGGCACGCGTCGATTGCGGCGTCGTGGGAGAGATCGTGGCCTGTTTCTTTAATGGGAAAATGCGGAACGTCCCCCTCTCCCCCTTAAAAGCAGAGGAAACAGGGGTAGTTTCCCCCATTGCTTCATTGCGTCTTCAACCTCCAGAAACCCCCGCCGCTCCCCTCCTCCCCGAAGGTCGAAAGAGAGCAGCGCTCCGCCCCTCTTCCGCCGCCGCCAGCCTCTTCAGCGCCGTCGACCTCCCTCGCCGTCCCCGCCATGGCCCCGAAGGGCGACAAGGCGAAAGCCACGAAGACCGACCGGGCGCAGAAATTAGCAGCAATGCGGAAGAAGATGGTGGTCTTCCCGCCGAGGCTCGGCGCGAGGGAGCTGAAGGACAAGTTCTACCTCTTCTGGTCGAGGAAGACGAAAGCTCACCTGCGCACCAGGGTACTTCCCGCCGAAGCCTGCGACATGTTTCCGGGAGGGTATGCCTATTTCGCCCTGTTCTTCCATTGTGGACTTTGCCCTCCATACTCCGAATTCTTCTGCGACGTTATGAACACCTACGGGTTTCATCTTCTGGATTTCACCCCGAACGCAGTCTTGACCATGGCCGTTTTCGCACATCTGTGCGAGAACTTTGTCGGAGTCCACCCCAACGTAGCCCTCTTCCGCCACTATTTCACGCCTCGAGTAGAGTCTGGGTCTCCTCTGTCTGGCGGGATTTCTTGGATCTTTAGGCTCAATAAGAAAGAGGCATACTTGACTGGAGAGCTCCGCGGCAAGTGGGAGGAGTGGAGGGCCGACTGGTGCTGGGTCATGGAGGATGGACCCCAGCAGTTCACTTCCCCACGCCGAGCCGCAATAGTGCGCGGCAAGGACTGGAGTGATCTGGCCCCGGAGGACGACAAGTTGAAGATAGCCATCACTAGGATCCTTCGCCTCCGGCAAGCCAGACTCACTGTAGGGGTTGTCGGAGCAGATTTCCTTCGCCGGCGCATCGCTCCCTTGCAGGAGAGGAAGAGGCCTGCTTGGGATTTTGGCAATGCGGCAGCCTGTATGAGGCTGCGCCCAGGCCTCAACTATAATTTCACTATCCTGGAGCTCAAAGGGATGCTCCGTGAGCTGTTCAAGCACGACGCCAAGCATCCGGAGTGGTTTAGCTTGCCGCGGGGGGTAGTGCCACTATGCAACAATTCGTCGCTCAGTGCTATCCGCGCGGCAATGCCGTTGTGTGACTCTCATGGTATCGACCCCACTTGGCTGGCGCCTTCTGATGAAGCCATGCAAACATTCTTCGATAACTTGGTGGAGCTGCCCATCGATCCCGACGAGAAGAAGGGCCTCACCCGCGACACCACCGACCGGGAGATGGCGTATATCGCCACTAGGTTGGAGGAGGCTGCCGCAGTCGGGGCTGCGGGTGAATTTGGGTATACCTTGGAGGAGGCAGATGCAGCGGATGCGGTGAGTAGGGCCGAGGAGGAGGAGATCCTCAAATTGTTGAAGCCTGCCGGGCAACCTACCGAGACGAGCGAGGCTGCCGGGCAGGGTACAGAGTCGAGTGAGCCCGCCGAGGAGGGCGCCAAATCAAGCGATTCCGCCAAAGACTCGGGTGGGTCTCTGGGCCTTGATGACTCCTCTTCATCCTCGGGAAGCTCTCCGCCACCACCAAGTCCTCCGCCTCAACCGAAGAAGCGTCTCCGCAAGGTCGCAGACACGGCGAGGCAGCCGGTGGGCCAGCAGCCGCAGCGCCGCTCGACGCGCGCCACCACGACGAGCAAGGCCGTCAAGGGGCGCCTCGCGCCTCCGCAGCGGCTGGAGAGGGATCTTCCCGCACGGGCTCCACCGCTCCTTCCGCCCCTCGGGCCTCGGCGACAACCGGAGCGGGGTCTTCTCAGACCACTGCTCCGGCGCCCGCCAAGCGCCCGAGGGAGCCTACTCCTCCAGCTCCTCGCGCCGGGACGCGCGAGGCGGACTTCGACTTCTCCGTTCTCAGTTCCGACGAGGAGGAGGAGGAAGAGTAAGCAGCGGCAACTCTTATTTCTTCTGGTTTTTGTTGCTCTTGTCTCGAATTTTTTTTGTCTGATTTTGATTATGTCTGTCTTCCAGGACCCTGGCCTAGATGATGGCGAAGAGGGCCAAGATCCCGGTGGTCGATCTTGAGGACGAGCCCGTCGCAGCGGCAGGGGATGCGCCCGCGACAGGCTTGCCGGACCAGCCAGCTGCTCCGCAGAGCAGCCACCAGCGCAGCCCCCAGCGTAAGTTTTCTGTTCACTTCTTCGCTTGTCGGGTGCGCGTGGGATTCTTATCTTCATTAACGTTTTGCTTGTTTGTTGGCTTGTACAGAAATGGAGCCGCGGCCTCAGGAGCGGCAAGAGACTGCTCCCGACGAGCGGCGCGTCTCAATCTCCCCGCCAAGGAGGAGCTCCCTGGCAAGGGAGAATACTCCGCCAAGGACGGGTACTCCGCCAAGGGCGAGTACCCCGCCAAGGGCGAGCACCCCGCCAAGGGTGAGCACTCCGCCAAGGGAAGGCGCCAGCGGCCCCCCGCCGGCGGGGGCCACCACCACGCCGCCGAGGGAGAACTCCCCGGCAAGGAACCCCGTCGAGGAAGAGGCCCGCGCAGGTAACCCTTGTACTTTTCTTCTCTTGAATTCTTATTTTTGGATATTTGCTTGACCATTCTTCTTTCTTTTTCTTGTTTCCAGACTCGTCCGCTCCAGAGCCTATGGAGACGGAGGCCGCCACCGAGGAGGCCGCGCGTGGCAACACTGGTGGCGCCGCGGCCACCGAGGAGGCGATCGGCACCGAGGAGCCCGCCGTCGAAGAGGCAACCAGGGACGACGACGCGGCAGCTGAGGAAGGGACCGGCGGTCACACTGACGGCCCCGAGGCCGCAGGAGCGTTTGATGCTGTGCCGACCGCCGACCCTGCCGCTGCCGCGGCCGGAACTGGCGCCTACTTGGAGGCTGGGAACGGGGTCTTCATTCAGATCCCGTGGGCTTCTTTGTCAAGGGCGCCCGCGGAGGGGGAGGTCTTCGATGGGGAAGTCCTCGCCTCCGCGGGGCTGAAGTTTGTCGACGCGCCCGGCAGCAGCAACGAGCCCGAGGAGGAGCAGCTTCTGCGCCGGCTTCTCGCCCTGTACCGTGCCAGGCAGGCCAAGCTGGAGTCCCGAGAGGCTCTGGCTGCCAAGGCGGGCGCCGACTTGGAGAAGCGCGCCGAGGAGCTCCGCGCCACCAACCAGGCGGCCCTCCAGTCCTTGGCGGAGGAACGGGAGGAGCTCGCCGAGGCGCACCAGGCGTTCATCCTCGACAAAGCCGAAGCAGAGGAGCAGCAACGGCTCGCCGCTGAACATCTGTCTTGGCGGGAAGGTGAGCTGAGGCAGCGGAAGGTCGACCTCGATAGCCATGAGGACGACCTTACCACGCGCGAGCAGTCCCTTGGTGGGGCTCTGCAGGAAGCGAGGGATGCCGCTGCAGCTGCAGAGACCGCCAAGAGAGACTTGGAGGCGAGGGTGGTACACTTGGAGACGAACTTGAAGACGAGTGAGGAGAAGGTTGCCGCGCTCACGTTGGAGAGGGAGAAAGACGCCCACAGCCACTCCGAGCCGCAGGTCCGTCTCTCCGATAAGGGCAAGGAACTCGCCATCGCTAAGGACTCTATTGCAGACTTGGAGTTGAAGCTGTCCACCCTCACCACGTCGCTTGACAGCGCCAGGAACCGGGAGACGAAGCTGAAGGAGGACCTCAGGGCCGAGAGGGCACTGTTTGACAGCGCCGCCCTCACCCAAAATAACTTCAGGCAGACGGTGGAGCAATGGACCGAGGAGCTCGTCGCCGCCGCCGCTGACATCGACAGGGAGATGGCGGCGCTAGGGACGGAGCACCTCAGGTACTCCCCCGACGCGAACCTCCCTCACAGCGCCAAGCTGAGCTTATTCTTTAGGGGAGTGGCGCCGGCTCTCGAGCAGCTCCGGGAGAGGATCCCCACGCAGCTGGCCAACGAGGCGCGCAGGCTTTGCACGGGAGTTGTGGAGAGGGTGTTGACGAAGATAGTCTACCGCAACCCCGGGATCAACCTTGAGAACGTCCTCAGGACCTTGCTGCCCGACGCCGATCAGGAGGCGCTGAAGGCTCTTGTCGCCCCCATCGTGGCCAAGGTGGGCAAGATCAGAAGAGTCGACGGCCACCGCGTGGATTAGACTGTCTTCCTTCTTGCCTTCCTTGTCGCTGTCAATCACGTTATGGACAGTAGTTTGTTAGAACAGCGACAAACCTTCTTGTAATATAACTTTATTTTGGGTAGTTAATGCAGTGTTATTTCCTTGGTTCGATCTCTTTACTTTGTATGCTTTTACCCTACGCTTTTAGAGAACTTACCGGCAAAGGGACCCTTGCCGCGAGCGCTGAGTGCAGGACTTCAGCAGCCTGCTGGCAACGCCTCTACCGGCAAGAAACCTTGCCGCAGCTAGTCGCAGCACACTTAGGTTGTTGAGCAAACTCGAAAACAAAGTAAGGGCGCGACACTTGTCGCAGCACACTTAAGCCGTTGAGCGTGCTCGAAACAAAGTAAGGGCGCGGATAGCCACGGGTAGGTTCCTCCGCGCACAGGTTTTCCATACAAAGTGTGGTCGTTCAAGGAAGATAACTAAGAATTTAAAATTTTGAATGCTCAAACTTTCGCAACTTAGCTTTTGTGTATGGTCTGCTTCCCGGCAAGGCGAGGCTTTCTTGAATGGCACTTGGTCCATACTACAGTCTCCTCCCCCCCGGCAAACTTGTGCGCGAGGGAAACTTCTTTTGCTTGAGAAAAGAAAGAAAAAGGGAGGAAACATAGGCATGGGGCTTTGTGGCCCGTTATTGCTTACCGGGGGTATGTGCTGCACAAAGTGTCAGATAACACATGCAAGAAAAACGAAAAGGCATGAAACGATAAGTCGTGCAAGGCACAAAAGTTTTACTGATGCACGGGGTCTGCGCCCGGCTTTGTACAAAGGTTTACATGCAACAGCGGCAAGACTTGTACAAAAGGTGGTTGCCGGAGCGGATCACGGCAACCGCGCCTTACGGGTGAAACTTGCAAAGGTGCTCAATGTTCCAGGAGTTGCTCACCGGTAAGCCCTCTTCGGTCTCAAGGCGGACGGCGCCGGGCCTTGTGACTTGTCTCACCCGATAAGGGCCTTCCCACTTCGGCGTCAACTTGTTGGAATTCTTGGCGGACTGAACGCGCTGAAGAACAAGGTCGCCTTCCTCGAGACTTCTGGCCTTAACTTTGCGGCTATGGTAGCGGCGCAAAGCTTGCTGGTATCGAGCAGCTCGTACAGCAGCCTGAAGACGGTCCTCCTCGAGGAGCAGCGCATCATCTTGCCGCAGCTGCTCTTGCTCGAGCTCATCGTAAGCGAGCACTCGAGGAGACCCGTATACGAGTTCCGTGGGGAGAACTGCCTCTGCTCCATAGACAAGAGCAAAGGGTGTCTGTCCGGTGGCTCGATTTGGTGTCGTCCTGATTGACCGAAGAGCCGCCGGCAACTCCTCAATCCAGTTTTTCCACATTTGTGCAGCCTGTCGAAAGTTCTTTTTTTGAGTCCACGCAGCACTTCAGCGTTTGCCCTCTCCGCTTGACCATTGCTCCTCGGGTGAGCAACAGAAGCGAAGCAGACCTTGGCGCTAAGGTCTTGGACGTACTGCATGAAGGTGCGACTCGTGAATTGCGTGCCGTTGTCGGTGATGATCCTGTTAGGGATTCCGAAACGGCAAACAATGGACCTGAAGAACTTGACTGCTGACTGTGCGGTCACCTTTCTCACTGGTTCCACTTCCGGACACTTTGTGAACTTGTCGATGGCGACGTACAAGTACTCAAAGCCCCCGGCTGCGCGGGGAAAGGGGCCGAGGATGTCGAGCCCCCAGACCGAAAATGGCCAGGACAAAGGGATCGTCTGGAGAGCTTGAGCTGGCTGATGTATTTGCTTGGCATGGAACTGGCACGCTTCACACTTGGTTACTTGTGCAGTTGCATCTTGGAGGGCTTCTGGCCAAAAGAAACCTTGACGGAACGCCTTCCCGGCAAGTGCTCTTGCGCCAATGTGGTGACCACAAATGCCTCCATGTATTTCTGCCAACAGCTTCTGTCCATCTTCCCGGGGAATGCACTTCAATCTAACACCACTGAGTCTTCTTCTGTATAGTTCATTGCCAACGAACTGGTACATACTTGACTGCCTGGTTATTCTCTCAGCTTCTTCTGGCTCTTCGGGAAGTTCTCCAGTTTGAAGAAAACGGACAATTTGCTGCGCCCATGCTGGAGCCTGAGGCTCAACAACAAGGACTAAAGGCATCAGTGATGTTGCGGGAACGTCAGCTTCTACGACAAGAACCTGCGGCTCGGCCGGAGCTGGACGCTCCCCGGCAAGCTTGCCGGGGCAAGACTTGTCGGGAACGTCTGCTTCAACTGTACGGACCCTTGGGTCCGCAGGAGCAGACTGTTCCTCAGCAACTCGGTCGTTGATCTTGGGGACCTTGGCGGCGACTTCAGGAAGATCCGCCGGCAAGTAGTCGCCAGAGACCAACTTTCTCTTCTTGCTTTGTCCAACTGATGGTGTAACGGATGGTTGAGTTAGCTTGAGCACGAAGATCCCTGGTTCCACAGGTAGCTTTAGTGCAGCACACTTTGACAGGCCGTCTGCGACGTCATTTTGAGCTCTTGGGACGTGCTCCATCTGTATGCCTTCAAAGTGCTCCTCAAGCTTTCTCACTTCGTCGACGTAAGCTTTCCATCAATGGGCTCTGGTAGCTCTTGTTCACTTGTCGGACAACCAACTGCGAATCTCCCCGCACAATCAGCTTCTTGATCCCAAGTTCTGCTGCAATTCTAAGGCCGGCAAGCAAACCTTCATACTCAGCAGTATTGTTCGTTGCTTGTTCCTTGGGAAAGTGCATCTGGACGACGTACTTGAGGTGCTCGCCGGTGGGCGCGACAAGCAGCACGCCAGCGCCGTCGCCTTGCAGCGAGAAGGCACCATCGAAGTACATTATCCAATGTTTGCTCGCTTCTTTGACGGGGATGTTTGTCTCTGGAACCTCTTCGTCTGGTGTTGGTGTCCATTCTGCTATGAACTCTGCCAAGGCTCTGCTCTGGATAGTTGAAGTACTTTCAAACTTGAGACCAAAGCTTGACAGCTCAAGTGCCCACTCGACAATCCTGCCTGTTGCTTCTGGATTTTGCAATATCCTTTTCAGCGGAAAGCGAGTGACCACTATTATCTCGTGTGCTTGGAAGTAGTGGCGCAGCTTTCTCGAGGCCATGAGGAGGCCGAAAAGCAGCTTCTGCACCCCAGAGTATCTTGATCTAGCCCCTTGCAAGAGGGAACTTACAAAATAAACTGGGCGCTGCACCATCTTCTTTCGCACTTCTCCTTGCATCTGCGCAGACTCATCCTTGTCGGGGCCAGAGCTTGTAGGGGAAGCCCCCTGCTTGTCGCTGGACGTGCTTGCCGGGGCTGTGGACTCCTCCTCTGCCTCCCTTTCCGCTACTAACGCAGCACTAACCACTTGATTGGTTGCCGCTAAGTACAGCAGCAACTTCTCTTGCGGCTTAGGTGCGACAAGTATTGGAGTGGAGGACAGGTATCCTTTCAAGTCTTGCAGCGCTGCCTCCGCTTCCGGAGTCCATTTCATTGGACCTGCCTTTTTCAAAATTTTGAAAAACGGCAGGGCGCGTTCTGTAGACTTAGAAATGAACCTGCCGAGAGCAGCCACGCAGCCGGCAAGCCTCCGCACATCCTTAACGCGCTTCGGGGCTTCGATCTGCTCAATGGCTTTGATCTTGTCGGGATTGGCTTCAATCCCCCTTTGGGACACAAAGAACCCGAGAAGCTTGCCGGAGGGGACTCCGAACACGCACTTCTCAGGGTTAAGCTTGAGTTGTATCTTGCGCAGATTCGCAAAAGTTTCATCTAGGTCTTGAATCAGGGTATCCTTTTCCTTGCTCTTGACCACTATATCATCCATGTAAGCTTCTACATTCCTGTGTATCTGTGGCTCAAAAGCAGTGTGGACCACCCTTGCAAATGTTGAGCCCGCATTCTTCAATCCAAAGGGCATGCGTATGAAACAGTAGGTGCCACATGGAGTAATGAATGCGGTCTTCTCTTCATTCTCTTTAGTCATAAATATCTGGTGATATCCGGAGTATGCATCAAGAAATGAAAGCAACTCGCATCCAGCCGTGGAGTCAACGATCTGGTCTATGCGCGGCAAGGGAAATGGATCTTTGGGACAAGATTTATTCACATCAGTGAAGTCTATACAAAGCCTCCACTTCCCATTAGCTTTGCGCACGACAACAGGGTTGGCCAGCCACGTGGGATGAAGTACACCTTTAACAAGGCCTGCCGCTTCCAACTTCTTGATTTCTTCAGCGATAAACTCTTGGCGCTCCACTGCTTGCTTCCTGACCTTCTGCTTGATGGGTCGCGCGTGAGGACAAACGGCAAGCTTGTGCTCAATCACTTTCCTGGGAACACCGGGGATGTCAGACGGTTGCCACGCAAACACGTCGACATTCGCCCACAGGAAAGCAACGAGCGCGCTTTCCTATTTAGGATCGAGCGTGGCACTGATGGTGAAAGTACCACCAGTGCCATCCTCCTTGGCGGACACCTTCTTGGTTGCAGGTGGAGCTGCCATTCCCTTCTTGCACTTGCCGATGGAGCTCGATGGTGCATCCTCGACGGCAGCGCAGCACTCCGAAGAGGTGTGTTTGCCGGAGTGGGCCCCAGAGCTCTTGCCGGACTTGGTCTTGTTCTTCCCCCCGGGAGCTTCAGCGGTAAGTGTTTTGCTATCTGTTGCAGCTGCTGCGTCCCGGTAGATCTTGTCGGCGCAGATAAGCGCGTCCTTCTTGTCGCCGGGGACAGAGATGACGCTTATCGGCCCCGGCATCTTGAGCATGTTGTAGGCATAGTGAGAGGCTGCCATGAACTTGGCAAGCGCTGGACGGCCAAGTATCCCATTGTATGGCAATGGGATATCGGCAACGTCGAAAGTGATCCTCTCAGTCCTGAAGTTTAGCTCTCCGCCAAAGGTTAGTGGCAATGTGATCTTCCCCTTCGGCTTGCTCCTTCCGGGTTAATTCCTTGGAAAGTTCCGGTTTCCTCGAGCTCGCTGTCGGGGATCTGTAGCTTTCGGACTACAGCGGAAGAGATCAGGTTTAGGCCGGCCCCGCCGTCAACCAGCATCTTGGTGAGCTTGAGGTTGCGGATGGTTGGTGAAACCAACATCGGCAAGCACCCGACCGCAGTCGTGCGGTCAGGGTGGTCCTCAATGTCGAAGATGATGGGCGTGCTGGACCACTTCAGGAGTTTGCACGACTCGACGGGTGGCTCTACTGCATTAACTTCCCGCACCCATTGTTTGAGTTGGCGGTGGGAAGTATGCAGAGAGGCACCTCCATCGACGCACAGAACTTCTATGGCCTTCTGGAACTCCTGCTCGCTGTTGTCTCCATCGTCCATGTCCTCGTCGTTATCTTCATCTTCGTCCTTGTCGCGGCCGCAGGGAGATCTATCTCCTTGCCGCTGCTTGGCCTTGCCGCGACGTCCTCCCCGGCCATTGAATGGCCGCTTCTTGCCGGACTCTCCTCCGCCTCCCTGGGCCTTCTCCTTGTCGCGTCGCTCGTACTCAGCCTTCTGCTGTTCAACGAGGTATTCGACCCTCTTGCAGTTCTGGAGATCGTGGCCCTTGGTGCGGTGGATCTTTCAGTACTGCTTGTCGGAGCCGTCCTGCTTGTCGGCGGCCGCTACAGTGGTAGCTTCCTTGCCGGAACCACCAGCCTGAGCTTTCTTGGCGCCAGCCTCCTTGCCGGACTGCTCCACGACCAGTACTTCCTTGTTCTTCTTTTTCTTGTTGTTCCGCCGCCGGTTTTTCCTTGCCGGGGCGGCATCCTCACTGTCCGTTCCCCCTGCTCCAACATCCTCTCCGGGGAGTCTCCTCCCCTCTTCAGCGCGTGCGCACCTGTCGGCCAGGGCATAAAGCTCACTGACGTCTCGTATCTTGCACATCGCCATTTCCTCCCTCATCCGGCGGTTACGCATGTTCTGATGGAACGCGCTAATAACTGCGGCAGGGTGGACGTCCGGGATGTTGTGTTGGACGCGGCTGAATCTCTGGATGTACTTTCGCAGGGACTCTCCTTCCTTCTGGGCAAGTATATGGAGATCACTTTCCTGGCCACGGGGCTTGTGGCCGCCCGTGAAGGCGCCGACAAACTGATGGCACAGGTCGGCCCAGGAAGAGATGGAGTTTTCCGGCAAGTGCATGAGCCAAGATCTGACGTTTGGCTTGAGCACGAGCGGGAAGTAGTTTGCTAGTATCTTCTCGTCTCGTCCCCCGACAGCCTGCACAACAATGGTTTAGATGCCGAGGAACTCTGAGGGATGGGTCTTGCCGTCGTACTTCTCGGGTACGTCGGGCTTGAAGTTCTTCATGCTGGGCCACTGGATTTGCCGCAGCTCACGGGTGAACGCAGGGCAACCCGCCGCGTACGGCAGGTCGCGCGGTTCTCCGGGCGCGCGCATGTCGACAGCGGTCCCAGCGCGCTGGTCGGACTGTCGTCGCGCTTCTCTTCGACGCTCGATGCGAGTTCGAGCATCTTCTTGTCGTCTGTCGTCGAGGACTTGGCGTTGATCGCGGCGAGCTCGTGGATCTGACGACGCCGTGGAGTCATCGTCGATGTTGATCCGGCGAGTCGGCGATTTCGGCCTCCGCGGCGGGGAGTGCACGGTAGTTGCACCCCCGGCGGTCTTGTCTCCATCAGCCCGCGCCTGGCTGACTTGCCGCGGCCGTGACGTCGCCGGCTGCTGCAGTGTGTCATTGTTGGCGAAGGCGATGAGGCTTTGGATGGTAGCCCTCCAGTCTTCGGCCTTGTCTGCCGCTGGAGGGAAGTCGAGGAGCAGCTGAGCTCTAGCTAGAGCTTCTGCTGGAGTGGAGGGAAGCGGTGGCGAGCGGTGCGAGGAGCGAGATATGCTCGGACTTCTAACCGCATTAGAAGGAGCAGGTTCTCGCCCTGGCGACCGCGCCTTGCTCGTGCCAGCGTGTTGGCCTTGAGCGTCCCGCGTCCCGCCAACTTGTCCTTGGCCCAGCAAGCGGATGGTACCCTGCGTACTACGCCGCTGCCGTTCCGGCACCTCCTGAGAGGGGCGCGGTGCGTGTACGGACACCGAGGTCTTGGAGTGCGCTCGGTCGTCCGTCTTGTCCTTGGACTTGGCGGCGCCGTGAGTTTCCTCGCCGGCGTCCGTCCTTCCGCTAGCGTCTACCCCACCAACCGTTGGTTCTGGTGGTGGTGGGATCGACGCGGACGGGCCTCCTACCTCCAAAGCTTTCTTCTTCGGCGGCATGTCGATGAAGCTAACGAAGTTGATGAAGTTGCTGAAGATTGCGCCCGCGTGAACGCCAGATCAGGTTCGCACAACCTCGACGCCCCCTACCTGGCGCGCCAAAGATGTCGGGGAAACTGGTCGCCCACGAACACCTATGGGACCGGAGCCCCTTTTCGGTACGGCAAGGGAGCGGAGGGAGCACGAAGAGCAGATCGAGGCAAGCACGCGGGCAGTTTACCCAGGTTCGGGCCGCACGGATGCGTAAAACCCTACTCTTGCCTTGGTTGTATTGAGTTCTTGGCTCGGGAGCAAGAAGAGCTATAGTACTGGTTGCTAACTACACCGAGCGTGAGAGTGATCGAAGATCGGAACCCCCTCTACGTTGTGCATGGGCCTCCTTTTATAGGTCAAAGGGGTCACCGATAGGTGGCAACATAGGTGAGGGTAAAAACGTAAAAATGGTGGTAGTTGTAACAGTGTATGTACAGTGTTTTGTACCTAACCCTGACGGTGGGGGACAAGGGCATTGAATGCCCGTCACCATTGCCCCAAACAATGCAAAAAGCGTCCGCCCGGGCGTCTCCGTTCGCCACGACAGTAGCCTCGTCATCGTGGCTTGCCACCGTGTCCCCCAGGCTGCACAGCCTTCCGCCACGTGCCCCTGGAAGGGCCCCAGGGCAACGCGTGGTCGGATGAGCTGGAGCGCGGGCACACAGTGGAAGCTTGCCGCGGTCGCTACCTTGCCGCGCCCGGAAGCTTGTCGCTCTCCGGGCCTTGCCGGGGCGCGCGATGCGCCACGGCAAGTCTTCTGAAATGCCATGCTTTGGCCTTCCTGGCAAGCTCCTCTTGCCAGGGTCTTGTTCTAAAGGGGTGGTTATGAGCCTGGAGCGGCCTTCCCGACAAGCTCCTCTTGCCGGGGCCTTATTTCTTTAACTTGAATACTTTGTTCTTGAATGGCTCCAAAGGAACCAAAGCGGGCCTTGGCGGGCGCGTGGCAAGCCCTGCCACGGGACGCTGCTACTGCCCGTGCACAAGTCGGGATACTAAGGTACCCCTACTTTAGTACACCGACAACTTTGTTCTTGAATGGCTCCAAAGGAACCACGAAGGACCTTCACGGTCGCACGGCAAGCCCTGCCACGGGACGCTGCAACTGCCCGTGCACAAGTTCGGGATACTAAGGTACCCCTACTTTAGTACACCGACAGGAGCCCCCGGGCCTGGGCCATACACGGTGCCAAGCGCTGTTGGGCCAGGCCCAAAACAGTGCACGGGCACGCGTGGCCTGCGGCACGCCGTATCCCACTCTGTATCCACCGCGCCCCTCCCTAACGGCACGCGTCGATCGCAGCGTCGTGGGAGAGATCGTGGCCTGTTTCTTTAATGGTAGATGCGGAACGTCCCACCCTCCCCCCTTAAAAGCAGGGGAAACAGGGGCAGTTCCTTCCATTCGCCCGTTGTTGCTTCAATCCTCAGAAACCCCCGCCGCTCCCCTCCTCCCCGAAGGTCGAAAGAGAGCAGCGCTCCGCCCCCTTCCGCCGCCACCAGCATCACCAGCGCCGTCGGCCTCCTCCACCTTCCCCGCCATGGCTCCGAAAGGCGAGAAGGGGAAGTCTGCGAAGTCTGTCGAGGCGCTGCGGCTAGCAGCAATGCGGAAGAAGATGGCGGTCTTCCCGCCAAACCTTGACGCGGAGGAGCTGAAGGAAACCTTCTACTTTTTCTGGTCGAGGGAGACGAAGGCGCATCCGCGCACCAAGGTACTCCCCGCCGTAGCCTGCGAGATGTTCCCGACCGGCTACGCCTTCTTTGCTCTGTTCTTCTACTGCGGGCTCTGCCCGCCCTATTCGGAGTTCTTCTGCGACATCATGAATACCTACGGGTTTCACCTTCTTGACTTCACCCCAAACGCCGTCTTAACCATGGCCATTTTCGCACATCTGTGTGAAAATTTTGTCGGAGTCTACCCCAATGTAGCTCTTTTCCGCCATTACTTCATACCTCGAGTCGAGGCAGGGTCGCCTTTGTCTGGTGGAATTTCTTGGATCTCTAGGACCCATAAGAAGGAAGCCTACTTGACGGGAGAGCTCCGCGGCAAGTGGGATGAGTGGAGAGCCAACTGGTGTTGGATCGTAGAGGATGACCCGCAGCCATTCACTTCCCGGCGCCAAGCCGCAGTAGTACGCGGCAACGATTGGAGTGACTTGGCCCCTGAGGACGACAGGCTGAAGATAGCCACTACCCGGATCCTTCGCCTGCGGCAAGCCAAGCTCACTGTTGGCGCCGTAGGAGCAGACTTTCTCCGCCGCCGCATCGCCCCCTTGCAGGAGAGGAAGAGGGCCGCCTGGGAGTTTGAGAACGCGGCAGACATCATGAGGCTGTGCCCGGGCCTCAATTACAACTTTATTGTCCTGGAGCTCAACGCAATGCTCCAAGCGCTGTTCAAGTACGACTCTGCCCACCCTGAATGGTTCACGTTGCCGCAAGGTGTCGTCCCGCTATGCAATAGCTCTGCGCTCAGCGCCATCCGTGCAGTGATGCCGCTGTGCGATTCCCACGGGATTGATCCCACTTGGCAAGAACCTTCCGACGAAGCTGTGCAGACGTTCTTCGATAACTTGGTGGAGCAGCCAGTTAACGCCGACGAGAAGAAAGGCCTCACCCACGCCACCACCGACCAGGAGATGGCATATATTGCCACCAGACTGGAAGAGGCGGCGGCAGCCAGGGCCGCGGGCGAGTTCGGGTATACTGTGGAGGAGGCGGAGGCAGCGGAGGCGACAAGCCTTGCCGAGGAGGAAGATCTTCACAAAGCGGGGAAGCTTGCCGGGCAAATCGCCGGGACAAGCGAGCCCACCGAACAGGAGATCGAGTCGAGCGAGCCCGCCGAGCAGGGTGTCGGGTCAAGCGAGCCTGCCGAGGACTCGAGCGGCTCGCTGGACCTCGGCTCCTCATCCTCGTCATCAGGCAGCTCGCCACCACCGGCAGAGCCTCCAGCGCCAAGGAGAAGGCGCCTCCGCAAGGCCGCAGACGTGACGGGGTGGCAGGCGGGCCAGCAACCGCAGCGCCGCGCGGCACGCGCCACCGCGACAAGCAAGGCCGCTAAGGGAGCGCCTCGTGCTTCAGCGGCAACAGGAGGGGGATCTTCCTAGACTAGTGGCTCTGCTCCCGCCGCCCCTCGCGCTTCGGCGGCAACCGGAGCGGGGTCTTCTCAGACCACCGTCCCTGCTCCCGCCAAGCGGCCGAGGGAGCCCACTCCTCCGCCTCCTCGCGCCGGGGTGCGCGAGCCAGATTTTGACTTCTCCGCGCTTAGCTCCGACGAGGAGGAAGAAGAGTAAGTCTTCGCAATTCTTGTATTTCATAGATTTTCTGTTGTTTCCTGTCTTGTATCTCTTTCGCCTGACTCTGAACCTGTCTTTTTCAGAACTTTGGCCCAGAGAGCGGCGAAGAGGGCCAAGGTCCCGGTGATCGTCATCGAGGACGAGCCCGCCGCAACGGCAGGGGGTGCGCCCGAGACGAGCTTGCCGGACCCGGCGACTGGTCTTCGGAGCAGCCCCCAGCGTAAGTCCTTTATCCACTTTCCGCTGTCAGGTGCGCTCGGGTACTCTTTCCTTGCTGACATTTGCTTGTTGATTCGTGCAGGAGCAGAGCAGCAGCATCAGGAGCGCCAGGAGACCGCCCCTGACGCGTCGCACGCCTCGACCACACCGCCAAGGGGGAGCCCCCCGGCAAGGGAGAACACCCCGCCAAGGGCGAGCACCCCGCCAAGGGCGAGCACACCGCCAAGGGCGGGCACTCCGCCAAGGGCGAGTACGCCGCCAAGGGATGGCGCCAGCGGTCCTCCGCCGGCGGGAGCTACCACCACGCCGCCGAGGGAGAGCTCCCCGGCAAGGAACCCCACCGAGGAGGAGGCCCGCGCAGGTAAACCCTTGGACTTTTCTCCTTTCGATTCTTCTTTTTTGGATATTTGCTTGACTGTTTTTCTTTCTTTTTCTTTTCTTTTGTCAGACCCGTCCGCCACAGAGCCGATGGAGACGGAGGTCGCCGCCGAGGAGCACGCGCGTGGCAACACTGGCGACGCCGCCGCTACTGAAGGGGCGGCCGGTGCTGACGAGGCCGCCGCCGACGAGGCCGCCAAGGCCGCTGGCGCGGCAGCTGAGGAGGGGTCTGGCAGCCGCACTGACGGCCCTGAGGCCGCAGGAGCGTCAGGCGCTGCGCCGGCCGCCGATCCCCCCGCTGTCGCAGCCGAGCCAGGCGCCTATCTGGAGGCCGGCAACGGTGTCTTCATCCAGCTCCCGTGGGCGTCCATGTCCAGGGCGCCCGTCGAGGGGGAGGTCTTCGACGGGGAGGTCCTTGCCTCCGCTGGACTGAAGTTCGTCGATGCGCCAAGAAGCAGCAGCGAGTCTGAGGAGGAGCGGCTGCTGCGCAAGCTTCTATCTCTGTACCGCGCCCGGCAGGCCAAGCTGGAGTCCCGAGAGGCTCTGGCCGCCAAGGCGGGTGCTGACTTGGAGAAGCACGCAGAAGAGCTCCGGGCCGCCAACCAAACGGCTCTCCGATCCTTGGCGGAGGAGCGGGAGCAGCTCGCCGAGGCGCATCAGGCGTTTATCTTGGAGAAGGCCGAAGCGGAGGAGCAGCAACGGCTTGCCGCCGAGGAGCTATCCAGGCGAGAAGGCGAGCTGACGCAGCGGAAGGTCGACCTCGACAGCCACGAGGACGAGCTTGCCGCGCGCGAGCGATCGCTTGGCAGAGCTCTGCCGGAGGCGAAGGATGCTGCTACAGCCGCCGAGACCGCCAAGAGGGAGTTGGAGCAGAGGGTGGCGCAGCTGGAGGCCAACCTAAAGACGAGCGGCGAGGAGGTTGCCGCCCTCAAGCTCGAGAGGGAGAAGGACGCCCACAGCCATTCTGAGATGCAGGTACGTCTCTCCGAGAAGGGCAAGGAGCTCACCGTCGCCACGGACTCCATCGCCGATCTGGAACTGAAGTTGTCCACTCTCACCACGACGCTGGATGGCGCGAGGGAGCGGGAGACGGCCCTGAAGGAGGAAATCAGGGCCGAGAAGGCGTTGCTGGACAGCGCCGCCATCTCCCAGAACAATTTTAGGCAGACCGTCGAGCTGTGGATGGAAGGCCTTGTCAACGCCACTGCGGACATCGACAAGAAGCTGGCGGAGCTGGGGGCGGAGCATCTCGGGTACTCCACCAACGAGAGCCTCCACCCCAGCGCCAAGCTTACTCTATTCTTCACTGGTGTGGCGACGGCCCTCCAGCAGCTCCGGGAAAGGATCCCAAAGCAGCTGGCGGACGAGTCGCGCAGGCTCTGCGCGGGGGCCCTCCAAAAGGTGCTGATGAAGGTAGCGTACCACAACCCAGGGCTCAACCTCACCAACGTCCTGCGGACCCTGCCGCCCGACGCCGACCAGGAGGCGCTCAGGGCCCTTGTCGCACCCATTGTGGACAAGGTGGGCGGCATCAAGAGGGTCGAGGGCGACCGCGCGGATTAGTCTTGTTTACTTTCTTCTTTCCTTGTCGCTGCCAACCATGTTATGAACAATAGTCTATTAAAACTGCGACAAGTTGCTTTGTAATATAACTTTATTTTGGGTAGTTAATGCAACGTTATTTCCTCTACTTGATTCCTTTGCTTTGTATGTTTTCACCCTACGCTTTTAGGGAACTTGCCGGCGTAGGCACTTTTGCCACGAGCGCTGAGTGCGGAACTTCAGCAGCCTGCTGGCAGTGCCGTTGCCGACAAGAAACCTTGTCGCAGCTAGTCGCAGCACACTTAGGTTGTTGAGCGGACTCGGAAACGAAGTAAGGGCGCGACACTAGTCGCAGCACACTTAAGTTGTTGAGCGTGCTCGAAACAAAGCAAGGGCGCAGCTAGCCACGAGTTGGTTCCTCCGTGCACAGGTTTTCCATACAAAGCGAGGTCGTTCAAGGAAGATAACTTAAAATTTTAAAAATTTGATTGCTCAAACTTTGGCAACTTAGCTTTTGTGTTGTTTGCTTCCCGACAAGGCATTCTTGAACGGCGTTTGGTCCATACTACTGTCTTCCTTCCCCCCTGGCAAACTTGTGCGCGAGGGAACCTTCTTCTGCTTGAGAAAAAAAAGATAGAAGAGAAAACGCAAATATGGAACCTTGTAGCTCCTCACTGCTTACCGGGTTTGGTGCTGCACAAAGTGTCAGATAATACATGCAAAAATAAATAAAAAGGGCATGAAATGACAAGTTGTGCGAGGCACATAAGCTTTACTGATGCACGGGGTCTGCGCTCGGCTTTGTACAAAGGATTACATGCAACAGCGGCAAGACTTGTACAAAAGGTGGTTGCCGGAGCGGGTCACGGCAACCGCGCCTTATGGGTAAAACTTGCGAAGATGCTCAATGTTCCAGGAGTTGCTCACCGGTAAGCCATCTTCGGTCTCAAGGCGGACAGCGCCAGGCCTAGTGACTTGTTTCACCCGATAAGGGCCTTCCCACTTCGGCGTCAACTTGTTCGAATTCTTGGCGGACTGAACGCGCCGAAGAACAAGGTCGCCTTCCTCGAGACTTCTGGCTTTAACTTTGCGGCTATGGTAGCGGCGCAAAGCTTGCTGGTATCGAGCAGCTCGTACAGCAGCCTGAAGACGGTCTTCCTCAAGGAGCAGCGTGTCGTCTTGTCGCAGCTGCTCTTACTCGAGCTCATCATAAGCGAGCACTCGAGGTGACCCGTATACGAGTTCCGTGGGGAGAACTGCCTCTGCTCCATAGACTAGAGCAAAAGGTGTCTGTCCAGTGGCTCGATTTGGCGTCGTCCTGATCGACCAAAGAGCCGCTGGCAGCTCGTCGATCCAGTTTCTTCCGCACTTGTGCAGCCTGTCGAAAGTTCTTGTCTTGAGTCCGCGCAGCACTTCAGCATTTGCCCTCTCCGCTTGACCGTTGCTCCTCGGGTGAGCAACAGAAGCGAAGCAGACCTTGGCGCCAAGGTCTTGGACGTACTGCATGAAGGTGCGACTTGTGAATTGTGTGCCGTTGTCGGTGATGACCCTGTTAGGGATTCCGAAACGGCAAACAATCGATCTGAAGAACTTGACTGTTGACTGTGCGGTCACCTTTCTCACTGGTTCCACTTCCGGCCACTTTGTGAACTTGTCGATTGCGATGTACAAGTATTCAATGCCCCCGGTTGCGCGGGGAAAGGGGCCGAGGATGTCGAGCCCCCAGACCGAAAATGGCCAGGATAAAGGGATCGTCTGGAGAGCTTGAGTTGGTTGGTGTATCTGCTTGGAATGGAACTGGCACGCTTCACATTTGTTTACTTGTGCAGTTGCATCCTGGAGGGCTGTAGGCCAGAAGAAACCTTGCCGGAATGCTTTGCCGACAAGTGCTCTTGCGCCAATGTGGTGACCACATATGCCTCCGTGTATCTCTGCCAACAGCTTCTGTCCATCTTCCCGTGGAATACACTTCAATTTCACACCGTTGAGTCTTCTTCTGCACGGTGTGTTGTCAACAAACTGATACATACTTGACTGCCGGGTTACTCTTTCTGCTTCTTCTGGTTCTTCGGGAAGTTCTCCTGTCTGAAGAAAACGGACAATCTGCTGCGCCCATGCTGGAGCCTGTGGCTCGACAGCAAGGACTAAAGGCACATCTGCTGCTGCGGGATCGTCCGCTTCTACGACGAGAACTCGTGTCTCAGCCGGAGCGTGACGATCCCCGGCAAGCTTGCCGGAGCAAAACTTGTCGGGAGCCTCTGCTTCAACAGAACAAACCCTGGGGCTTGCTGGAGCAGATTGCTCCTCAGCATTGTTGGTGTTGACTCGAGGGACCTTCTTGGCGGCGGCTTCGGGAAGCTCTGCCGGAAAATAGTCGCCAGAAATCAACTTCCTCTTCTTGCTCTGTCCAGTTGATGGTGTTACAGATGGTTGAGTTAGCTTGAGCACAAAGATCCCTGGTTCCACAGGTAGCTTTAGTGCAGCACACTTTGACAGGCCATCTGCGATGTCGTTCTGAGCTCTTGGAACGTGCTCCATCTGTAGGTCTTCAAAGTGTTCTTCAAGCTTTCTCACTTCGTCGACGTAAGCTTCCATCAACGGACTCTGGTAATTCTTGTTTACTTGGCGGACGACCAACTGTGAGTCACCCCTTACAATCAGCTTCTTAATCCCAAGGTCTACCGCGATTCTGAGACCGGCAAGCAAACCGTCATACTCTGCAGTATTGTTTGTTGCTTGTTCCTTGGGAAAGTGCATCTGGACCACGTACTTGAGGTGCTCTCCGGTGGGCGCGACAAGCAGCACGCCGGCACCGGCGCCTTGCAGCGAGAAGGCACCGTCAAAGTACATTATCCATTCTTTGCTTGCTTCCTTGACGGGGATGCTCGTCTCTGGAATCTCTTCGTCTGGCGTTGGCGTCCAATCTGCTATGAATTCTGCCAATGCTCTGCTCTGGATAGTTGAAGTGCTTTCAAACTTGAGGCCAAAGCTTGACAGTTCTAGTGCCCACTCAACAATCCTGCCTGTTGCTTCTGGATTTTGCAATATCCTCTTTAGCGGAAAGCGAGTGACAACCGTTATCTCATGTGCTTGGAAGTAGTGGCGCAGCTTTCTTGAGGCCATGAGAAGGCCGAAAAGCAGTTTCTGCACACCAGAGTACCTTTACCTAGCTCCCTGGAGAAGGGAGCTGACAAAGTAGACCGGGCGCTGCACCATCTTCTTCCGTACCTCTTCTCGCATCTGCGCAGATTCATTCTTGTCGGGACCAGAGCTTGTCGGGGAAGCCCCCTGCTTGTCGCTGGACGTGCTTGCCGCGGCTGCTGGCTCATCGTCTGCCTCCCTCTCCGCTACTAACGCAGCACTAACCACTTGATTGGTTGCCGCTAAATATAACAGCAACTTCTCTTGTGGCTTAGGTACGACAAGTATTGGAGTGGAGGACAGGTACCTCTTCAGGTCTTGCAGCGCTGCCTCCGCTTCCGGAGTCCATCTCATTGGACCTGCCTTTTTCAAAATTTTGAAAAACGGCAGGGCGCGTTCCGCAGACTTAGAGATAAACCTGCTGAGAGCAGCCACACAGCCGGCGAGCCTTCGTACAACCTTGACGCGCTTCGGTGCTTCGATCTGCTCGATGGCCTTTATCTTGTCGGGGTTAGCTTCAATCCCCCTCTGAGACACGAAGAACCCGAGAAGCTTGCCGGAGGGAACTCCAAACACGCACATCTCGGGGTTGAGCTTAAGTTGGATCCTGCGCAGATTCGCAAAGGTTTCATCTAAATCTTGTATCAGAGTAGCCCTGTCCTTGCTCTTGACCACTATATCATCCATGTAAGCTTCCACATTTCTGTGTATTGATGTCTACTACACGCTTCTATTCCTGTAGACAGTGTAGGGCCTCCAAGAGCAGAGGTTTGTAGGACAGCAGCAAATTTCCCTTAAGTGAGTAACCCAAGGTTTATCGAACTCAGGGAAGTGGAAGTTGAACGTACCCCTTTCAAGCAACCCTGCAATCAAGATACAAGAAGTCTCTTGTGTCCCCAACACACCTAATACACTTGTCAGATGTATAGGTGCACTAGTTCGGCGAAGAGATGGTAAAATATGGATGATAGGAGTGGCAAAGCAAAGTAATATAAATCTGTAATAAAAAGTGCAGCAAGCAAACAAGTGGTAAACGTGAGCACAAATGGTATTGCAATGGTGGAAACAAGGCCTAGGGATCATACTTTCACTAGTGGCAACTCCCAACAACATTAACATAATCGAATCACATGATATTTCCCATAAAACATGCAAGGGGGACGCACTCGGAGGTCATTCCTTTGTGGTCAAGAGAGGACGAGAATTATGTAGGGCTACAAAAGCACACCTCAAATTTCGTAGTTCTCAATCTATGGATTTCCCAATGTCACCGCGGCCATCCAAAGAGAGTACCACAATCACCACAACATATCTCAAGGATAGTCAAAGACAAGCACCAAGAGACTCTCAATCTTCAATCAACACACAAAAGAGAAAATCACTCATGAAAATATTCTTCTAATCCATGTCCAATAGACCGCTGTCACCTTGGTCTCGGAGATTATACTAGGTAAAGACAAGTGAGTACATCAATCAAATACATAGAGGAAGGGGAAATATCATGGGATCACCCTAGATTGACATAGCCTATGATCACAACGAAGATCACATCATGGGAGAGAGAATTGACCACATAGCTACTGGTAGAAACCTCAGCCCCGATGAGGAACTACTCCCGCATCATGGAGGGAGGAAGCAACGTCGATGGAGATGAATCCGGGGGCACTTCCCCGTCCCGGCAGGATGCCGGCACAGGAATTCTGGTCCCCCGAAACTTGGTGGCGATGGCGGCGGAGATGGGAATAGCTTCTGGAGAAAAGGGTTCTGTCATCAGGGTTTCCGTGACGGGTGGTAAATATATGCCAAAGGGGGTCACCAGAGGCGGAGAGGGGGGCCCAGGCGCCCCCCCGGCGCGGCCAGGGGTGGGGTCGCGTGGGCTGGCCACCTGGGCTGCCCCTGGCTCCCCTCTGGACCCACTTCTGGCGCGTGGAAGCTTCTGGAGCACTGATTTTTTATATATTTTTCCCGGAATTTTTCTGGAAATTTAAGTAATGGGAAAACCTGAAATACAAAAACAGCAGAGAACAGAAACTGACACTGGGGTGCACTGAGTTAATAGGTTAGTACAAATATGATCAAAAGTGTATGGAAGTGCATAAATATCATAGCAATATCACACAAAAGAAGCATGGAGCAAGCAGAAATTATAGATACGTTTTGGACGTATCAACATCCCCAAGCTTAATTCCTGCTCGTCCTCGAGTAGGTAAATGATAACAAGCATAATTTCTGTGGTGACATGCTACCAAAGAGTCTTTCACAATCACATGACAAATGATTATTGAGATAATGAATCTTTAGTAATTAAGTTGCCTCATGAGAATATCACAAAGAACTGAAAGTTTACAATATGATACTGAAACACCCAATAGATTTGTAGTGAGCATCGTGTGCAAACATGACAAAATGATACCTCGCTTGCCCCCTTTAGTGAAGCAAAACATAAATGCAGGAGCACCTCCGAAGTGTAAGTGATGACTAGATACAATGATTTCAGAATAAGCGATATCATAATCATGCAGAAGACAATGGTACTTTGGGACAATGCACATTACACTCAGAATGACAATCATGCTCTCAATAGTTGGTGCTTTGAAGAAAGAAGGTGGAGACTCTCGAACCGTGGATTTTGATGGCAAGGTTGAAAACCCGTGGTTGGAAGCAAAGACTAAACATGTACCAGAGCTCTTGGTTTTGAAAACAGAGGTAAAAATGATTTTGGAAGGTGCATATTTCGTCAACGAATGTTAGTAGATAACCCAATTACTTCTCGAGCTGGACAAGTTTCGAGGAACGGCTCCCGCACGGGGACGATCACATCCCCTTAATCTCCTTTGTTTATCACTGCCAAAAGTTTTCTGATTTCTCATGAACAAAGCGTGAAGGAGGCTTTGTTTGTTGTATTATCTTTTATGAGCCGGGCGCACTCATGCCAGTTCCTTCTCGTATTAGGGGTTTGCAGATTAGACATGCAATCCCGGGGTAAAACTTGTCCAACTTAAAAAGATCATGAATTAACTACTACTTCCTCATGAGCTAAAACAGAGGCACAAAAGAGAAATGCTTTTGAATAATTTTGAGATGGTACAAGAAAGTCTTCGTTAGGAATGGCAAGTAAATACCATGTATAGGAAGGTATGGTGGACTCATATGGCATAACTGGTTTCAAGGATTTTGGATGCACAAGCAGTCAGTCCGCTTAGTACAGGTGAAGGCTAGCAAAAGACTGGGAGCGACCAACTAAGAGAGCAACGACGGCCATAATCATGCAGAGCGACAAAGCAACATTGAATCGGGCATGGAAGTTATATCACTACTCAGAAATTAAAGATCATCAGGGCTTGATTGACTTTCTTTACAGTCTTAAATATGCGTGAGCATATGCCAAGTCAATCAAAATAAATTCTTGGAGGAAGATATCACTAAACCATACCACATCATAGGCAAACAAATCATGCTGGTACTTCAATAACACATTAAGAACCCCCAGCTATTTGAGACTAACCATAAGAAAACATGAACTACTAAGCACCATTATGCACATAGCATTTTTATCATAGACATATCAACCAGTGCCATAGAAGCCAACTCTCTTAACAAGATAAGCATGATAACTCAAGAGAGTTCCAGAAGCAACAACCTAAACAAAAGCCCTTAAAAAGATAAGCATGAAAACTAAGAGCTAAGCATGACAGCAGCTATGAAAAAAATAAAGAACACACACAAGAACATACGCATGCAAGCCTATGTTGTGTTCTACAGTGGGGTGGAGCGTGTTTCTCTCCCAAACAATGAAGGCTAGGATCCAACTTGGTATGAACAGCAAGCAAAGATAAAGAAAAATAAAAAGCAAACTAAGAGCAAGACACTCCAAGCATAGCACATAACGCATGAAGTGATTAAAATATAGTGGAACGAAAGACGAACTGATAATTGTTGATGGAGAAGGGGATGCACGGGGGCATCCCCAAGCTTAGATGCTTGAGTCTCCTTGGATATTTCTTGGGGGTGCATGGGGGCATCCCCAAGCTTGAGCGTTTGACCCTCCTGAATCTTCTTTTATCATCTTCCCTCGCACACTTGAAAACTCCCTTCATACATAACTCATCATAATCTGATTAGCGAGGTTAGTACCCATAATAAAATAATTTTTCCCTACTGGAAATAAGGATAATCTTGAAGAGCTACTATTTCTCAAGATTGCCAAAAGGTTTTTGCAAAGAAAAAGCAAGATCAAGGTTTGCAAAACGAAGAAAAGGCAAAACAGGACAGAATCTGTGAAAAACAGACCAGCAGGTAGTAAATAATTTTTTTGGGGCACTTCTGCAACTCAAATCAAAAAACTCAGAACAGACGCTCGAAAGCCAATTGTATAGAGCACGCTGTCAAAAAAATTCATATCAAAAAGATGATCTGGTGATTTTATACGATTTTTTCTGTCCAAGGACAGAATCTGTTTTCTGGACTGCACGTCACAACTTTTGAACTTTCTTGCAATCGGAGGCTAAACTTGGCACAAAGCTGAAAAATAAAGATACAATGATGTTGCTATAGTAGTAACAAACATCAAGACCACTAAAAACTGAAAGAACAAACTGAAAGCAAAGATAACAAGGGTTGTCTCCCTAGAGCTCTTTCTTTATAGCCATAAAGATAGGCTTAAGACTTTAATGATGCTCTCGTAGGAATAAGAGTTGAAGAACAAAAGAGAGCATCAAGAAGCAAATACCAAACACATTTAAGCCTAACATGCTTCCTATGCATGGGAATCTTGTAAGAAAACAAATCATTGGAGCATAAAACAGCTAGCATAGAAAGGGAAAACAAGTAGAACTTCAAAACTTTCACAATATAGAGGGGAAACTTCTTATTATTAAGATATTTAGAACCATGTCTCCCTCTCTTATTATAAATTTCAGTGGCATCATGGATGAACTCAACAATATAACTATCACATAAGGCATTATTTCCATGATCCAAAAGCATAAAAGTGTCATTACTCTTCATATAAGCAAAATCTTTCTTATTAGGAATAGTGAGAGTAAGACTATCATAACCATCATGGTAATCATCGTATTTAGGAGGAATATCATAATCATAATAAATTTTATCCTCAATAGTAGGTGGACTGAAAATATCATATTCATCATTGTAATCATCATATATAGGAAGCAAAGTATCATCAAAGTAAATTTTCTCTTCAAAAGTTGGGGGACTAAAAATATCATGTTCATCAAACGTGTCATCCCCAAGCTTAGAGCTTTCCATGTCATTAGCAATATTGATATTAAAAAAAACATACTAATAACATCACCACCATCATGATTGTTATGCAAATAATAAAGTTCCAAAGGTTTTTTAATTTTCTCTTCAAACACATCATGTCCAAGTTCAAGGTAGAGCTTATAAAGCTCTCTCATATTTTTGTTGTTTTCCGTTAAGCAAAACTAGTGAAATAAAAACAAGAACAAAAAGATTTCATTGCAAGATCTAGAGAAGGTACCTTCACTTACCTCACTTCCCCGGCAACGGCGCCAGAAATAGCTTGATGTCTACTACACGCTTCTATTCCTGTAGACAGTGTTGGGCCTCCAAGAGCAGAGGTTTGTAGGACAGCAGCAAATTTCCCTTAAGTGAGTAACCCAAGGTTTATCGAACTCATTGAAGTGGAGGTTGAACGTACCCCTTTCAAGCAACCCTGCAATCAAGATACAAGAAGTCTCTTGTGTCCCCAACACACCTAATACACTTGTCAGATGTATAGGTGCACTAGTTCGGCGAAGAGATGGTAAAATATGGATGATAGGAGTGGCAAAGCAAAGTAATATAAATCTGTAATAAAAAGTGCAGCAAGCAAACAAGTGGTAAAAGTGAGCACAAATGGTATTGCAATGGTGGAAACAAGGCCTAGGGATCATACTTTCACTAGTGGCAACTCCCAACAACATTAACATAATCGAATCACATGATATTTCCCATAAAACATGCAAGGGTGACGCACTCGGAGGTCATTCCTTTGTGGTCAAGAGAGGACGAGAATTATGTAGGGCTACAAAAGCACACCTCAAAGTTCGTAGTTCTCAATCTATGGATTTCCCAATGTCACCGCGGCCATCCAAAGAGAGTACCACAATCACCACAACATATCTCAAGGATAGTCAAAGACAAACACCAAGAGACTCTCAATCTTCAATCAACACACAAAAGAGGAAATCACTCATGAAAATATTCTTCTAATCCATGTCCAATAGACCGCTGTCACCTTGGTCTCGGAGATTATACTAGATAAAGACAAGTGAGTAGATCAATCAAATACATAGAGGAAGGGGAAATATCATGGGATCACCCTAGATTGACATAGCCTATGATCACAACGAAGATCACATCATGGGAGAGAGAATTGACCACATAGCTACTGGTAGAAACCTCAGCCCCGAGGAGGAACTACTCCCGCATCATGGAGGGAGGAAGCAACGTCGATGGAGATGAATCCGGGGGCACTTCCCCGTCCCGGCAGGATGCCGGCACAGGAATTCTGGTCCCCCGAAACTTGGTGGCGATGGCGGCGGAGATCGGAATAGCTTCAGGAGAAAAGGGTTCTGTCATCAGGGTTTCCGCGACGGGTGGTAAATATATGCCAAAGGGGGTCACCAGAGGCGGAGAGGGGGGCCTAGGCGCCCCCCGGCGCGGCCAGGGGTGGGGCCGCGTGGGCTGGCCGCCTGGGCTGCCCCTGGCTCCCCTCTGGCCCCACTTCTGGCGCGTGGAAGCTACTGGAGCGCTGATTTTTTATATATTTTTCCCGGAATTTTTCTGGCAATTTAAGTAATTGGAAAACATGAAATACAAAAACAGCAGAGAACAGAAACTGGCACTGGGGTGCACTGAGTTAATAGGTTAGTCCAAATATGATCAAAAGTGTGTGGAAGTGCATAAATATCATAGCAATATCACACAAAATAAGCATGGAGCAAGCAGAAATTATAAATATGTTTTGGACGTATCATGTATCTGTGGCTCAAAAGCAGTATGGACTACCCTTGCAAACGTTGAACCAGCATTCTTCAATCCGAAGGGCATGCGTATGAAGCAATAAGTGCCACATGGAGTAATGAATGCGGTCTTCTCCTCATCTTCTTCAGCCATGAAGATTTGGTGATATCCTGAGTATGCATCAAGAAATGAAAGCAACTCACATCCAGCCGTGGAGTCAACAATCTGGTCAATGCGCAGCAAGGGAAATGGATCTTTGGGACAAGCTTTATTCACATCGGTGAAGTCTATACAAAGCCTCCACTTCCCATTTGCTTTACGCACAACAACAGGATTGGCCAACCACATGGGATGGAGCACGCCTCTGACAAGGCCTGCTGCTTCCAACTTCTTGATCTCTTCGGCTATGAACTCTTGGTGCTCCACAGCTTGCTTTCTAACCTTCTGCTTGACGGGCCGCGCGTGAGGACAAACGGCAAGCTTGTGCTCAATCACTTTCCTGGGAACACCAGGGATGTCAGACGGTTGCCATGCAAACACGTCGACATTCGCCCGCAGGAAAGCAATGAGCGCGCTTTCCTATTTAGGATCAAGCGTGGCGCTGATGGTGAAAGTACCACCAGTGTCGTCCTCCTTGGCGGACACCTTCTTTGTCTCTGGTGGAGCTGCCATTGTCTTCTTACACTTGCCGGTGGAGCTCGATGGTGCGTCCTCGACGGCAGCGCAGCACTCCGAAGAGGTGCGTTTGCCGGAGTGGGCCCCAGAGCTCTTGCCGGACTTGGTCTTGTTCTTCCCCCCGGGAGCTTCAGCGGCAAGTTATTTGCTATCTGTTGCGGCTGCTGCATCCCGGTAAATCTTGTCGGCACAGATAAGGGCATCCTTCTTGTCGCCGGGGATAGAGATGACGCTTATCGGGCCTGGCATCTTGAGTATGTTGTAGGCATAGTGAGAGGCTGCCATGAACTTGGCGAGCGCTGGACGGCCAAGTATTCCATTGTAAGGCAAAGTAATATTGGCAACATCGAAGGTGATCCTCTCAGTCCTGAAGTTCAGCTCTCCGCCAAATGTCACTGGCAGCGTGATCTTCCCCTTCGGCTTGCTCCTTCCCGGGTTAATTCCTTGGAATGTGCCAGTTTCTTCGAGCTCGCTGTCGGGGATCTGGAGCTTCCGGACCACAGTGGAGGAGATCAAGTTCAGGCCGGCCCCGCCGTCAACCAGCATCTTGGTGACCTTGAGGTTGCGGATAGTTGGTGAAACCAACATCGGCAAGCACCCGACCGCAGTTGTGCGATCAGGGTGATCCTCAATGTCAAAGATGATGGGCGTGCTGGACCACTTCAAAAGTTTGCGCGACTCGACGGGCGGTTCTGCTGCATTAACTTCCCGCACCCACTGTTTGAGTTGTCGGTGAGAAGTATGCAGAGAAGCACCACCGTCTACGCACAAAACCTCCGTGGCCTTTTGGAACTCCTGCTCGCTGTTCTCTCCGTCATCCATGTCTTCATCGTCGTCTTCGTCTTCGTCCTTGTCGCGGCCGTGGGGAGGTCTGTCTCCTTGTCGCTGCTTGGCCTTGCCGCGGCGTCCTCCCCGGCCGTTCAATGGCCGCTTCTTGCCGGACCCTCCATCACCTCCTTGGGCCTTCTCCTTGTCGCGTCGCTCGTACTCAGCTTTTTGTTGCTCGACGAGGTATGATGTCTACACACGCTTCTACTCTTGTAGACTATGTTGGGCCTCCAAGCGCAGAGGTTTGTAGGACAGCAGCAATTTCCCTCAAGTGGATGACCTAAGGTTTATCGAACTCAGGGAAGTAGAGGTTGAAGATGGTCTCTCTCAAGCAACCCTGCAACTAAGATACAAGAAGTCTCTTGTGTCCCCAACACACCTAATACAACTAGGAGTTGTATAGGTGCACTAGTTCGGCGAAGAGATGGTAAAATATGGATGATAGGAGTGGCAAAGCAAAGTAATATAAATCTGTAATAAAAAGTGCAGCAAGCAAACAAGTGGTAAACGTGAGCACAAATGGTATTGCAATGGTGGAAACAAGGCCTAGGGATCATACTTTCACTAGAGGAAACTCCCAACAACATTAATATAATCGAATCACATGATATTTCCCATAAAACATGCAATGGAGACGCACCCGGAGGTCATTCCTTCGTGGTCAAGAGAGGACGAGAATTATGTAGGGCTACAAAAGCACACCTCAAAGTTCGTAGTTCTCAATCTAAGGATTTCCCAATGTCACCGCGGCCATCCAAAGAGAGTCCCACAATCACCACAACATATCTAAAGGATAGTCAAAGACATGCACCAAGAGACTCTCAATCTTCAATCAAAACACAAGAAAGGAAATCACTCATGAAAATATTTTTCTAATCCATGTCCAGTAGACCGCTGTCACCTTGGTCTCGGGGATTATACTAGATAAAGACAAGTGAGTACATCAATCCAATACATAGAGGAAGGGGAAATATCATGGGATCACCCTAGATTAACATAGCCTATGATCACAACGAAGATCACATCATGGGAGAGAGAGATAACTACATAGTTACACGTACGAGCCCTCGGCCCCAGAGAAGACTACTCACACATGAACATGATGAGGACGAGGTTGATGATGGTGTTGATGGAGAGGTGCAGCCCCGCGAGGAGGAGACGGCCGGCGGCAGCCACGGAGGCGGCGGCGGCGGCCCTAGGTGGCGGCGGCGACCCTCGGGGCGGCGGCGGCCCTAGGGGGCAGCGGCTCCTTGGCCCCCCTTCTTCCTTGTGGATGGTGCTGCAATGATGCTGGTCCTCCCCTCCAAGACGGCGGCTTGGGAGGAGGAAAATTCGTGTCCCTTGGTGACCTAGGTTTCCTCTCTTTATATAGACTCTCGGATTCCCGTCATCAGATTTTTGGGCCTCAGTAAAACGGGCTTTACTCGGCCGTCCGGACTCCGATTTGGACGAATTTTATATCCAGAAGCATCGCCTCGAAATTCCCCACAACTTTCGCAACTAGACTTTTTCCGTAAGACGTCGTCTTCGGGCCGGAACGTGACCATCTTTAAAAAACGTTCTCAGACAGATTTCAGGAAAGTCAGAGTCCTACTCCAATACGACTCCTTTTGTGTTTTTGTCAATTTCCAAGTAATTCCTACACAATAAAGTGTAAAACAAGAACATTGTGCACTTTTGCAACCATTAGTAGGTTAGTCCAAATATGATCAAAAGTGTATGGAAGTGCATAAATATCATAGCAATATCACACAAAAGAGGCATGAAGCAGGCAGAAATTATAGATACATTTTGGACGTATCAACATCACCAAGCTTAATTCCTGCTCGTCCTCGAGTAGGTAAATGATAACAAGCATAATTTCTGTGGTGACATGCTATTAACCATATAAGAACTTTTCACAGTCACATGACAAATGCTTACTGATATAATGAATCTGTAGTAATTAAGTTGCCTCATGAGAAAATCACAAAGAACTGAAAGTTTTACAATATGATATTGAAACACTCAATTGATTTGTAGTGAGCATGGTGTGCAAATATGACAAAGTGGTACCTCGCTTGCCCCCTTTAGTGAAGCAAAACATAAATGCAGGGGCACCTCCAAGGTTTAAGTGACGACTAGATACAATGATTTCAGAATAAACGATATCATAATCATGCAAAAGACAATGGTACTTTGGGACAATGCACATTACACTCAGAATGACAATCATGCTCTCAATAGTTGGTGCTTTAAAGAAGGTGGAGACTCTCGAACCGTGGCTTTTGATGGCAAGGTTGAAAACACGTGGTCGGAAACAAAGACTAAACATGTACCAGAGCTCTTGGTTTTAAAAAAACAGAGGTAATTTTTTTTTAATATGCATATTTCGTCAACAAATGCTAGTAGATAACTCAATTACTTCTCGAGCTGGACAAGTTTCGAGGAACGGCTCCCGCATGAGGACGATCACATCCTCTTAATCTCCTTTGTTTACCACTGCCAAAGTTTTCTGATTTCTCATGAACAAAGCGTGAAGGAGGGTTTGTTTGTTGTATTATTTTTTTAATGAGCCGGGCGCACTCTTTGCCAGTTCCTTCTCGTATTAGGGGTTTGCACATTAGACATGCAATCCCGGGGTGAAGCTTGTCCAACTTAAAAAGATCATGAATTAACTACTACTTCCTCATGAGCTAAAACAGAGGCACAAAAGAGAAATGCTTTTTTGAATAATTTCGAGATGGTACATGAAAGTCTTCGTTAGGAATGGCAGGTAAATACCATGTATAGGAAGGTATGGTGGACTCATATGGCATAACTAGTTTAAAGGATTTTGGATGCACAAGCAGTCAGTCCGCTTAGTACAGGCGAAGGTTAGCAAAAGACTGGGAGCGACCAACTAAAAGAGCTATGACGGTCATAATCATGCAGAGCGACAAAGCAACATTAAATCGGGCATGGAAGTTATATCGCTACTGAGAAATTAAAGATCATCAAGGCTTGATAGACTTTCTTTACAGTCTTAAATATGCGTGAGCATACGCCAAGTCAATCAAAATAAATTCTCGGAGGAAGATATCACTAGATCATACCACATCGTAGGCAAACAAATCATGTTGGTACTCCAATAACACATTGAGAACCCCCCAGCTATTTGAGACTAACCATAAGAAAACATGAACTACTAAGCACCATTATGCACATAGCATTTTTATCATAGACATATCAACCAGTGCAACAGAAGCCAACTCTCTTGACAAGATAAGCATGATAACTAAAGAGAGTTCCAGCGACCAACTAAACAAAAGCTCTTCAAAAAGTAAAGCATGAAAACTAAGAGCTGAACATGATAGTAGCTATTGAAAGACAAAGAACATACACAGCAAAGATAGACATGAAAATTCTATGTTATGTTCTAGGTTGAAGTGGAGCGTGTTTCTCTCCCACACAAAGAAAGCTGAGTTCCAACTCGTGATGAACAGCAAGCAAAGCTAAAGAAAACTAAAAATGAAACTAAAAGCAAGACGCTCCAAGCATAGCACATAACACATGAAGTGATAAAAATATAGTGGAACGAAAGACGAACTGATAATGTTGATGGAGAAGGGGATGCACGGGGGCATCCCCAAGCTTAGACGCTTGAGTCTTCTTGAATATTTCTTGGGGATGCATGGGGCATCCCCAAGCTTGAGCGTTTGACACTCCTGAATCTTTTTATCATCTTCCCTCGCACACTTGAAAACTCCCTTCATACATAACTCATCATAATCTGATTAGCGAGGTTAGTACCCTTAATAAAATAATTTTTCCTTGCTGGAAATAAGGATATTCCTGAAGGTCTACTGTTTCTCAAGATTGCCAAAAAGGTTTTTGCAAAGAAAAAGCAAGCTCAAGGTTTGCAAAACGAAGAAAAGGCAAAACAGGACAGAATCTATGAAAAACAGACCAGCAGGTAGTAAATAATTTTTACGGGGAACTTCTGCAACTCAAATCAAAAAACTCAGAACAGACGCCCGAAAGTCAATTGTATAGAGCACGCTGTCGAAAAAATTTAGACCAAAAAGATGATCTGGTGATTTTATACGAATTTTTCTGTCCAAGGACAGAATCTGTTTCCTGGACAGCACGTCACAACTTTTGAACTTTCTTGCAATCAGAGGCTACACTTGGCACAAAGCTGAAAAATAAAGATACAATGATGTTGCTACAGTAGTAACACACATCAAGACCACTAAAAACTGAAAGAACAAACTGAAAAGTAAAGATAACAAGGGTTGTCTCCCTAGAGCTCTTTCTTTATAGCCATAAAGATAGGCTTAAGACTTTAATGATGCTCTCGTAGGAATAAGAGTTGAAGAACAAAATAGAGCATCAAGAAGCAAATACCAAATACATTTAAGCCTAACATGCTTCCTATGCATAGGAATATTGCAATAGAATAATTCATTGAAGTACAAAGCAACTAGCATAGGAAGGCAAAACAAGCATAACTTCAAAATATTCACCATAAAAAGAGGAAACTTCTTATTATTAAGATATTTAGAACCATGTCTCCCTCTCTCATTATAAATTTCAGTGGCATCATGGATGAACTCAACAATATAACTATCACATAAGGCATTATTTCCATGATCCAAAAGCATAAAAGTGTCATTACTCTTCATATAAGTAAAATCTTTCTTATTAGGAATAGTGAGAGTAAGACTATCATAACCATCATGGTAATCATCGTATTTAGGTGGCATATCATAATCATAATAAATTTTATCCTCAATAGTAGGTGGACTGAAAATATCATATTCATCATTGTAATCATCATATATAGGAGGCATAGTATCATCAAAGTAAATTTTCTCCTCAAAAGTTGGGGGACTAAAAATATCATGTTCATCAAACGTGTCATCCCCAAGCTGAGAGCTTTCCATGTCATTAGCAATATTGATATTAAATAAAAACATACTAATAACAACACCACCATCATGATTGTTATGCAAATAATAAAGTTCCAAAGGTTTTTTAATTTTCTCTTCGAACACATCATGTCCAAGTTCAAGGTAGAGCTTATAAAGCTCTCTCATATTTTTGTTGTTTTCCATTAAGCAAAACTAGTGAAAATAAAAACAAGAAACAAAAAGATTTAATTGCAAGATCTAAAGATATACCTTCAAGCACTCACCTCCCTGGCAACGGCGCCAGAAATAGCTTGATGTCTACACACGCTTCTACTCTTGTAGACTATGTTGGGCCTCCAAGCGCAGAGGTTTGTAGGACAGCAGCAATTTCCCTCAAGTGGATGACCTAAGGTTTATCGAACTCAGGGAAGTAGAGGTTGAAGATGGTCTCTCTCAAGCAACCCTGCAACTAAGATACAAGAAGTCTCTTGTGTCTCCAACACACCTAATACAACTAGGAGTTGTATAGGTGCACTAGTTCGGCGAAGAGATGGTAAAATATGGATGATCGGAGTGGCAAAGCAAAGTAATATAAATCTGTAATAAAAAGTGCAGCAAGCAAACAAGTGGTAAACGTGAGCACAAATGGTATTGCAATGGTGGAAACAAGGCCTAGGGATCATACTTTCACTAGAGGCAACTCCCAACAACATTAATATAATCGAATCACATGATATTTCCCATAAAACATGCAATGGAGACGCACCCGGAGGTTATCCCTTCGTGGTCAAGAGAGGACGAGAATTATGTAGGGCTACAAAAGCACACCTCAAAGTTCGTAGTTCTCAATCTAAGGATTTCCCAATGTCACCGCGGCCATCCAAAGAGAGTCCCACAATCACCGCAACATATCTAAAGGATAGTCAAAGACAAGCACCAAGAGACTCTCAATCTTCAATCAACACACAAGAGAGGAAATCACTCATGAAAATATTTTTCTAATCCATGTCCAATAGAACACTGTCACCTTGGTCTCGGGGTTTATACTAGATAAAGACAAGTGAGTACATCAATCCAATACATAGAGGAAGGGGAAATATCATGGGATCACCCTAGATTAAAATAGCCTATGATCACAACGAAGATCACATCATGGGAGAGAGAGATAACCACATAGTTACACGTACGAGCCCTCGGCCCCGGAGAAGACTACTCACACATGGACATGATGAGGAGGAGGTTGATGATGGTGTTGATGGAGAGGTGCAGCCCCGCGAGGAGGAGACGGCCGGCGGCAGCCACGGAGGCGGCGGCGGCGGCCCTCGGGGCGGCGACGGCCCTAGGGGGCAGCGGCTCCTTGGCCCCCCTTCTTCCTTGTAGATGGTGCTGCAATGGTGCTGGTCCTCCCCTCCAAGACGGCGGCTTGGGAGGAGGAAAATTTGTGTCCCTTGGTGACCTAGGTTTCCTCTCTTCATATAGACTCTCGGATTCCCGTCATCAGATTTTGGGCCTTAGTAAAACGGGCTTTACTCGGCCGTCCGGACTCCGATTTGGACGAATTTTATATCCAGAAGCATCGCCTCGAAATTCCCCACAACTTTCGCAACTAGACTTTTTCCGTTTGACATCGTCTTCGGGCCGGAACGTGACCATCTTTAAAAAACGTTCTCAGACAGATTTCAGGAAAGTCAGAGTCCTACTCCAATACGACTCCTTTTGCGTTTTTGTCAATTTCCAAGTAATTCCTACACAATAAAGTGTAAAACAAGAACATTGTGCACTTTTGCAACCATTAGTAGGTTAGTCCAAATATGATCAAAAGTGTATGGAAGTGCATAAATATCATAGCAATATCACACAAAAGAGGCATGGAGCAAGCAAAAATTATAGATACGTTTTGGACGTATTAAGGTACTCGACCTTTTTGCAGTTCTGGAGGTCGTGGCCCTTGGTGCGGTGGATCTTGCAGTATTGCTTATCGGAGTCGTCCTGCTTCTCGGCGGCCGCCACAGCCTGGCAGTTGGTGCACGCGGCAGCCTCCTTGCCGGAGCTACCAGCCTGGGTTTTCTTGGCGCGAGCCTCCTTGCCGGACTGCTCAACGACTAGCACTTCCTTGTTCTTCTTCTTCCTGTTGTTCCGCCGTCGGTTCTTCTTTGCCGGGGCGGCATCCTCACTATCTGATCCCCCTGCTCCAGTATCTTCTCCGGGGAGTTTCCTCCCTTCCTCAGCGCGTCCGCACTTGTCGGCCAAGGCGTACAGCTCGCTGACGTCCCTGATCTTGCACATCGCCATCTCCTCCCTCATTCGGCGGTTACGCACGTTCTGATGGAACGCGCTAATAACCGCGGCAGGGTGGACGTCCGGGATGTTGTGCTGGACACGGCTGAACCTTTGGATGTACTTACGCAGGGGCTCTCCCTCCTTCTGGGCGAGTATATGAAGGTCACTCTCCTGGCCATGGGGCTTGTGGCCACCTGTGAAGGCGCCGACAAACTGATGGCACAGGTCGGCCCATGAAGAAATGGAGTTCTCTGGCAAGTGCGTGAGCCAAGATCTGACGTTTGGCTTGAGCACCAGCGGGAAGTAATTGGCGAGTATCTTCTCGTCTCGTCCCCCGGCAGCCTGCACCGCAATGGTGTAGATGCTGAGAAACTCTGACGGATGTGTCTTGCCGTCGTACTTCTCCGGTACGTTGGGCTTGAAGTTCTTCATGCTGGGCCACTGGACTTGCCGCAGCTCACGAGTGAACGCAGGGCAACCTACCGCGTACGGCAAGTCGTCTGGTCCCCCGGGCGCGTGCATGTCAACAGCGGGCCCAGCGCGCTGGTCAGATTGACGTCGCGCTTCTCTTTGGCGCTCGATGCGAGTACGAGCATCTTCTTGTCGTCGATCGTCGAGGACTTGGCGCTGATCGCGGCGAGCTCGTGGATCTGATGACGCGGTGGAGTCGTCGTCGATGTTGATCCGGCGAGTCGGCGATTTTGGCCTCCAGGGCGGGGAGTGCACGGTGGTTGCACCCCCGGCGGTCTTGTCACCATCGGCCCGCGCCTGGCTGACTTGCCGCGGCCGCGATGCGCTCGGCTGCTGCGGGGTGTCGCCGTTGGCCAAGGCGATGAGACTTTGGATGGTGGCCCTCCAGTCATCGGCCTTGTCTGCCGCTGGAGGGAAGTCGAGGAGCAGTTGAGCTCGAGCCAGAGCTTCTGCTGGAGTGGCGGGCATCGGTGGCGAACGGTGCGAGGAACGGGATATGCTCGGACTTCTAACTACGTTAGAAGGAATAGTTTCCCGCCCCGGCGACCGCACCTTGCTCGTGCCAGCATGTTGATGTGCATGTTGGCCTTGAGCGTCCCGGGATCCGCCAGCTTGACCTTGTCCCAGCAAGCGTATGGTACCTGGAGTACCACGCCGCTGCCGGTCCCGCGCCTCCTGAGATGGGCGCGGTGCATGTACGGACGCCGAGGCTTTGGAGTGCGCTCGGTCGTCCGTCTTGTCCTTGGATCTGGCGGCGCCGTGAGTTTCTTCGCCGACGTCCACCCTTCCGCCGGCGTCTACCCCACCAGCCGTTGGCTCCGGCGGTGGTGGGATCGACGCGGACGGGCCTGCTACCTCCGAAGCTTTCTTCTTCGGCGGCATGCTGATGGAATCGATGAAGTTGATGAAGTCGGTGAAGATCTAGCTCGTGTGACGCCGGATCGGGTTCACACAACCTCGACGCAGCCCCCTACCTGGCGCGCCAAAGATGTCGGGGAAACTGATCGCCCACGAACACCTATGGGACCGGAGCCCCTTTTCGGTACGGCAAGGGGCGGAGGGTGCGCAAAGAGCGGATCGAGGCGAGCACACGAGCAGTTTACCCAGGTTCGGGCCGCACGGGTGCGTAAAACCCTACTCCTGCCTTGGTTTGTTATTGAGTTCTTGGCTCGGGAGCGAGGAGAGCGGCGGGATGCTCTAACCGCTAGCAAGACCGAGCGCCAGAATGGTCGATGTTCGGAACCCCCTCTACGTTGCGCATGGGCCTCCTTTTATAGGTCAAAGGGGTCACCGACAGGTGGCAACGCGGATGGGGGTAAAAAAAGTAAAATGGGTGGTAGTTGGAACAGTGTTTGCATAGTGCTCTATACCTAACTCTGACGGCAGGGGACAAGGGCATTAAATGCCCGTCGCCGTCGCCTCAAACAGTGCAAAAAGCGTCCGTCAGGGCGCCACCGTCCGCCACGACGGTGGCCTTGTCATCGCAACTTGCCACCGTGTACCCCAGGCTGCACAGCCTTCCGCCACGTGCGCCTGGAAGGGTCCCAGAGCGACACGTGGGTGGATGCGCTGGAGCGCGGGTACTTAGTGGAAGTTTGCCGCGGCAAGTGCCTTGCCGTGGTTGCTATCTTGTCGCGCCTGGAAGCTTGTCGCTCTCCGGGCCTTGCCGGGACACGTGGCGCGTCGCGGCAAGTCTCTTGAAATGCCATGTTTGGCCTTCCCGGCAAGCTCCTCTTGCCAGGGCCTTGCGCCAAAGAAGTGGTCTTGAGCCCTGAGTGGCCTTCCCGGCAAGCTCCTCTTGTCGGGGCCTTGTCTTTCTAACTTGAATACTTTGTTCTTCAATGGCTCCAAAGGAACCACGAAGGACCTTGATGGTCGCACGGCAAGCCCTGCCACGGGACGCTGCAACTGCCCGTGCACAAGTTCGGGATACTAAGGTACCCCTACTTTAGTACACCGACACCGATCCAGGGATGACACTTAAGTACAGAGACTTGATCCATTCGGGTCGGGTCGCTACACTTCTAGAGGCTGGTATAATCTATCATGTTGCTGATAGTCAATGGGTAAGTCATGTCCATTGTGTCCCTAAGAAGGGAGGCATTACTATTGTTCCTAATGATAAAGATGAATTGATCCCACAAAGAATTGTTACCGGCTATAGAATGGTAATTGATTCTCGGAAACTAAATAAACCTACTAAAAAGGATCACTACCCCTTACCTTTTATTCATCAAATCCTAGAAAGATTATCCAAACATACACATATTTGCTTTCTAGATGGTTATTCTGGTTTCTCTCAAATACCTGTGTCAAAAGAGGATCAAGAAAAGACCACTTTTACTTGCCCTTTCGGTACCTTTGCTTATAAACGTATGCATTTTAGTTTATGTAATGCACCTGCTACCTTTCAAAGATGTATGACTGATATATTCTTTGACTTTTGTGAAAAGATTGTTGAGGTTTTCATGCATGATTTCTCCATGTATGGAACTTCTTTTGATGATGGCTTAAGAAACCTTGATCGAGTTTTGCAGAGATGTGAAGAAACTAATCTTGTCTTGAATTGGGAGAAGTGCCACTTTATGGTTAATGAAGGTATTGTCCTGGGGCATAAAATTTCTGAAAGAGGTATTGAAGTTGATAAAGCTAAAGTTGATGCTATTGAAAAGATGTCGTGTCCTAAGGACATTAAAGGTATAAGAAGTTTCCTTGGTCATGCCAGTTTTTATAGGAGGTTCATTAAAGACTTCTAAAAAAATTCTAGGCCTCTGCATAATCTTTTACAAAAAGATGTTCCATTTGTATTTGATGATGATTGTGTAGAAGCATTTGAAATACTTAAGAAAACATTGATTTCTGCACCTATAGTTCAGCCACCTGATTAGAATTTACCCTTTGAAATTATGTGTGATGCTAGTGATTATGTTGTAGGTGCTGTTCTGGGACAAAGAGTTGATAAGAAATTAAATGTTATCCAATATGCTAGTAAAACTCTAGACATTACCCATATGAATTATGCTACTACTGAAAAAGAATTTTTAGCAGTTTTATTTGCTTGTGATAAGTTTAGGCCATATATTGTTGATTCTAAAGTAACTGTTCACATTGATCATGCTGCTATTAAATACCTCATGGAAATGAAAGATGATAAACCTAGGCTTATTGGATGGGTTCTCTTGCTACAAGAATTGATTTGCATATTATTGATAGAAAAGGAGCTGAGAACTCCGTTGCAGACAACTTGTCTTGGTTAGAGAATATTCTTGATGACCCACTACCTATAGATGATAGCTTCCTTGATGAACAATTAGCTGTCATAAATACTTCTCGTACTGCTCCATGGTATGTGATACGTCTCCAACGTATCTATAATTTTTGATTGTTCCATGCTACTATATATTCTGTTTTGGATGTTTAATGGGCTTTATTATACACTTTTATATTATTTTTGGGACTAACCTACTAACCCAAGGCCCAATGCAAATTGTTGTTTTTTTGCCTATTTCAGAGTTTCGCGCAAAAGGAATATCAAATAGAGTCCAAACGGAATGAAACCTTCGGGAGAGTTATTTTTGGAACCGTATCTACCCAGAAGACTTGGAGTACACACGAGGGAACAAAGGAGGAGGCCACGAGGGTCCAGGGTGCGCCACCACCCTCGTGGTCCCCCTCTGGCTCCCCCGATGCCCTCCTTCCTCATATATATATCCATGTACCCTGAAAACATCAAGGCAACAGAGAAAACACTAATTCCACCGCCGGAACCTTCTGTTCCTGTGAGATCCCATCTTGGGGCCTGTTCCGGAGCTCCGCCGGAGGGAGGGATCTACCACGGAGTGCTTCTACATCAACGACATAGCGTCACCAATGAGTTGTGAGTAGTTTACCACAAACCTTCGGGTCCATAGTTATTAGCTACATAGCTTCTTCTCTCTTTTTGGATCTCAATACGAAGTTCTCCTCGATCTTCGAGGAGATCTATTCGATGTAATCTTTTTGTGGTGTGTTTTTCGAGATCCGATGAGTTGTGGGTTTATGATCAAGACTATCTTTGAACAATATTTGATTCTTTTCTGAAATCTTTTATGTATGATTATAATATCCTTGCAAGTCCCTTCGAATTATTGGTTTGGTTTGGCCTACTAGATCTATAGTTCTTGCAATGGGAGAAGTGCTTTGCTTTGGTTTCCATCTTGCGGTGTCCTTTCCGAGTGACAGCAGGCACGTATTGTATTGTTGCCATCGAGGATAAAAAGATGGGGTTTTTATCATATTGCTTGAGTTTATCCCTCTACATCATGTCATCTTGCTTAAAGCATTACTCTGTTCTTATGAACTTAATACTCTAGATGCATGCTGGATAGCGGTCGATTTGTGGAGTAATAATAGTAGATGCAGAATCGTTTCGGTCTACTTGTCACGGACGTGATGCCTATATATAATGATCATGCCTAGATATTCTCATAACTATGCGCTTTTCTATCAATTGCTCGACAGTAATTTGTTCAACCACCGTAGAATTCTGCTATCATGAGAGAACCCACTAGTGAAACCAATGGCCCCTGGGTCTATATTTATCATATTACTTTACTTTCAATTTCTGCTGCCGTTGCTTATTTGCTTTATTTAGTTTCTGTTCTTATACCAAAAATACCAAAAATACTATCATATCCTATCTATCAGATCTCACTTTCGTAAGTGACCGTGAAGGGATTGACAACCCCTTATCGCGTTGGCTGCGAAGTTCTTATTTGTTTGTGCAGGTGCGAGGGACTCGCGCGTGGTCTCCTACTGGATTGATACCTTGGTTCTCAAAAACTGAGGGAAATACTTACCCTACTGTGCTGCATCACCCTTTCCTCTTTGAGGGAATACAACGCAAGCTCGAGAAGTGGCAAGAAGAATTTCTGACGCCGTTGCCGGGGAGGCTTACGCAAAAATCATATACCAAGTACCTATCAGAAACCCTTATCCTTCGCATTTCATTATTTGCCTCTCGTTTTCATCTCCCCCACTTCACCCTTACCGTTATATTTGCCCTTCTTCTTCCGTGTGTTTATCGCTCGCTTTCCTCTTGTTTGCTTGTGTGTTGGCTTGCTTGCTTGTCACTATGGCTCCCCCTATCAATGTTGACCCTCACCTTAAGAGGTTCGAGGAGATTGAAAACAATGTTAGACATTTTATGTTTGTGCAATTTGAGCACAATGATTTCTTTAGAAACGAGCTTAAAGAACAGAAAAGTTTTACGGAGTACATGAATAAAGAGCTTGATGATATGTCTAAGGAATTTTATGGTTTGAAATCTCAGTTTGCTCATCTTGAGAACTTAATAGCCAAAATTTCGGACAAGCAATCCACCTTTGTTAATAAGATGGCTCCTAAACCGAAAGAATACAAAAATAAAGATGAAGATCTAAAAGTTATTGATGTGTATCCTATTAGATCCTTATTTTCTAGTATAAATCTTGATAAAGATGGGACTGGAGATGAGTCTACTTTAGTTAAAAGGTGTCCCAATGATTCGGAGTTTTTAGATCTTGGTACTAAAATTGTTAAAAGTGGGATTGAAGAGATTAAAACTTTGCATAGTGATGAACCCACTATTTGGATTTCAAGGGATTCAATTATGATAATTGCTCTTTAATAGATTGTATTTCCTTGTTGCACTCCGTACTAAATTCTCCGCATGCTTATAGTCAAAATAAGGCTTTTACCAAACGCATAGTTGATGCTTTGATGCAATCTTATGAAGAAAAACTTGAATTAGAAGTTTCTATCCCTAGAAAGCTTTATGATGAGTGGGAACCTACTATTAAAATTAAAATTAAAGATGATGAATGCCTTGCTTTGTGGGATTTGGGTGCAAGTGTTTCTACAATCCCAAAATCTTTTTGTGATTTGTTAGGTTTCCATGAGCTTGATGATTGTTCTTTAAATTTGCATCTTGCGGATTCTACCGTTAAGAAACCTATGGGGAGGATTAACGATGTTCTTATTGTTGCCAATAGAAATTATGTGCCCGTAGATTTCATTGTTCTTGACATAGATTGCAATCCTTCATGTCCTATTATTCTTGGTAGACTTTTCCTTAGAACGATTGGTGCAATTATTGATATGAAGGAAGGAAATATTAGATTCAAATTTCCGTTAAGGAAAGGCATGGAACACTTTCCTATAAATAAAATCAAATTACCTTATGAATCTATTAAGAGAGCCACTTATAGATTGCCTTCCAAAGATGGCAATACCTAGATCTATTCTTGTATCGTGCCTAGCTAGGGGCGTTAAACGATAGCGCTTGTTGGGAGGCAACCCAATTTTATTTTCTTTGTTTTTGCTTATGTTTAGGAATAAATATAGCATCTAGCTTCTGTTTAGATGTGGTTTTGTGTTTTAATTAGTGTTTGTGCCAAGTAGAACCTTTGGGAAGACTTGTGTGAAGTTTATATGATCATGCTGTAAAAAACAGAAACTTTAGCGCTCACGAGATTAGCTACCATATTTTACTCGAGAGTGCTATTTAGTTGATTATTATTGCAGATGATTAATAGACAAATTCCTCACGTTTACTAATTTATTTCAATTTTTTGAGTTACAGAAGTATTCGAAAGTTACAGATTACTACAGACTGTTATGTTTTTGACAGATTCTGTTTTTCGTGTATTGTTTGCTTATTTTGATGAATCTATGAGTAGTATTGGGAAGTATGAATCATAGAGAAGTTGGAATGAAGTATTTTTAACACCAATATAAATAAAGAATGAGTTCATTACAGTACCTTTGAGTGGTGGTTTGTTTTCTTACACTAACGGAGCTCACGAGATTTTTGGCTAAGTTTTGTGTTGTGAAGTTTTCAAGTTTTGAGTATGGCTTTGATGGACTATGGAACAAATATTGGCAAGAGCCTAAGCTTGGGGATGCCCAAGGCACCCCAAGGTAAAATTCAAGGACAACCAAAAGCCTAAGCTTGGGGATGCCCCAGGAAGACATCCCCCCTTTCGTCTTCATCTATCGGTAACTATACTTGAGACTATATTTTTATTCACCACATGATATGTGTTTTGCTTGGAGCGTCATGTATGATTTGAGTCTTTGCTTTTTAGTTTTCCACAATCATCCTTTATGGACACACCTTTTGGGAGAGATAAATATGGTTTAGAATTTATTAGAACACTCTATGTGCTTCACTTATAACTTTTGAGCTAGATAGTTTTTCTCTAGTGCTTCACTTATATCTTTTAGAGCACGGTGGTGGTTCTATTTTATAGAAATTTTTGATCTCTCATGCTTCACTTATATCTATTTCAGACTCTTTTAGAATAGCATGGTAATGTGCTTTGGTTATAAAACTAGTCCTAATATGATAGGCATCCAAGATGAGTATAGTAAAAACTTTCATATAAAGTGCATTGAATATTATGAGAAGTTTGATACTTGATGATTGTTTTGAGATATGAGGATGGTGATATTAGAGTCATGCTAGTAGAGTAGTTGTGAATTTGAGAAATACTTGTGCTGAGGTTTGCAAGTCCCGTAGCATGCATGTATGGTAACTGTTGTGTGACAAATTGAAGCATGAGGTATTTCATTTGAGTGTCATCCTTTGTGTGGAGGTCGGGATCGCGTGATGGTTAACTCCTACCAAACCTTCCCCGAGGATCATGCGTGTAGTACTTTGTTTTGATGACTTGTAGATTTTTGCAATAAGTATGTGAGTTCTTTATGACTAATGTTGAGTCCATGGATTATACGCACTCTCACCCTTCCACCATTGCTAGCCTCTCTTGTACCGCGCAACTTTCGCGAGTACCATACACCCACCATATACCTTCCTCAAAACAACCACCATACCTACCTATCATGGCATTTCCATAGCCATTCCGAGATATATTGCCATGCAACTTTCCACCGTTCCGTTTGCTATGACACACTTCATCATTGTCATATTGCCATGCATGATCATGTAGTTGACATCGTATTTGTGGCGAGGCCACCATGCATAATTTTTCATACATGTCACTCTTGATTCATTGCACATCCTGGTACACTACTGGAGGCATTCATATAGAGTCATACTTTATTCTAGTATCGAGTTGTAAATCAATATAAGTGTGATGATCATCATTATTAGAGCATTGTCCCAAGAAAGGAAAAAGGAAAAAAAGAAGGAAAGGCCAAAGAAAAAAAAGAAAGGCCCAAAAAAGAAAAGAAAAAAGAAAAAAGAAAAAAGAAAAGGGACAATGCTACTATCTTTTTCCACACTTGTGCTTCAAAGTAGCACCATGTTTTTCATGATAGGGAGTCTCTTGTTTAGTCACTTTCATATACTAGTGGGAATTTTCATTATAGAACTTGGCTTGTATATTCCAACGATGAGCTTCTTCAAATGCCCTAGGTCTTCGTGAGCAAGCAAGTTGGATGCACACCCACTTAGTTTCTTTTGCTGAGCTTTCATACATTTATAGCTCTAGTGCATCTGTTGCATGGCAATCCCTACTCAGTCACATTGATATATATTGATGGGCATCTCCATAGCCCGTTGATACGCCTAGTTGATGTGAGACCATCTTCCTCTTTTTTGTCTTCTCCACAACCACCACTCTATTCCACATAGTGCTATGTCCATGGCTCACGCTCATATATTGCGTGAAAGTGGAAAGAGTTTGAAAAAAATTAAAGTATGAAACAAGTGCTTGGCTGAAACCGGGGTTGTGCATGATTGGAGTATTTTGTGTGACGAAGATGGAGCATAGCCTAACTATATGATTTTGTAGGGGTGAACTTTCTTTGGCCATGTTATTTTGAGAAGACATGATTACTTTATTAGTATGCTTGAAGTATTATTATTCTTATGTCAATATGAACTTTTATCTTGAATCTTTCGGATCTAAACATTCATGCCACAACAAAGAGATTACATTGAGAATTATGTTAGTTAGCATTCCCCATCAAAAATTCTGTTTTTACCATTTACCTACTCAAGGACGAGCAGGAATTAAGCTTGGGGATGCTTGATACGTCTCCAATGTATCTATAATTTTTTATTGTTCCATGCTATTATATATGTTGTTTTGGATGTTTAATGGGCCTTATTATTTTTGGGACTAACCTACTAACCCAAGGCCCAGTGCAAATTGCTATTTTTTTGCCTATTTCAGAGTTTCGCAGAAAAGGAATATCAAACGGAGACCAAACGGAATGAAACCTTCGGGAGAGTTATTTTAGGAACCATATCTACCCAAAAGACTTGGAGTACACGCGAGGGAATGAAGGAGGTGGCCACAAGGGTCCAAGGCGCGCCCCCTCCCCCTGGGTGCACCCTGTCGGGGAAACTGACCGCCCACGAACACCTATGGGACCGGAGCCCCTTCTACGTTGCGGTAAGGGAGCGGAGGGAGCACGGAGAGCAGATCGAGGAGCACACGTGGGCAGTTTACCCAGGTTCGGGCCGCGAAGACGCGTAAAACCCTACTCCTGCTTTGGTTGTATTGAGTTCTCGGGCTCGGGAGCTTGAAGATCTACAGTGCTAGCTACATCGAGCGTAGGAGTGATCGAGTTTCTGGGATCGAACCCCCTCTACGTTGTGCATGGGCCTCCTTTTATAGCTCAAAGGGGTCACCGACAGGTGTCAACGTAGAGGAGGGTAGAAATGTAAAATCGGTGGTAGTTGTAACAGTGCATGAACAGTATATGAACAGTGGTCTTCACCTAACTCTGACGGTGGGGGACAAGGGCATTAAATGCCCGTCGCCGTCGCCCCCAAAAGTGTCCGTCCATGCGTCTCCGTTCGCCACGGCGATGGCCTTGCCACCGCGGCTCGCCAGCGTGTCCCTCAGGCTGCACAGCCATCCGCCACGCGCCCCTGGAGGGGCCCCAGGGCGACGCGTGGCCCGATGAGCTGGAGCGTAGGCACACAGCATAGGCTTCCCCTGGCAAGCACCTTGCCGGGGTCGCAACCTTGCCGGACCCGAAAGCTTGCCGCTCTCCGGGTCCTGCCGGGGCGCACGATGCGCCACGATGTATCTTCTGAAGTGTTATTCTTTGGCCTCCCTGGCAAGCACCTCTTGCCAAGGTCTTGTGCTGGAAAGACATCCTTGAGCCTGGTGCGGCCTTCCCGGCAAGCTCCTCTTGCCGGGGTTTCGTCTCTTAACTTGAATACTTTGTTCTTGAATGGCTTAAAGGGGTCTAGAGTGGGCTTTGGCGGGCGCGTGATGAGCCAGACCATGGGACGCTGCTACTGCCCGTGCACAAGTCGGGATACTAGGGTACCCCTACTTTAGTACACCGACAGGAGCCCCCGGGCCTGGGCCACACACGGTGCCGAGCGTTGTTGGGCCAGACCCAGAACAGTGCACGGGCACACGCGGCCCACGGCGCGCCGTTTCCCACTCCAGATTCGCCGCATCCCTCCCTAACGGCACGCGTCGATTGCGGCGTTGTGGGAGAGATCGTGGCCTGCTTCTTTAATGAAAAACGTGAAACGTCCCCCACTTCCCCCTTAAAAGCAGAGGAAGCAGGGGTAGTTTCCCTCCATTACCTTCATTGCGCCTTGAATCTCCAGAAACCCCCGTCGCCCTCTGCTTCCGCAAAGGTCGACAGAGAGTTGAGCTCCACCCTCTCCTCTGCCGTCTCCACCACCCGCAGCGCCGTCGACCTCCTTGCCTCCCTCCTCGCCGCCCCCGCCATGGCTCCGAAAAGCGACAAGGCGAAGAGCGACAAGGCGAAGAAGGAGAAGTCCGAGCAGGCGGCGAAGCTGGCAGCCATGCGGAGAAGGAGGGTGGTCTTCCCGCCGAGGCTCGGCGCGAGTGAGCTGCGGGACAAGTATTACTTGTTCTGGGCGAGGGAGACGAAAGCTCATCCCCGCACCAGAGTCCTCCCCGCCGTCGCCGTCGACATGTCCCCGGGAGGTTACTTCTATTTCGCTGCATTCTTCCATTGCGGTCTGTGTCCCCCGTATTCGGAGTTCTTCTGTGATGTGATGAACACGTACGGGCTCCATCTCTTAGATTTCACCCCGAACGCCGTCCTCACCTTGGCCGTTTTCGCACATCTGTGCGAAAACTACGTCGGGGTCCACCCAAATGTAGCTCTTTTCTGCCACTTCTTCACGCCTAGAGTAGAGTCCGGATCCCCACTCTCCGGCGGTATCTCCTGGATCTTTAGGTTGAACAAGAAGGAGGCGTACTTGAAAGGAGAGCTTCGCGGCAAGTGGGAGGAGTGGAGAGCCGATTGGTGCTGGGTTCTGGAAGATGCGCCCGAGCCGTTTACCTTGCCGCGCAAGACTGCAATAGTGCGTGGCAAGGATTGGAGCGATTTGGCCCCGGAGGACGACAAGTTGGAGATTGCCCTCAATAGGATCCTTCGTCTCCGGGCCGCCAATCTGACTGTGGGTGAAGTTGGGGCCGATTTCCTCCGCCGCCGCATTGCCCCCTGCAGGAAAGGAAGAGGCCTGCCTGGGAGTTCGGCAACGCGGCAGATCGCATGAGGCTGCGCCCCGGGCTGAACTATAATTTCACCGTCTTGGAGCTGAAGGGGATGGTCCGGGAGCTGTTTAAGCATGACCCCAAGCACTCGGAGTGGTTCAGACCGTCGGAAGGAGTAGTTCCTCTTTGCAACAATACCGCCCTCAGTGCCATCCGTGCGGTAATGCCTGAGTGCCACTCCCACGGGGTCGTCCCCACTTGGCTGGTGCCCTCAGCGGAGACCGTGCAGGGTTTCTTCGATAATCTGGTTGAACGACCACGCAACCCCGAGGAGAAGAAGGGCCTCACCCGGGAGACCACCGACCGGGATGTGGCATACATTGCCTCCAGACTGGAGGAGGCCGCCGCAGCTGCTGCTGCGGGTGAGTTCGGGTACACTGTGGACGAAGCAGAGGCAGCGGACGCAGTGAGCCAGGCAGAAGAGGCGGAAATCCTCAAGCTGCTGAAGATTGCGCCCGAGGAGTTTGCCGGGGAGCCTGCCGGGAAGCCTGCCGGGACGAGCGGGGCTGCCGAGCAAGGCTCTGAGTCCAGTGAGCCCGCCGAGGAGGACGCCGAATCGGGCGATTCCGACGAAGACTCGGGCGGGTCACTGAACCTCGACGACGACGCTTCCTCATCCTCGGAGAATTCTCCGCCACCACCAAGCCCTCCGCAACAACAGAAGAAGCGCCTCCGCAAGGCCGCTGAGACGACGAGGCCACCGGCGCCCCGTCAGCAGCCAAGGCGCCGTGCGACGCGCGCCCCCGCGACGAGCAAGGTCGTCAAGGAGGCGCCCCGTGCTCGAGTGACAAGCGGAGGAGGATCTTCCCGGAGCGGCTCTGGTGCTCCTTCTGCCCCTCGGTCCTCAGCGACGACTGGTGCCGGGTCTTCACAGCCCACAGCCCCGGAGCCCGCCAAGCGCCCGAGGGAGCCTTCTCCTCTAGCTCCTCGTGCTGGAGCGCGCCAGGCGGAGTTTGACTTCTCCGCCCTCAGCTCCGACGAAGAGGAGGAAGAGTAAGTACTTGCGATTTTTATTTCCTTTGATTTTGTCTTGATTTTTCTTGCTTGGTTCTAATTCGGATCTTGTTTGGTGTCCAGGACCTTGACCCAGCGGATAGCGAAGATGGCCAAGATCCCTGTGGTTAACATCGAGGACGACGAGCCCGTCGCAGCGGCAGGTGACGCGCCAGCGACAGGCTTGTCGGACCAGCCTGCTGCTCCGGAGAGCAGCCCCCAGCGCAACCCCCAGCGTAAGCTTTGTGTTCACTTCTCTGCTTGGCGGGCGCGCTTGAGGTTGTTATCCTTGTTGACATCTTGTTGTCTTGTGCAGAAGTGGAGCCGCAGCCGTAGGAGCACCAGGAGGCCGCCCCCGACGAGCCGCTTGCTCCACCCTCCCCGCCAAGGATGAGCTCCCCGGCGAGGGACAGTGCTCCGCCAAGGACGGGTACTCCGCCGAGGGTGAGTACCCCGCCAAGGGCGAGCAGCCCGACAAGGGTGAGCACCCCGCCAAGGGAGGGCGCAAGCGGCCCTCCGCTAGCAGGAACCACTACTACGCCGCCAAGGGAGAGCCCCCCGGCGAGGGACCCCGTCATCGAAGAGGCCCGCGCAGGTAAACCCTTGTACTTTCTTCTTCTTGGATTCTTCTTTTTTGGATATTTGCTTGATAAATCTTTCTTTTCTTTTTCTTCTGTTGCTAGACCCGCCCGCCCCGGAGCCGATGGAGACGGAAACCATCGCTGAGGAGGAGGTGCGCGGCGAAACTGGCGATGGCGCCGCCGCGGAAGGAATGGCTGTTGCCGACGAGCCAGCCGCCGAGGAGACTGCCCCAGCCGCCGATGTCGCGGCTGGGGAAGGGACCGGCGACCATACCGCAGGCCCGGAGGCCGCGGGAGCGCCGGACGCTGCACCGGCCGCCGACCCTTCCGCCTCCGCACCTGGGTCGGGCGTATATCTGGAGGCCGCCAACGGGGTATTCATCCAAGTCCCGTGGGCGTCCTCATCAAGGGCACCAGCGGAGGGGGAGACCTTCGACGAAGAAGTTCTCGCCTCCGCCGGGTTGAAGGTTGTCGACGCGCCCGGCAACAGCGACGAGCCCGAAGAGGAGAAGCTCTTGCGTCGACTCCTGGGTTTGTACCGGGCCAGGCAAGCCAAGCTGGAGTCCCGAGAGGCTCTGGCTGCTAAGGCCGGTGTTGATTTGGAGAAGCGTGCTGCGGAGCTGCGCGCCGCCAACCAGGCGGCCCTCCGAAACTTGGCGGAGGAGTGCGAAGAGCTTGCCGGTGCACACCAAGCATTCCTCCTCGAGAAGGCCGAGGTGGAGGAGCAGCAGCGACTGGCCGCCGAGGAGCTGTCCCGGCGGGAGGGAGTGCTCAACCAGCGGAAGGTCGACCTCGACAGTCACGAGGACGACCTCACCGCTCATGAGCAGGCCATTGGCGGGGCTCTGCAGGAGGCGAGGGATGCCGCAGCTGCTGCAGAGACCGCCAAGAGGGATCTGGAGGCCAGGGTGGCGCAGCTGGAGACGAATCTGAAGGCGAGCGAGGACAGGGTTGCCGCGCTCAACGTGGCGCGGGAGAAGGACGCCCACACCAACTCTGATCTGCAAATCCGCCTCTCTGAGAAGGGCAAAGAGCTCACCGACGCCAGGGACTCCATCGCTGACTTGGAGCTGAAGGTTTCCACCCTTACTGACTCGCTCGACGCCGCCCGAGACCGCGAGACGAAGCTGAAGGACGAACTCCGCACTGAGAGGCTCTTGCTGGAGAGCGCCGCCGTCTCGCAAAACAACTTCCAGCGGACGGTGGAGCAGTGGACTGATGAGCTCGTCGCCTCCGCCGCCAACATCGACATGGAGATGATGGCGTTGAGGGCGGAGCACCTTGGGTACTCCCCCGACGAGAGCCTCCCCCACAGCGCCAAGCTGAGCCTGTTCTTCAGGGGAGTGGCGCCGGCGCTCGCGCGACTACGGGAGAGGATCCCCACGTAGCTGGCTGACGAGGCGCGCCGGCTTTGCATGGGTACTATGGAGCGGGTGTTGTCGAAGATTGTCTACCGCAACCCCGGGATCAACCTCGTCAACGTCCTGCGGACCCTGCCGCCCGAAGCTGACCAGGAGGCGTTGAAGGCGCAAGTTGCCCACATCGTTGCCAAGGCGGGCAAGATCCAGAGGGTCGATGGAGACCGTAGAGACTAGGCCTCCTTCTTCCCGCTTTCCTTGCCGCTGTCGATTAAGTCATGGGTAGTAGTTGATTAGAACAGCGGCAAGTTATCTCTGTAATATATACTTTTATTTTGGGTAATCAATGCAGTGTTATCTCCCTTGCTCGGTCCTTTCACTTTGTATGCCTTCCACCCTACGCTTTTAGGGAACTCGCCGGCAAAGGGACCCTTGCCGCGAGTGCTGAGTGCTGGACTCTTAGCAGCCTGCTGGCAATGCCCTTGCCGGCAAGAAACCTCGCCGCAGCTAGTCGCAGCACACTTAGATTGCTGAGCGAACTCGAAAACGAAGTAAGGGCGCGACACTTGTCGCAGCTCACTTAAGCCGTTGAGCGTGCTCGAAACAAAGTAAGGGTGCGGCTAGCCACGGGCAGGTTCCTCCGCGCACAGGTTTTCCATACAAAGTGTGGTTGTCCAAGGAAGACAACTAAGAATTTTAAAAATTTGAACTGCTCAAATTCTGGTAACTTAGCTTTCATGGGTTGTTTGCTTCCCGGCAAGGCTTCTCTTTCTTGAACAGCACTTGGTCCATACCTCTCTATCTCCTTCCCCCCCC
>LR738711.1:853082460-853200730 GCA_902687465.1 Secale cereale | reverse complement strand
CCCCCGGCAAACTTGTGCGCGAGGAACACTTCTTCTGCTTAAGAGAGAAAGGAAAAGAGGAGGAAACACAAGTATGGAGCCTTGCGGCTTGTTGTTGCTTACCGGGGATGTGTGCTGCACAAGGTGTCAGATGATGCATGCAAGTAAAAGAAAAAGCATGAAATGACAAACAGTGCAAAGCACAAAAGTTTTACTGATGCACGGGGTCTGCGCCCGGCTTTGTACAAAGGTTTACATGCAACAGCGGCAAGACTTGTACAAAAGGTGGTTGCCGGAGCGGATCACGGCAACCGCGCCTTATGGGTGAAACTTGTGAAGATGCTCTATGTTCCAGGAGTTGCTCACCGGTAAGCCTTCTTCGGTCTCAAGGCGGACAGTGCCGGGCCTTGTGACTTGTCTCACCCGATAAGGGCCTTCCCACTTCGGCGTCAACTTGTTGGAGCCCTTGGCGGACTGAACGCGCCGAAGAACAAGGTCGCCTTCCTCGAGACTCCTGGCCTTGACCTTGCGGCTATGGTAGCGACGCAAGGCTTGCTGGTATCGAGCAGCTCGTACAGCAGCCTGGAGACGGTCCTCCTCGAGGAGCAATGCATCATCTTGCCGCAGTTGCTCTTGCTCGAGCTCGTCGTAAGCGAGCACTCGAGGAGACCCGTATACGAGTTCCGTGGGGAGAACTGCCTCTGCTCCGTAGACAAGAGCAAAGGGTGTCTGTCCGGTGGCTCGATTTGGTGTCGTCCTGATTGACCAAAGAGCCGCCGGCAACTCCTCTATCCAGTTTCTTCCGCACTTGTGCAGCCTGTCGAAGGTTCTTGTCTTGAGTCCGCGCAGCACTTCAGCATTTGCCCTCTCTGCTTGACCATTGCTCCTCTGGTGAGCAACAGAAGCAAAGCAGACCTTGGCGCCAAGGTCTTGGACGTACTGCATGAAGGTGCGACTTGTGAACTGTGTGCCGTTGTCAGTGATGATTCTGTTAGGAATCCCGAAACGGCAAACTATTGACCTGAAGAACCTGACTGCTAACTGTGCTGTCACCTTTCTCACTGGTTCCACTTCTGGCCACTTTGTGAACTTGTCGATTGCAACGTACAAGTACTCAAAGCCCCCGACGGCACGGGGAAAGGGGCCGAGGATATCGAGCCCCCAGACCGAGAAGGGCCAGGACAAAGGGATTGTCTGGAAAGCTTGAGCTGGCTGGTGAATCTGCTTGGCATGGAACTGGCACGCTTCACACTTGGTTACTTGTGCAGTTGCATCTTGGAGGGCTTCTGGCCAAAAGAACCCTTGCCGGAACGCCTTCCCGGCAAGTGCTCTTGCGCCAATGTGGTGGCCACATATGCCTCCGTGTATTTCTGCCAACAGTTTCTGTCCATCTTCCCGGGAAATGCATTTCAGCCTGACACCGTTGAGTCTTCTTCTGTACAGTTCGTTGCCAATGAACTGGTACATACTTGACTGTCTGGTTATTCTTTCTATCTCTTCTGGTTCTTCGGGAAGTTCTCCAGTTTGAAGAAAACGGACGATTTGCTGTGCCCATGCCGGAGCCTGAGGCTCAACGACAAGGACTAAAGGCATCAGTGCTGCTGCGGGAACCTCAGCTTCTACGGCAAGAACCTGCGGCTCTGCCGGAGCTGAGGGTTCCCCGGCAAGCCTGCCGGGGCAAAGCTTGTCGGGAACGCCTGCTTCAACTGTACATACCCTTGGGTCTGCAGGAGCAGACTGTTCCTCGGCATTTTGGTTGCTGATCTTGGGGACCTTGGCGGCGGCTTCAGGGAGATCCGCCGGCAAGTAGTCGTCGGAGACCAACTTCCTCTTCTTGCTTTGCCCAACTGATGGTGTGACGGATGGTTGAGTTAGCTTGAGCACGAAGACCCCTGGTTCCACAGGTAACTTCATTGCAGCACACTTTGAGAGGCCATCTGCGACATCATTCTGAGCTCTTGGAACGTGCTCCATCTGCAGACCTTCAAAGTGTTCTTCAAGCTTCCTCACTTCATCAACATAAGCTTCCATCAAAGGGCTCTGGTAACTCTTGTTTACTTGTCGGACCACCAATTGTGAATCTCCCCGCACAATCAACTTCTTGATCCCAAGTTCGGCCGCAATTCTGAGACCGGCAAGCAAACCTTCATACTCAGCAGTATTGTTTGTCGCTTGCTCCTTGGGAAAGTGCATTTGGACAACATACTTGAGGTGCTCTCCGGTGGGTGCTATAAGTAACACGCCGGCACCGGCGCCTTGCAGCGAGAAGGCACCATCGAAGTACATTATCCATTCTTTGCTTGCTTCTTGGACGGGGATGCTTGTCTCTGGAACTTCTTCATCTGGTGTTGGTGTCCATTCTGCTATGAACTCTGCCAAAGCTCTGCTCTGTATAGTTGAAGTACTCTCAAACTTGAGACCAAAGTTCGACAGCTCTAGTGCCCACTCGACGATCCTGCCTGTTGCTTCTGGATTTTGCAATATCCTCTTCAACGGAAAACGAGTGACCACCGTTATCTCATGTGCTTGGAAGTAGTGGCGCAGCTTCCTTGAGGCCATGAGGAGGCCGAAAAGAAACTTCTGCACCCCAGAGTATCTTGATCTAGCCCCCTGCAAGAGGGAACTCACAAAATAAACTGGGCGTTGCACCATCTTCTTTCGCACTTCTCCTTGTTCCTGCGCAGACTTGTCCTTGTCAGGGCCAGAGCTTATTGGGGAAGCCCCCTGCTTGTCGCTGGATGCGCTTGCCGGGGATGTGGGTTCCTCATCTGCCTCCCTCTCCGCTACTAACGCAGCACTAACCACTTGATTGGTTGCCGCTAGGTACAGCAGCAACTTCTCTTGTGGCCTAGGTGCGACAATTATTGGAGTGGAGGACAGGTATCCTTTCAAGTCTTGCAGCGCCGCCTCCGCTTCCGGAGTCCATTTCATAGGACCTGCCTTTTTCAAGATTTTGAAGAAAGGCAGGGCGCGTTCTGCAGACTTTGAAATGAACCTGCTGAGGGCAGCCACACAACCAGCAAGTCTCCTTACGTCCTTGACGCGCTTCGGGGCTTCAATCTGCTCGATGACCTTTATCTTGTCGGGATTGGCTTCAATCCCCCTCTGTGATACAAAGAACCCGAGATGCTTGCCGGAGGGGACTCCGAAAACGCACTTCTCGGGGTTTAACTTGAGTTGTATCTTGTGCAGATTCTCAAAGGTTTCTCCTAGGTCTTGAATCAGGGTATCCTTGCTCTTGCTCTTGACCACTATATCATCCATGTAGGCTTCTACATTCCTGTGTATCTGTGGCTCAAAAGCAGTGTGGACCACCCTTGCGAATGTTGAACCTGCATTCTTCAATCCAAAGGGCATGCGTATGAAGCAATATGTGCCACATGGAGTAATGAACGCAGTCTTCTCTTCATCTTCCTCAGCCATGAATATCTGGTGGTAACCTGAGTATGCATCGAGGAACGAAAGCAACTCACATCCAGCCATGGAGTCCACAATCTGGCCGATGCGCGGCAAGGGAAAAGGATCCTTGGGACAAGCTTTATTCACGTCAGTGAAGTCTATACAAAGTCTCCATTTCCCATTAGCCTTTCGCACGACAACCGGATTGGCCAACCAGGTGGGATGTAGTACACCTCGGACCAGGCCTGCTGCTTCCAACTTCTTTATCTCTTCGGCAATGAACTCTTGGCGCTCCACAGCTTGCTTCCTAACCTTCTGCTTGACGGGCCGCACGTGAGGACAAACAGCAAGCTTGTGCTCAATTACCTTCCTGGGAACGCCGGGGATGTCAGACGGTTGCCATGCGAACACGTCGACATTCGCCCGCAGGAAGGCAATGAGCGCGCTTTCCTATTTGGGGTCGAGCATAGCACTGATGGTGAAGGTACCACTAGTGTCGTCCTCCTTGGCGGACACCTTCTTGGTTGTCGGCGGAGCTGCCATTCCTTTCTTGCACTTGCCGGTGGAGCTCAATGGTGCGTCCTCGACGGCAGCGCAGCACTCCGAAGAGGTGCGTTTGCCGGAGTGGGCCCCAGAGCTCTTGCCGGACTTGGTCTTGGTCTTCCCCCCGGGAGCTTCAGCGGCAAGTGCCTTGCTGTCTGCCGCGGCTGCTGCATCCCGGTAGATCTTGTCGGCGCAGATAAGCGCATCCTTCTTGTCGCCGGGGACAGAGATGACGCTTATCGGCCCCGGCATCTTGAGTATGTTGTACGCGTAGTGGGAAGCTGCCATGAACTTGGCGAGCGCAGGACGACCAAGTATCCCATTATATGGTAATGGGATATCGGCAACGTCGAACGTGATCCTCTCCGTCCTGAAGTTAAGCTCTCCGCCAAAGGTCACTGGCAGCGTGATTTTCCCCTTCGGCTTGCTCCTTCCCGGGTTGATCCCTTGGAACGACCCGGTTTCTTCGAGCTCGCTGTCAGGGATCTGCAGTTTCTTGATCACAGCGGAGGAGATCAAGTTGAGGCCGGCCCCGCCGTCAACCAACATCTTGGTGACCTTGAGGTTGCGGATAGTTGGTGAAACCAACATCGGCAAACACCCGACCGCTGTTGTGCGGTCAGGGTGGTCCTCAAGGTCAAAGATGATGGGCGTGCCAGACCATTTCAGCAGCCTGCGTGACTCGACAGGTGGCTCAGCTGCATTCACTTCCCGTACCCACTGCTTGAGTCGGCGGTGGGAAGTGTGCAGAGAGGCACCTCCGTCGACACACAGAACTTCTGTGGCCTTCTGGAACTCCTGCTCGCTGTTGTCTCTTTCGTCCATATCCTCATCGTCGTCTTCGTCTTCATCCTTGTCGCGGCCCCGGGGAAGTCGGTCTCCTTGCCGCTGCTTGGCCTTGCCGCGGCGTCCTCCCCGGCCATTGAACGGCCGCTTCTTGCTGGGCTCTCCTCCGCCTCCTTGGGCCTTCTCCTTGTCGCGACGCTCGTATTCAGCCTTCTGCTGCTCTACGAGGTACTCTACCCTCTTGCAGTTCTGGAGATCATGGCCCTTGGTGCGGTGGATCTTGCAGTACTGCTTGTCGGAGCCGTCCTGCTTGTCGGCTGCCGCTACAGGGGCGGACTCCTTGCCGGAGCCACCAGCCTGTGTTTTCTTGGCGGGAGCCTCCTTGCCGGACTTCTCGACAACCAGTACCTCCTTGTTCTTCTTCTTTCTATTGTTCCGCCGCCGGTTTTTCCTTGCCGGGGCGGCATCATCGCTGTCTGTTCCTCCTGCTCCAGTATCCTCTCCGGGGAGTCTCCTCCCCTCTTCAGCACACGCACACTTGTCAACCAGAGCGTAAAGCTCGCTGACGTCCCGGATCTTGGTCATCGCCATCTCCTCCCTCATCCGGCGGTTACGCACGTTCTGGTTGAACGCGCTGATAACCGCGGCAGGGTGGACATCGGGGATGTTGTGCTGGACGCGGCTGAACCTCTGGATATACTTTCGCAGGGACTCTCCCTCCTTCTAGGCAAGGATGTGGAGATCGCTCTCCTGGCCGTGGGGTTTGTGGCCGCCCGTGAAGGCGCCAACAAACTGGTGGCACAAATCCGCCCAAGAAGATATGGAGTTCTCCGGCAAGTGCATGAGCCAGGATCTAACATTTGGCTTGAGCACGAGCGGGAAGTAGTTTGCTAGGATCTTCTCGTCGCGTCCCCCGGCAGCCTGCACCGCAATGGTGTAGATGGTGAGGAACTCCGAGGGGTGTGTCTTGCCGTCGTACTTCTCGGGTACGTCGGGCTTGAAGTTCTTCATGCTGGGCCACTGGACTTGCCGCAGCTCTCGGGTGAATGCAGGACAACCTGCCGCATACGGCAAGTCGCCTGGTTCACTGGGCGCGTGCATGTCGACAGCAGTCCCAGCGCGCTGGTCGGACTGTCTTCGGGCTTCTCTTCGACGCTCGATGCAGGTTCGAGCGTCCTCTTGCCGCCTGTCGTCGAGGACTTGGCGCTGATCGTGGCGAGCCCGCGGATCCGACGACGCCGTGGAGTCGTCGTCGATGTTGATCCGGCGGGGTGGCGATTTCTGTTTCCGCGGCGGGGAGTGCACGGTAGTTGCACCCCCGGTGGTCTTGTCTCCATCGGCTTTCGCTTGGTCGACTTGCCGCGGGCGTGATGTTGCCGGTTGCTGCGGCGTGTCGTTGTTGGCGAAGGCGATGAGGCTCTGGATCGTCGCCCTCCAGTCTTCGGCCTTGTCTGCCGCTGGAGGGAAGTCGAGGAGCAGTTGGGCTCTAGCAAGAGCTTCTGCTGGAGAGGAGGGAAGCGGCGGCGAGCGGTGCGAGGAGCGAGATATGCTCGGACTTCTAACAGGGTTAGAAGGAGCATGGTCTCCCCCCGGCGACCGCGCCTTGCTCGTACCAGCGCACTGGCCTTGAGCATCCCGCGACCCGCCGGCTTGTCACCGTCCCAGCAAGCGTATGGTACCCCCGGTACCACATCGCTGCTGGTCCGACACCTCCTGAGAGGGACGGGGTGCGTGCACGGACGCCGAGGTCTTGGAGTTCGCCCGATCGTCCGTCTTGTCTTTGGACTTGGTGGCGCCGCGAGTGTCCTCGCCGGCGTCCACCCCTCCGACAGCGTCTCCCCCACCAGCCGTCGGTTCTGGTGGTGGCGGGATCGACGCGGACGGGCCTCCGACCTCCGAAGCCTTCTTCTTCGGAGGCATGTTGATGCAGTCGATGAGGTTGATGAAACTGGAGAGGTTGCTGAAGGCTGCGCCCGCGTGGGCGCCGGATCAGGTTCGCACAACCTCGACACCCCCTACCTGGCACGCCAAAGATGTCGGGGAAACTGACCACCCGCGAACACCTATGGGACCGGAGCCCTTTCTACGTTGCAGTAAGGGAGCGGAGGGAGCACGGAGAACAGATCGAGGAGCGCACGCGGGCAGTTTACCCAGGTTCGGGCCGCGAAGACGCGTAAAACCCTACTCCTGCTTTGGTTGTATTGAGTTCTCGGGCTCGGGAGCTTGAAGATCTACAGTGCTAGCTACACCGAGCGTAGGAGTGATCGAGTTTCTGGGATCGAACCCCCTCTACGTTGTGCATGGGCCTCCTTTTATAGCTCAAAGGGGTCACCGACAGGTGTCAACGTAGAGGAGGGTAGAAATGTAAAATCGGTGGTAGTTGTAACAGTGCATGAACAGTATATGAACAGTGGTCTTCACCTAACTCTGACGATGGGGGACAAGGGTATTAAATGCCCGTCGCCGTCGCCCCCAAAAGTGTCCGTCCATGCGTCTCCGTTCGCCACAGCGATGGCCTTGCCACCGCGGCTCGCTAGCGTGTCCCTCAGGCAGCACAGCCATCCGCCACGCGTCCCTGGAGGGGCCCCAGGGCGACGCGTGGCCCGATGAGCTGGAGCGCAGGCACACAGCGTAGGCTTCCCCCGGTAAGCACCTTGCCGGGGTCGCAACCTTGCCGGACCCGAAAGCTTGCCGCTCTCCGGGTCCTGCCGGGGCGCACGATGCGCCACGATGTATCTTCTGAAGTGTTATTCTTTGGCCTCCCTGGCAAGCACCTCTTGCCAAGGTCTTGTGCTGGAAAGACATCCTTGAGCCTGGTGCGGCCTTCCCGGCAAGCTCCTCTTGCCGAGGTTTCGTCCCTTAACTTGAATACTTTGTTCTTGAATGGCTTAAAGGGGTCTAGAGTGGGCTTTGGCGGGCGCGTGATGAGCCAGACCATGGGACGCTGCTACTGCCCGTGCACAAGTCGGGATACTAGGGTACCCCTACTTTAGTACACCGACACACCCCCCACCCTCGTGGGCCCCCTCTGGCTCCCCTGATGGCCTCCTTCCTCCTATATATATCCATGTACCCTGAAAACATGGAGGCAACAGAGAAAACTCTAATGCCACCGCCGCAACCTTCTGTTCCCGTGAGATCCCATCTTGGGGCCTGTTCCGGTGCTCCGCCGGAGGGGGGATCTACCACGGAGTACTTCTACATTAACGTCATAGCCTCACCAATGAGTTGTGAGTAGTTTACCACAGACCTTCGGGTCCATAGTTATTATCTAGATGGCTTCTTCTCTCTTTTTGGATCTCAATACAAAGTTCTCCTCAATCTTCGAGGAGATCTATTCAATGTAATCTTTTTGGGGTGTGTTTGTCGAGATCCGATGAATTGTGGGTTTATGATCAAGATTATCTTTGAACAATATTTGATTCTTTTCTGAAATCTTTTATGTATGATTATAATATCCTTGCAAGTCTCTTTGAATTATTGGTTTGGTTTGGCCTACTAGATCTAAAGTTCTTGCAATGGGAGAAGTGCTTGGCTTTGGGTTCAATCTTGCGGTGTCCTTTCCCAGTGACAGCAGGGGCGGCAAGGATCGTATTGTATTGTTGCCATCAAGGATAATAAGATGGCTTTTATATCATATTGCTTGAGTTTATCCCTCTACATCATGTCATCTTGCTTAAAGCATTACTCTGTTCTTATGAACTTAATACTCTATATGCATACTGGATAGCGGTCGGTGTGGAGTACTAGTAGTAGATGCAGAATCGTTTCGGTCTACTTGTCACGGACGTGATGCCTATATACAATGATCATGCCTAGATGTTCTCATAACTATGCGCTTTTCTATCAATTGCTCGATAGTAATTTGTTCACCCACCGTAGAATTCTGCTATCATGAGAGAAGCCACTAGTGAAACCTATTGTCCCCGGTTCTATCTTTATCATATTACTTTACTTCAATTTCTGCTGCCGTTGCTTATTTGCTTTATTTACTTTCTGTTCTTATACAAAAAATACTATCATATCCTATCTATCAGATCTCACTTTTGTAAGTGACCTTGAAGGGATTGACAATCCCTTATCGTGTTGGCTGCGATGTTCTTATTTGTTTGTGCAGGTGCGAGGGACTCGCGCGTGGTCTCCTACTGGATTGATACGTTGGTTCTCAAAAACTGAGGGGAATACTTACGGTACTGTGTTGCATCACCCTTTCCTCTTTGAGGGAATACAACGCAAGCTCGAGAAGTAGCAAGAAGAATTTCTGGCGCCGTTGCCGGGGAGGCTTACGCAAAAGTCATATACCAAGTACCTATCACAAACCCTTATCCTTCGCATTACATTATTTGCCTCTCGTTTTCCTCTCCCCCACTTCACCCTTGCCGTTTTATTTGCCCTTCTTCTTTTGTGTGTTTACCGCTCGCTTGCCTCTTGTTTGCTTGTGTGTTGGCTTGCTTGCTTGTCACTATGGCTCCCCCTATCAATGTTGACCCTCACCTTAAGAGGTTGGAGGAGATTGAAAACAATGTTAGACATTTTATGTCTGTGCAATTTGAGCACAATGATTTCTTTAGAAACGAGCTTAAAGAACAGAAAAGTTTTATGGAGTACATGAATAAAGAGCTTGATGATATGTCTAAGGAATTTTATGGTTTGAAATCTCAGTTTTCTCATCTTGAGAACTTAATAGCCAAAATTTCGGACAAGCAATCCACCTTTGTTAATAAGATGGCTGCTAAACCGGAAGAATACGAAAATAAATATGAAGATCTAAAAGTTATTGATGTGTATCCTATTAGATCCTTATTTTCTAGTATAAATCTTGATAAAGATGGGACTGGAGATGAGTCTACTTTAGTTAAAAGGCGTCCCAATGATTCGGACTTTTTAGATCTTGGTACTAAAATTGTTAAAAGTGGGATTGAAGAGATTAAAACGTTGCATAGTGATGAACCCACTATTTTGGATTTCAAGGGATTCAATTATGATAATTGCTCTTTAATAGATTGTATTTCCTTGTTGCACTCCGTACTAAATTCTCCGCATGCTTATAGTCAAAATAAGGCTTTTACCAAACACATAGTTGATGCTTTGATGCAATCTTATGAAGAAAAACTTGAATTAGAAGTTTCTATCCCTAGAAAGCTTTATGATGAGTGGGAACCTACTATTAAAAATTAAAATTAAAGATGATGAGTGCCTTGCTTTGTGTGATTTGGGTGCAAGTGTTTCTACAATCCCAAAATCTTTGTGTGATTTGTTAGGTTTCCATGAGCTTGATGATTGTTCTTTAAATTTGCATCTTGCGGATTCTACCGTTAAGAAACCTATGGGGAGAATTAATGATGTTCTTATTGTTGCCAATAGGAATTATGTGCCCGTAGATTTCATTGTTCTTGACATAGATTGCAATCCTTCATGTCCTATTATTCTTGGTCGACCTTTCCTATGATTTAAGACATTACTTTTGGGATGACCCACACCTTTATAAACAAGGAGTAGATGGTGTTATTAGACATTGTGTACCTGAGCATGAACAGGAACAGATCCTATGCAAGTGTCACTCCGAGGCTTATGGAGGACACCATGCTGGAGATAGAACTGCACATAAGGTATTGCAATCCGACTTTTATTGGCCTACTCTCTTCAAGGATGCCCGTAAGGTTGTCTTGTCTTGTGATCAATGTCAAAGAATTGGTAATATTAGTAGACATCAAGAAATGCATATGAACTATTCACTTGTTATTGAACCATTTGATGTTTGGGGCTTTGATTATATGGGACCGTTTCCTTCCTCTAATAGGTATACACATATTTTAGTTGTTGTTGATTACGTTACTAAGTGGGTAGAAGCTATTCCAACTAGTAGTATTGATCATAACACCTCTATTAAGATGCTTAAAGAAGTTATTTTTTCAACGTTTGGAGTCCCTAGATATTTAATGACTGATGGTAGTTCACATTTTATTCATGGTGTTTTTCTTAAAATGCTTGCTAAGTATGATGTTAATCATAGAATTGCATGCCCATACCACCCATAGTCTAGTGGTCAAGTAGAACTGAGTAATAGAGAGCTAAAATTAATTTTGCAAAAGATCGTTAATAGATCTAGAAAGAATTGGTCCAATAAACTTGATGATGCATCATGGGACTATAGAACTGCATATAAAAATCCTATGGGTATGTCTTCGTATAAAATGGTTTTTGGAAAAGCATGTCACTTACCTCTCGAACTAGAACATAAGGCATATTGGGCTATTAAAGAGCTCAATTATGATTTCAAACTTGCTGGTGAGAAGAGACTATTTGACATTAGCTCACTTGATGAGTGGAGAACCAAGGCCTATGAGAATGCCAAATTGTTTAAATAAAAAGTTAAAAGATGGCATGACGAAAGGATACAAAAACGTGAGTTTAATGTAGGTGACTATGTTTTGCTATACAACTCTCGTTTAAGATTTTTTGTAGGAAAACTCCTCTTTAAATGGGAAGGTCCTTACGTTATCGAGGAGGTCTATCGTTCCGGTGCCATAAAAATCAACAACTTCGAAGGCACAAATCCAAAGGTGGTGAACGGTCGAAGAATCAAACATTATATCTCAGGTAATCCCATAAATGTTTAAACTAATGTCATTGAAACTGTAACCCCGGAGGAATACATAAGGGACACTTTCCAGAACGTTTCAGACTCCGAAAAGGAATAGGTATGTGGTACGGTAAGTAAACCAACTCCATAATAGATCTAATAGCAATTTTTCTCCATTTTGGAATATTTAAGAAAATAGGAAAATAAGGAGTAGTCTGAAAGGGACACAAGGCATCCATGACGGTGGAGGGCGCCCCCCCCCTAGGCACTCCCTGCCTCGTGGGCACCTCGTGTGCCCTCCGGACTCCGTTTTCTTGCACGATACTTCTTTTGGTCGGTAAAAATTCATTATATAATCTCCCGAAGGTTTTGACCACCGAACCACGCGAATATCTCCTGCTTTTGTTTCGAGTAGTTTTCTGTCAGAGTTGTCAAGGCCAGGCATCATGTCGTCCCCCTACTCCAACAACGCAGGCGACGATGCTTCTCTAATGAAGACAGAGCTGAAGAGAGAAGAACCCGGGGAGACTAACAAGGATGATAGGATCAAGAAGGCCACGGAGGATCAAGCACTAGCAGCAGAAGAAGAAGACATCCTTCAACCTCATTACAATCTTCTTACCCCTACTGAAGTTGAAGCTTTCAAGATGATTGAAATAGTTTGGGTGCAGAACAAGTATCTAACTCGTGAAAATATGATGTTGCAAGAGCATATCACCGCACTCAAGGGCATTATTTGTAAGTTGGAGCATCTCCTACGCTCGATGTTGGACGACAAGCCTACATCATCAACAACTCCGTCAGGACCAAAGGAGAACTGAGTATCGGGTATGGGCACTCCCCTTGGCAATTGCCAAGCTTGGGGGAGGTGCCCCAGTATCGTATCACCATCACACCCCTATCTTTACCGTTTTTCTTAGTTCGATCTTTTTGATTATATCTTGATCTAGTAGAATAAAGTTTAGTATGATCTAGTTTTGAGGTTTGCTTTATGATCCTTCTACGTAACCAAGTCTGTGAGCTATATATAATAAAGATTAGTTTTGAGTCAAGGGCTTGATTATCTTACTATGATCTTGAGGGAATAAAAGAAAGAATAAAAAGAATTAAGAGATAATATTGATCTTATGGAGAGTAATGACTTTACATATAAAAGAGTATGATGAATAAAAGTTGTTGAGAGTTGACAAACATAGTTTTGGTCATCGTTGCAATTAATAGGAAGTAATAAAGAAAGAGAGGTTTTCACATATAAATATAATATCTTGGACATCTTTTATAATTGTGAGCACTCATTAAAATATGACATGCTAAAAAGTTGATGTTGGACAAAGAAGACAACGTAATGGGTTATGTTTTCTTACATCCGAAATAAAATATATTGTCATGGATCATCCAACATGTTGATCTTGCCTTTCCCCCTCATGCTAGCCAAATTCTTTGCACCAAGTAGAGATACTACTTGTGCTTCCAAATATCTTTAAACCTAGTTTTGCCAAGAGAGTCCACCATATCTACCTATGGATTGAGTAAGATCCTTCAAGTAAGTTGTCATTGTTGCAAGCAATAAAAATTGCTCTCTAAATAAATATGTATGATCTATTAGTGTGGAGAAAATAAGCTTTATAGGATCTTGTGATATGGAAGCAATAAAAGTGACGGACTGCATAATAAAGGTCCCTATCACAAGGGGCAATATAAAGTTACGTTCTTTCGCATTAAGATTTCGTGCATCCAACCATAAAAGCACACGACAACCTCTGCTTCCCTTTGCGAAGGGCCTCTGTTTTATTCTTGTCTTATATCTTATACAAGAGTCATTGTGATCTTCACCTTTCCTTTTTACATTTTATCCTTTAGCAAGCACATTGTGTTGGAAAGATCCTGACATATATACCCAATTGGATGTAAGTTATCATAAACTATTATTGTTGACGTTACCCCTGAGGTAAAAGGTTGGGCGGCAACACTATAAGCCCCTATCTTTCTCTGTGTCCGACTAAAACTACATACGCATAAGTATTGCATGAGTGTTAGCAATTGTGAAAGACTAAATGATAGTTGAGTATGTGGACTTGATGAAAATCTCTTATATTGACTCTTTCCGATGTTATGATAAATTGCAATTGCTTCATTGACCGAGATCATAGTTTGTTAGTTTTCAATGAAGTTTCTGATTCATACTTGACATTGTGAATAGATTGTTACTTTAGCATAAGAAATCATATGACAATATATATATGTTGCGGTTATAAAAATGATCATGATGCCCTCATGACCGTATTTTATTTTATCGACACATCTATCTCTAAACATGTGGACATATCTTTTTCGATATCGGCTTCCGCTTGAGGACAAGCGAGGTCTAAGCTTGGGAGAGTTGATACGTCCATTTTGCATCATGCTTTTATATGGATATTTATTGCATTATGGGTTGTTATTACACATTATGTCGCAATACTTATGCATTTTCTCTCTTATTTGACAAGGTTTACATGAAGAGGGAGAATGCCGGTAGCTGGAATTCTTGGCTGGAAAAGGAGCAAGTATTAGAGACCTATTCTGCACAACTCCAGAAGTCCTGAAACTTCACGAAAGTCAGTTTTGGAATATATTAAAAATATTGGGCGAAGAAAGTACCAGAGGGGGGCCACACCCTGTCCATGAGGGTGGAGGGCGCGCCCTACCCCCTGGGCACGCCCCTGCCTCGTGGGCCCCCTGGCAGGCCTCCGGTGCCCATCTTTTGCTATATGAAGTCTTTCGCCCTGGAAAAAATGGGAAGGAAGCTTTCGGAATGAAGCGCCACCATCTCGAGGCGGAACCTGGCGGAACCAATCTAGGGCTTCGGTGGAACTGTTCTGTCGGGGAAACATCCCTCTGGGAGGGGGAAATCATCACCGTCGTCATCACCATCGATCCTCTCATCGGGAGGGGTTCAATCTCCATCAACATATTCACCAACACCACCTCCTCTCAAACCCTAGTTCATCTCTTGTATCCAATATTTGTCCCAAAACCTCAGATTGGTACCTGTGGGTTGCTAGTAGTGTTAATTACTCCTTGTAGTTAATGCTAGTTGGTTTATTCGGTAGAAGATCATATGTTCATATCCTTTATGCATATTAATACCCCTCTGATGAACATGAACAATATTTGTGAGTAGTTATGTTTGTTCCTGAGGACATGGGAGAAGTCTTGCTATAAGTAGTCATGTGAATTTGGTATTCGTTCGATATTTTGATGAGATGTATGTTGTCTTTCCTCTAGTGGTATTATGTGAACGTTGACTACATGACACTTCACCATTGTTTGGGCCTATAGGAATGCATTGGGAAGTAATAAGTATATGATGGGTTGCTAGAGTAACAGAAGCTTAAACCCTAGTTTATGTGTTGCTTCGTAAGGGGCTGATTTGGATCCATATGTTTCATGCTATGGTTAGCTTTACCTTAATACTTCTTTTGTACTCGCGGATGCTTGCAATAGAGGTTAATCATAAGTGGGATGCTTGTTCAAGGAAGGGAAGTACCCAAGAACCGGTCCACCCACGTATCAAATTATCAAAGTAACAAACGCGAATCATATGAGCGTGATGAAAACTAGCTTGACGATAATTCCCATGTGTCCTCGAGAGCGCTTTACTTTATATAAGAGTTTTTCCAGGCTTGTCCTTTGCTACAAAAAGGATTGGGCTATCTTGTTGCACCTTATTTACTTTTATTACTTGTTACCCGTTGCAAATTACCTGGTCTAAAAACTATCTGTTATCGATAATTTTAGTGTTTGCAGAGAATAACTTACTAAAAACCGCTTGTCATTTCCTTCTGCTCCTCATTGGGTTCGACACTCTTACTTATCCAAAGGACTACGATAGATCCCCTATACTTGTGGGTCATTGATGGCTTCTCGCCCCTCGTTGGTTACCCCAAGTGGAAGGTTTGAGATGCAGTGTAGCGGTAGTTTTCCCTTGGCAAAGATACCAAGGATCGATTTCCCATGAGACTCCAAGGTTCAACAAGAAGGTGTCAACTGCTAATGGCGCCAGATATTTAGCAATCAACTGGACCTGCACACAGATACAAATAACTTTGCTCCCAACGAGTACAGAGAGGTTGTCAATCCCTCCGGCCTTGTCGTTTACAAAGGATCAAACGCAAGAGATAATAGTGATAGGTATTGCTGCAACTAGTAAGTAAAAGCAGAAAGTAAATAGCGGATGTGATCAGTGATGGTAATATGGACCGGGGTCCCATGATGTTCACTAGTGATGTCTCTCTCCCAAAAGACGATAAAACAGCTCTGTGAGGTAAACGAATTACAGCTGGGCAATTGACAGAATTATGTGCGCAAACCAATGCTAACTATGTTGCAAGAAAGGTAGAGGTTCAAAGCATGTGCGGTACGCCAAGGCAAGTAGACCGAAATCCATCTGCATCTACTACTAATCATCCACCTTGAGATATCTATCCAGAACATCTCGCTGGTATTAAGTTGCGAGTCCCACCCATAGTGTAAACTCAAAGCAACAGACAACTGCATTAAAAGAACTTTGCGTAAAGTAAACAATCCTTGCACCCGCAAGTACAAGCACCGTTGTTTTTCCCCCTTGTGGCACCAGCACATCCCCTAGACTCATGTTTCTGTCACTCAAGCTAGTCATCGAGGGGCATGAACCCACAATCAAGCATAACGTTCCCTCTTGGAGTCACTACCTACTACTTGGCCAAAGCAATAAATAGCAACGGAGAACATGCAAGAATTACTCACGAACATAAATATAAAAGAGGTAAATCAAATATATTACTCAAACACAATCTGAACATAATCTCACAATCCATCGGATCCCAGCAAACTCATCATAGCAACAGCATAAGGATTACATATGTGCCTCGATCATGTAGGGCAGCTCACGAGGTCTAATTAGTGAAGCACAAGAAGGGGAGGAGAACATCACATAGCTACTGGTCATGGACCCATGGTCCAAGGGAGACTACTCACAACTCATCCGGGAGGCATCCATGGTGGTGGAGAGGCTCCCGGTGGTGATCCTCCCCTCCGGCAGGGTGCCGGGAAGAGTTCTCCTGGTGCTCCCGATCATGGAAGCGCGGCGGCGGCGGAACAGAGATGAGATCGCGAAAAAGGGTTCCGTCCTCGAGGGTTTCGGGACGCGTGTTAAATATATGCCAAAGGGGGGCATCAGCGGAGACCTGGGGGGCCCAGGCGCCCCCCCGGCGCGGCCAGGAGGGGGGCCGCGCCACCAGGGCGCCTGGAGCCCTGGTGGCCCCCCTCCGGCCCTACTTTGGCCGCAAGGAAGCTTCCGGAACGCTGATTTTTTATATAATTTTTCTGGGATTTTTCTGGCAGTTTACGTGATGGGAAAACCTGAAATACAAAAACAGCGGAAAACAGAAACTGGCACTGGGGTACACTGAGTTAATAGGTTAGTCCAAATATGATCAAAAGTGTATGGAAGTGTATAAATATCATAGCAATATCACACAAAAGAGGCATGTGATAGGCCTCTAACCCCTCGTTGGTTACCCCAAGTGGAAGGTGTAAGATGCAGTGTTGTGGAAGTTTTTCCCTTAGCAAAGATGCCAAGGATCGAATCCCCAGAGACTCCTAGGTTCAACAAGTAGGTGTCAACTGCTAACGGCGCCAGATATTAGCAATCAACGTGGACCTGCACACAGATACAAATAACTTTGCTCCCAACGAGTACAGAGAGGTTGTCAATCCCTCCGGCCTTGTAGTTCACAAAGGATTAAAAGCAAATGATAGTAGTGATAGATAGTGTTTGCAATAGTAAATAGCGGATGTGATCAACGATGGTAATATGGACCGGAGTCTCATGATGTTCACTAGTGATGTCTCTCTCCCAAAAGACGATAAAACAGCTATGTGAGGTAAACAAATTACAGCTGGGCAATTGACAGGACCACGAACGCAAACCAATGCTGACTACATTGCAAGAAAGGTTGAGGTTCAAAGCATGGGCGGTACGCCAAAGTAAGTAGACCGAAATCCATCAATATCTACTACTAATCATCCACCTTGAGATATCTATCCAGAACATCTCGCTGTTATTAAGTTGCCAGCCCCACCCATAGTGTAAACTCAAAGCAACAGACAACTGCATTAAAAGAACTTTGCGTAAAGTAAACAATCCTTGCACCCGCGGGCACAAGCACCGTTGTTTTCCCCCTTGTGGCAACAGCACATCCCATAGACTCATGTTTCTGTCACTCAAGCTAGTCATCGAGGGGCATGAACCCACAATCAAGCATAACGTTCCCTCTTGGAGTCACTACGTATTACTTGGCCAAAGCAATAAATAACAACGGAGAACATGCAAGAATTACTTATGAACATAAATATAAAAGAGGTAGATCAAATATATTACTCATGATCAATCTGAACATAATCTCATAATCCATCGGATCCCAGCAAACTCATCATAGCAACAGCATAAGGATTACATATATGCCTCGATCATGTAGGGCAGCTCACGAGGACTAATTAGTGAAGCACAATAACGGGAGGAGAACATCACATAGCTACTGGTCATGGACTCATGGTCCAAGGGATACTACTCACGACTCATCCGGGAGGCGTCCATGGTGGTGGAGAAGCTCCCGGTGGTGATCCTCCCCTCCGGCAGGGTGCCGGGAAGGGTTCTCCTGGTGCTCCCGATCTTGGAAGCGGCGGCGGCGGCGGAACAGAGATGGGATCGCGAAAAGAGTTCCTGTTCTGAGGGTTTCGGAGGACGCTTTAAATATATGCCAAAGGGGGGCATCGGGGAAGCTTCGGGGGGCCCAGGCGCCCCCCGACGCGGCCCAGGGGGGGCGCGCCGCCAGGGCGCCTGGAGCCCTGGTGCCCCCCCTCCCCCGGCTGTCCTTCGGACGCACGGTAGTTTCCAGAACGCTGATTTTTTATATAATTTTTCTGGATTTTTCCTGGCAGTTCTCGTAACGTGAAAACCTGAAATACAAAAACAGCCGAAAACAGAAACTGGCACTGGGGTGCACTGGATTAGTAAGTTAGTCCAAATATGATCAAAAGTGTATGGAAGTGTATGAATATCATAGCAATATCACCCAAAAGTGGCATGGAGCAAGCAGAAATTATAGATACGTTTTGGACGTATCAACATCCCCAAGCTTAATTCCTGTCCGTCCTCGAGTAGGTAAATGATAACAAGAATAATTTCTGTGGTGACATGCTATTAACCATATAGGACTTTTTCGTAGTCATATGACAAAAGCTTACTGAGACAATGATTCTATAGTAATTAAGTTGCCTCATGAGAAAATCACAAATGACTGAAAGTTTTACAACATGAAACTGAAACATCAAAAAGATTTGCAATGAACATGATGTGCAAATATGATAAAGTGATATCTAGCTTGCCCCCTTTAGTGATGCAAAACATAAATGCAGGGGCACCTTCAAGGTTTAAGTGATGACTAGATACAATGATTTCAAAATAAACGATATCACAATCATGCAAAAGACAATGCTACTTTGGGACAATGCACATTACACTCAGAATGACAATCATGCTCTCAGTAGTTGGTGCTTTAAAAAGAAGGTGGAGACTCAAAAAGAAAAAGAATGGTTAAGTGCTGGAGCTTTTTATTTTGAAAACATAGAAGCAATTTTATCAACGGTAGTAGTACTTCATATGTGTCATGGATAAGACATCCTATAAGTTGCAAGCCTCATGCTTCGAATACCAATAGTGCTCGCACCTTGTCCTAATTAGCTCGGATTTCCATGGGTTATCATTGCATTACATATGTTTCAACCAAGTGTCACAAAGGGGTACCTCTATGCCACCTGTACAAAGGTCCAAGGAGATAGATCGCATTTGATTTCTCGTTTTTGATAGATCTCAACTTGAGGACATCCATACCGGGACAACATAGAAAATAGATGATGGACTCCTCTTTAATGCATAAGCATATTCTCATAAGAGATTGAGGATTAACGTCCAAGCTAAAACTTCCACCATGATACATGGCTTTGGTTGGCGGCCCAATGTTCTTCTCTAACAATATGCATATTCATTCAACCCATGGCAAATCACCCTTACTTCAGACAAGACGAACATGCATAGCAACTCACATGATATTCAACAAAAGTGTGACAGTTGATGGCGTCCCCAGAAACATGGTTACCGCTCAGCAAGCAACTTATAAGAAATAAGATACATAGGCAACATATTCTTTACCACAATAGTTTTTAAGCTACTTTCCCATGAGCTATATATTGCAAAGTTAGTTCGCTTAGTACAGGTGGAGGTTAGCAAAAGACTGGGAGCGACCAACTAAGAGAGCAATGACGGTCATAATCATGCAGAGCGACAAAGCAATATTGAATCAGGCATGGAAGTTATATCGCTACTCAGAAATAAAAGATCATCAAGGCTTGACAGACTTTCTTTACAGTCTTAAATATGCGTGAGCATATGCCAAGTCAATCAAAATAAATTCTTGAGGGAAGATATTACTAAACCATACCACATCATAGGCAAACAAATCAAGTTGGTACTCCAATAACACATTGGAAACCCCCTAGCTATTTGAGATTAACCATAAGAAAACCTGAACTACTAAGCGCCATCATGCAAGTAGCATCTTTATCATAAATATATTAACCAATGCAACGGAAGCAAACTCTCTTAATAAGGTAAGCATGATAGTTAAAGAGAGTTCAAGCAACCAACTGAACAATAGCTCTTTGAAAAGATAGGCATGAATACTAAGAGCAGAGCATGATAGTAGCTATTAAAAGACAAAGAACACACACAGCATAGATAGACATGAAAATTCTATGTTATGTTCTAGGTAGAAGTGGAGCGTGTTTCTCTCCCACATAAAGAAAGCTTAGTTCCGACTCGTTATGAAAAACTAAAAAAAACTAAAAGCAAGACGCTCCAAGCATAGCACATAACACATGAAGTGATAAAAATATAGCGGAACGAAAGACGAACTGATAATGTTGATGGAGAAGGGGATGCACGGGGGCATCCCCAAGCTTAGATGCTTGATTCTCCTTGAATATTTCTTGGGGGTGCACGGGGGCATCCCCAAGCTTGAGCGCTTGACACTCCTGAATCTTTTTATCATCTTCCCTCGCACACTTGAAAACTCCCTTCATACATAACTCATCATAATCTGATTAGCGAGGTTAGTACCCTTAATAAAATAATTGTACCTTGCTGGAAATAAAGATATTCTTGAAGTTCTACTGTTTCTCAAGATTGCCAAAAGGTTTTTGCAAAGAAAAAGCAAGCTCTTGATTTGTAAAATGAAAGAAAGGCAAAACAGGACAGAATCTGTGAAAAACAGAACAGCAGGTAGTAATTGATCTGTTCGGGATACTTCTGCAACTCAAATAAAAAAACTCAGAACATACGCATGAAAGAAAATTATATAGAGAACGCTGTCGAAAAAAATCAGACCAAAAAGATGATCTGGTGATTTTATACGAATTTTTCTATCCAATGACAGAATCTGTTTCCTGGACAGCACCTCACAACTTTTGAACTTTCTAGCAATCAGAGGCTATACTTGGCACAAATATGAAAAGCAAAGATACAATGATGATGCTACAGCAGTAAACAACATCAAGACACAACAAAAGCAAAAAATTTATACATGTGGGCTGCCTCCAAAAGTGCTTTCTTTTATGCCTTTAAGCTAGGCATAATGCATAGAGATCAAGTTTTATCAAGAGTAAAAGAATAACTAGCCCGTACAACGGACTCAAAAGGTAACTTGATCTTCTTTCGAGGGAAGTGTTCCATCCCTTTCTTGAGAGGAAACTGAAATTTTATATTACCCTCTTTCATGTCAATGATAGCACCAACGGTGCGCAAAAAGGGACGTCCCTTCCAAGCACTATATTTCCTTGGTTTGGCTCCATGATGAAGAAATCAACCATTGCAATCCCTTTAAGGAATTTAACCGGCACATCTTTTATTCTTCCCTGGATTTCAGAAATATCTCCATTAGTATGTTCATGATAAGATGGTAATCTATCCATGTTAAATTTTAAAGAATCATGAACAATTTTTTGCATAGTAGAAACCATAGATCCAATATCACAATAAGCAAGGAAGTCTTGATTAGAGATGCTAATCCTAACAAGAGGCTCCCAGTCATTATCTATTTCCAAAATATCTCTCTTATTGGGTTTGGGTTTCTCTACCTTCATTAAGTCTAGAGCATCCATTCTCTTTTCAATAGTAGCAAGTCTATCTATGACAGTATCAAAATTATGATCATAAACAAAGTAACTAGATAGACCATGTATAATTTCAAGAGCTCTAGCTTCATCACACTCTAGGAAATCTCCCTCGGCTATAATGTCAAGAGAGTGCTTACACCATTTAAAAAGACCCTGGTAAAAATTCCTAAGCACAACTTTTATAGGTATCCAAGGCATAATTCTCCTATGTGCATCAGAAATTATGTCCCATGCCTTCTTCATATTTTCTCCATCCCTTTGATGGAAAATTAGAACTTCTGATTCCCTCAAAGCACCATACCCTAACATGTTTGGCTAAACAGAAAGGACTACTAACAAAAAGGTAAATAATTTTTTTGTGATTTTTGATAAGGGATACTAAAGCAGGAACTGAAAGGTAAACTAACAAGACTAAAAAGCAAAGGTAAAAGATAGCGTGCAACTCCCCTATCCTGAAGAGTGGAGTCCCCGGCAACGGCGCCAGAAAAACTCCTTGATGGGCCTCTAACCCCTCGTTGGTTACCCCAAGTGGAAGGTGTAAGATGCAGTGTTGTGGAAGTTTTTCCCTTAGCAAAGATGCCAAGGATCGAATCCCCAGAGACTCCTAGGTTCAACAAGTAGGTGTCAACTGCTAACGGCGCCAGATATTAGCAATCAACGTGGACCTGCACACAGATACAAATAACTTTGCTCCCAACGAGTACAGAGAGGTTGTCAATCCCTCCGGCCTTGTAGTTCACAAAGGATTAAAAGCAAATGATAGTAGTGATAGATAGTGTTTGCAATAGTAAATAGCGGATGTGATCAACGATGGTAATATGGACCGGAGTCTCATGATGTTCACTAGTGATGTCTCTCTCCCAAAAGACGATAAAACAGCTATGTGAGGTAAACAAATTACAGCTGGGCAATTGACAGGACCACGAACGCAAACCAATGCTGACTACATTGCAAGAAAGGTTGAGGTTCAAAGCATGGGCGGTACGCCAAAGTAAGTAGACCGAAATCCATCAATATCTACTACTAATCATCCACCTTGAGATATCTATCCAGAACATCTCGCTGGTATTAAGTTGCGAGCCCCACCCATAGTGTAAACTCAAAGCAACAGACAACTGCATTAAAAGAACTTTGCGTAAAGTAAACAATCCTTGCACCCGCGGGCACAAGCACCGTTGTTTTCCCCCTTGTGGCAATAGCACATCCCCTAGACTCATGTTTGTGTCACTCAAGCTAGTCATCGAGGGGCATGAACCCACAATCAAGCATAACGTTCCCTCTTGGAGTCACTACGTATTACTTGGCCAAAGAAATAAATAACAACGGAGAACATGCAAGAATTACTTATGAACATAAATATAAAAGAGGTAGATCAAATATATTACTCAAGATCAATCTGAACATAATCTCATAATCCATCGGATCCCAGCAAACTCATCATAGCAACAGCATAAGGATTACATATATGCCTCGATCATGTAGGGCAGCTCACGAGCACTAATTAGTGAAGCACAAGAACGGGAGGAGAACATCACATAGCTACTGGTAATGGACTCATGGTCCAAGGGAGACTACTCACGACTCATCCGGGAGGCGTTCATGGTGGTGGAGAAGCTCCCGGTGGTGATCCTCCCCTCCGGCAGGGTGCCGGGAAGGGTTCTCTTGGTGCTCCCGATCTTGGAAGCGGCGGCGGCGGCGGAACAGAGATGGGATCGCGAAAAGAGTTCCTGTTCTGAGGGTTTCGGAGGACGCTTTAAATATATGCCAAAGGGGGGCATCGGGGAAGCTTCGGGGGGCCCAGGCGCCCCCCCGGCGCGGCCCAGGGGGGCGCGCCGCCAGGGCGCCTGGAGCCCTGGTGCCCCCCCCCCCCGGCTGTCCTTCGGACGCACGGTAGTTTCCGGAACGCTGATTTTTTATATAATTTTTCTAGATTTTTCCTGGCAGTTCTCGTAACGTGAAAACCTGAAATACAAAAACAGCCGAAAACAGAAACTGGCACTGGGGTGCACTGGATTAGTAAGTTAGTCCAAATATGATCAAAAGTGTATGGAAGTGTATGAATATCATAGCAATATCACCCAAAAGTGGCATGGAGCAAGCAGAAATTATAGATACGTTTTGGACCTATCAGCATGGAGCAAGCAGAAATTATAGATACGTTTTGGACGTATCAACATCCCCAAGCTTAATTCCTGCTCGTCCTCGAGTAGGTAAATGATAACAAGCATAATTTCTGTGGTGACATGCTATTAACCATATAAGGACTTTTCATAGTCATATGACAAAAGCTTACTGAGACAATGAATCTGTAGTAATTAAGTTGCCTCATGAGAAAATCACAAAGAACTGAAAGTTTTACAATATGATACTGAAACATCAAATAGATTTGTAGTGAGCATGGTGTGCAAATATGATAAAGTGGTATCTCGCTTGCCCCCTTTAGTGAAGCAAAACATAAATGCAGGGGCACCTCCAAGGTTTAAGTGATGACTAGATACAATGATTTCAGAATAAACGATATCATAATCATGCAAAAGAAAATGCTACTTTGGGATAATGCACATTACACTCAGAATGACAATCATGCTCTCAGTAGTTGGTGCTTAAAGAAGGTGGAGACTCTCGAACCGTGGCTTTTGTTGGCAAGGTTGAAAACCCGTGGTCGGAAACAAAGACAAAGCATGTACCAGAGCTCTTGGTTTTAAAAACAGAAGTAAAAATTATTATTTTTAGAATATGCATGTTTCGTCAACGAATGCTAGCAGATAACTCAATTACTTCTCGAGCTAGACAAGTTTCGAGGAACGGCTCCCGAATGAGGACGATCACATCCTCTTAATCTCCTTTGTTTATCACTGCCAAAGTTTTCTGATTTCTCATGAACAAAGCGTGAAGGAGGGTTTGTTTGTTTATATTATTTTTTAATGAGCCGGGCGCACTCTATGCCAGTTCCTTCTCGTATTATGGGTTTGCACATTAGACATGCAATCCCGGGGTGAAGCTTGTCCAACTTAAAAAGATCATGAATTAACTACTACTTCCTCATGAGCTAAAACAGAGGCACAAAAGAGAAATGCCTTTTTTGAATAATTTCGAGATGGTACATGAAAGTCTTCATTAGGAATGGCAGGTAAATACCATGTATAGGAAGGTATGGTGGACTCATATGACATAACTGGTTTCAAGGATTTTTGATGCACAAGCAGTCAGTCCGCTTAGTACAGGCGAAGGTTAGCAAAAGACTGGGAGTGACCAACTAAGAGAGCAATGACGGTCATAATCATGCAGAGCGACAAAGCAACATTGAATCAGGCATGGAAGTTATATCGCTACTCAGAAATAAAAGATCATCAAGGCTTGACAGAATTTCTTCATAGTCTTAAATATGCGTGAGCATACGCCAAGTCAATCAAAATAAATTCTTGAAGGAAGATATCACTAAACCATACCACATCATAGGCAAACAAATCATGTTGGTACTCCAATAACACATTGGGAACCCCCCAGCTATTTGAGACTAACCATAAGAAAACATGAACTACTAAGAACCATTATGCACGTAGCATTTTTATCATAGACATATCGACCAATGCAACAGAAGCCAACTCTCTTAATAAGATAAGCATGATAACTAAAGAGAGTTCCAGCGACCAACTAAACAAAAGCTCTTTAAAAAGATAAGCATGAAAACTAAGAGCTGAACATGATAGTAGCTATTGAAAGACCAAGAACATACACAGTAAAGATAGACATGAAAATTCTATGTTGTGTTCTAGGTTGAAGTGCACAAAGAAAGCTGAGTTCCAACTCGTTATGAACAGCAAGCAAAGCTAAAGAAAACTAAAAAGGAAACTAAAAGCAAGACGCTCCAAGCATAGCACATAACACATGAAGTGATAAAAATATAGTGGAACGAAAGACGAACTGATAATGTTGATGGAGAAGGGGATGCACGGGGGCATCCCCAAGCTTAGACGCTTGAGTCTTCTTTAATATTTCTTGGGGGTGCATGGGGGCATCCCAAAGCTTGAGCATTTTACACTCCTGAATCTTTTTATCATCTTCCCTCGCACACTTGAAAACTCCCTTCATACATAACTCATCATAATCTGGTTAGCGAGGTTAGTACCCATAATAAAATAATTGTTCCTTGCTGGAAATAAAGATATTCTTGAAGGTCTACTGTTTCTCAAGATTGACAAAAGGTTTTTGCAAAGAAAAAGCAAGCTCAAGGTTTGCAAAATGAAGGAAAGGCAAAACAGGACAGAATCTGTGAAAAACAGACCAGCAGGTAGTAAATGATTTTTTCGGGGCACTTCTGCAACTCTAATCAAAAAACTCAGAACAGACGCCCGAAAGCCAATTGTATAGAGCACGCTGTCAAAAAAATTCAGACCAAAAAGATGATCTGGTGATTTTATACGAATTGTTCTGTCCAAGGACAGAATCTGTTTTCTGGACTGCACGTCACAACTTTTGAACTTTCTTGCAATCAGAGGCTAAACTTGGCACAAAGCTGAAAAGAAAAGATATAATGATGATGCTACTGTAGTAACAAACATCAAGACCACTAAAACTGAAAGAACAAACTGAAAGCAAAGATAACAAGGGTTGTCTCCCTAGAGCTCTTTCTTTATAGCCATAAAGATAGGCTTAAGACTTTAATGATGCTCTCGTAGGAATCAGAGTTGAAGAACAAAAGAGAGCATCAAGAAGCAAATACCAAACACATTTAAGCCTAACATTCTTCCTATGCATTGGAATATTGTAATACAATAATTCATTGAAGCACAAAGCAATAAGCATAGGAAGACAAAACAAGTGCAGCTTCAAAACCTTCAACATAAAGAGAGGGAACTTGATATTATTGAAATATCTATAAGCATATGTTCCCTTCTCATAATAATTTTCAGTGGGATCACGAATAAATTCAACAATATAAGCATCACATAAAGCATTGTTACCATGATCCACATGCAAAAAGGTATCATTACTCTTCATATAAGCAAAATCTTTCTTATTAGGAATAGTGAGAGTAAAGCAATCATAACCATCATGGTAATCATTGTATTTAGGAGGCATATCATAATCATAATAAATTTTATCATCAATAGTAGGTGGACTGAAAACATCATATTCATCAAAGTAAATTTTCTCTTCAAAAGTTGGGGGACTAAAAATATCATGTTCATCAAAAGTGTCATCCCCAAGCTTAGAGCTTTCCATGTCATAAGCAATATTGATATTCAAAGAAAGCATACTAATAACATCACCAGCATCATGATTGTTATGCAAATAATAAAGTTCCATAGGTTTTTTAATTTTCTCTTCAAACACATCATGTCCCAAAGCAAGGTAGAGCTTATAAATCTCTCTCATATTTTTGTTGTTTTCCATTAAGCAAAACTAGTGAAAAGACATAAAGAAAAATGAAAGGTAAACTAACAAGACTAAAAAGCAAAGGTAAAAGATAGCATGCAACTCCCCTATCTTGAAGAGTGGAGTCCCCGGCGAAGGTGCCAGAAAACTTTGCTTGATGGCTTCTCGCCCCTCGTTGGTTACCCCAAGTGGAAGGTTTGAGATGCAGTGTAGCGGTAGTTTTCCCTTGGCAAAGGTACCAAGGATCGATTTCCCCTAAGACTCCAAGGTTCAACAAGAAGGTGTCAACTGCTAATGGCGCCAGATATTTAGCAATCAACTGGACCTGCACACAGATACAAATAACTTTGCTCCCAACGAGTACAGAGAGGTTGTCAATCCCTCCGGCCTTGTCGTTTACAAAGGATCAAACGCAAGAGATAATAGTGATAGGTATTGCTGCAACTAGTAAGTAAAAGCAGAAATTAAATAGCGGATGTGATCAGTGATGGTAATATGGACCGGGGTCCCATGATGTTCACTAGTGATGTCTCTCTCCCAAAAGACGATAAAACAGCTATGTGAGGTAAACGAATTACAGCTGGGCAATTGACAGAATTATGTGCACAAACCAATGCTAACTATGTTGCAAGAAAGGTAGAGGTTCAAAGCATGGGCGGTACGCCAAGGCAAGTAGACCGAAATCCATCTGCATCTACTACTAATCATCCACCTTGAGATATCTATCCAGAACATCTCGCTGGTATTAAGTTGCGAGTCCCACCCATAGTGTAAACTCAAAGCAACAGACAACTGCATTAAAAGAACTTTGCGTAAAGTAAACAATCCTTGCACCCGCGAGTACAAGCACCGTTGTTTTCCCCCTTGTGGCAACAGCACATCCCCTAGACTCATGTTTCTGTCACTCAAGCTAGTCATCGAGGGGCATGAACCCACAATCAAACATAACGTTCCCTCTTGGAGTCACTACCTACTACTTGGCCAAAGCAATAAATAGCAACGGAGAACATGCAAGAATTACTCACGAACATAAATATAAAAGAGGTAAATCAAATATATTACTCAAACACAATCTGAACATAATCTCACAATCCATCGGATCCCAGCAAACTCATCATAGCAACAGCATAAGGATTACATATGTGCCTCGATCATGTAGGGCAGCTCACGAGGTCTAATTAGTGAAGCACAAGAAGGGGGGGAGAACATCACATAGCTACTGGTCATGGACCCATGGTCCAAGGGAGACTACTCACAACTCATCCGGGAGGCGTCCATGGTGGTGGAGAGGCTCCCGGTGGTGATCCTCCCCTCCGGCAGGGTGCCGGGAAGAGTTCTCCTGGTGCTCCCGATCTTGGAAGCGCAGCGGCGGCGGAACAGAGATGAGATCGCGAAAAAGGGTTCCGTCCTCGAGGGTTTCGGGACGCGTGTTAAATATATGCCAAAGGGGGGCATCAGCGGAGACCTGGGGGGCCCAGGCGCCCCCCCGGCGCGGCCAGGAGGGGGGCCGCGCCACCAGGGCGCCTGGAGCCCTGGTGGCCCCCCTCCGGCCCTACTTTGGCCGCAAGGAAGCTTCCGGAATGCTGATTTTTTATATAATTTTTCCGGGATTTTTCTGGCAGTTTACGTGATGGGAAAACCTGAAATACAAAAACAGCAGAAAACAGAAACTGGCACTGGGGTGCACTGAGTTAATAGGTTAGTCCAAATATGATCAAAAGTGTATGGAAGTGTATAAATATCATAGCAATATCACACAAAAGAGGCATGGAGCAAGCAGAAATTATAGATACGTTTTGGACGTATCAGTCATTAGTCATACCTACTTGGTGGGTGATAACCCACAAGTGTAGGGGATCGCAACATTTTTCGAGGGTAGAGTATTCAACCCAAATTTATAGATTCGACACAAGGGGAGCCAGAGAATATTTGAAGGTATTAACAACTGAGTTGTCAATTCAAGCACACCTGAAGATTAATTATCTGCAGCAAAGTGATCAGTAGCAAAGTAGTTTGATAGTTTTGATAGTAGTGATAGCAGCAATAGTAACAGTAACAATGATAGCGGTAATTTTGTAGCAAGTGTAACAGTAGTAGCAGCAGTAGTAGCTTAGCAAGATCAATATAGGACAAACTCGTAGGCATTAGATCGGTGATTTGTTGGATGATATTCATCATGTGACAGTTATAACCTAGGGCGATACGGCACTAGGTCCAGTTCATCGATATAATGTAGGCATGTATTCCATAAATAGTCATACGTGCTTTATTAAAAGAACTTGCATGACATCTTTTGTCTTACCCTCCCGTGGTAGCGGGGTCCATATTGGAAACTAAGGGATATTAATGCCTCCTTTTAATAGAGAACCGGAACAAAGCATTAACTCATAGTGAATACATGAACTCCTCAAACTACGGTCATCACCAGGAGTGGTTCCGGTTATTGTCACTCCGGGGTTGCTGGATCATAACACATAGTAGGTGACTATAACTTGCAAGATCGGATCCAAAACATGGATATAATGATGAATTCATAAACGGTTCAGATCTGAGTTCACGGCACCCGGGCCCAAAGTGACAAGCATTAAGCATAGCAAAGTCATAGCAACATCAATCTAAGAAAATGGTGGATACTAGGGATCGGCCCTAACAAAACTAACTCGATTACATGATGAATCTCATCCAACTCCTCACCGACCAGCGAGCCTATGAAGGAATTACTCACTCCCGGTGGGGAGCATCATGGAATTGGCGATGCAGAAGGGTTTGTGATGACGAAGAACGAAGATCCCCCTCTCTGGAGCCCCAAACAGACTCTAGATCTGGCCTCCCGAGGAAGAATAGGAGGTGATGGCGGCTCCATCTCGTGGATTGCGATAATTCTTTCTCCCTGATTTTTTCTCCAAAAATAGGAATTTATAGGGTTAGGGTTGTCGTCTGCGGGGCCACCAGGTTGGTACAACCCACCTGGGTGCTCCAGGAGAGGGGGGTGCGCCATGGTGGGCTGTGCCCACCCAGGGGCCCCTCTCTGGTGGGTCTTGGATCCAGTAATTCTCTTTTATTACATAAAAATCCTCTCAAAGTTTCGTTTCATTCCGAGAACTTTTATTTCTGCACAAAAACAACACCATGGTAGTTCTGCTGAAAACAGCGTCAGGCCAAGGTTAGTCTCATTCAAATCATGCAAATTAGAGTCCAAAACAAGAGGAAAAGCGTGAAGAAAAGTAGATACGTTGGAGATGTATCAACTCCTCCAAGCTTAAACCTTTGCTTGTCCTCAAGAAATTCAATTAATAAACTGAAATTGAGAAAGAAAAAATTGTACGAACTCTTTTGCTCTTGTTTGCATAAATAAGCTTAAACAACACCCAGGTTTTCAGCCAACATTATAGCTAACCATGTCAACAATAACATTTAAAGATTATATTAACTCATATCAATGACATAATCAGCTAGCGAGCGATAATAAGAGATCTCAAACAACAGCACGTTGTCAAAACAACCATGATATAATATGACAATAGTGGTATCTCGCTAGCCCTTTCTGAGACTGCAAAACATAAATGCAGAGCACCTCCAAAGTTCAAGCGGCGACTAAACATTGTAATTCATGGTAGAAAAGATCTAGTCATGATAGCACCCAACATTCACCTCACACAATGCATAGGCATGACAACAGTGCTCTCAGATCTGGCGCTTATTAGAGAAGGTGATGACACAACATAAAAGTAAATAGAAAGTCCCTTCGCAGAGGGAAGCAGTGATTTGCAGAGGTGCCAGAGCTCAAGTTTTTAAAACAGAGGTAAATAATATTTTGAGAGGTGCACCCCTCTCATTCACTTCACGACAATCAGCTATCAATATTTCCCATGCTAAACAAGCTAGTGGCAGTTCCCAAGCAGAAAAGTAAATGTTGGAACTCCATTGTGAGTTTTTGTTTGTTTATTTGTAAGCTTTTTGTTTTTGCAATTTGGTACTGGGAATCCCTATTACCGCCATTTTCTCGTGCAATGGCGAGTGAATAAACACTCAACCTGAGAATAACCAGCTTAGCATGGAAAATACCGACCACCTCCTATCATTCCATGAACGATCCAGGCACACAATAGGGATATTTATTTGAAGTTTTTAGAGGTGGCACATGCAAATTTACTTGGAACGGTAGGGTAATACCGCATATAGGTAGGTATGGTGGACTCATCTGGAATAACTTTGAGTTTTAGAATTTGATGCACAAGAAGTATTCCCACTTAGTGCAGGTGAATGATAGTAAATAGGTTGGGAAGCGGCCAGCTAGAGAGCAACAATGGTCATGAACATGCATCATGCATAATAAACATTGGACACCCGCATGAGTAGGATATGGACACCATGAACATAAATATCATAGAGGCTATGTTGGTTTTGATTCAACTACATGCATAAACATGTGCCAAGCCAAGCCACTTGAACATTCAGAGGAGGATACCATATCATCATACTACATCACAATCATTTTAACGCTATGTTCATGTCCAAGATAAGTCATTATCAACTCCTAGCTACTTATGCATGGCATGAAAAAGTATAATCTCTAATTTTCATTGCAAACATGTTTAATCATAATAGGCTGAATCATGGACACTAGGTTAAACATATTTATACAAAAAGAATAAGTCAAGTTCATACCAGTTTCTCTCTGCCACGGCCAGTTCATCGAATATCGTCATTATTGCCTTTCACTTGCACGACCAAATGATGTGAAAATAATAATAATGCAAGAGTGATGTGAAGTAAGCCGGAATCTACAAAACATTTTATTCGACACGAGAAGACATGGTAAAATGGGCTCTTTATTAGGTTAATATTTATTCATATGAGAGCCACTCAACATTTTCATCGTGGTCTTCTCCTTGGTACAACTCGAATAAAAGGAAAAGAAATTCAGAGAAACACACTGAAATATTTTTGGAGGTTTTGGTTTTCTTGAACATGCAAATACAAGGAAAAAAGCAAAAACTAGAAAAATTATTTACATGGGAAATCTCCCAACAAGTAAAAGAAGAACAAGGAAATCTTTTTGGATTTTATTTTTAGTGCTACTACTAAGCATGCATAGAAAGTAAATTACTACAACTAATTTTTTTGGTTTTTCTAAAGTTTTTCAAACACACAAGAAGAAAGCAAGAAAATAAATTTAAGCATGGAGGATACAATAAAAAAGTTTGAGCACCGACAAATAGAATGATATGTAAATATAAATGTAGTGTCGGTGAGAAACATGTAATCCCCCAAGCTTAGGCTTTTGGCCTAGATTGGTAGTCGATCAGTAGCCTGGAGGGTAGTAGGGATCCTGAGGAGCAGGCATCCACTCATCCCACTGTTGAGGCTCCTCCGCAGCTACTGCAACAGCGTGGGCATTCCAGTAGGCGATGATGTATGCAGGCATAATCAGGTATCCTCCCCTGGCAACTGAATCAAACAAAGAAGGCGCAGGTAATGGAATAACATCACGAGTGTTAACGCTATAGACCAGGTTGTAAGGAATGGAAATATCAGGACGATCATGTGCAAGAAAGTGATGGTGATCCATGGCTGCACGGTCTAGGTAAACCTTAGTCAGAGGGTAATCATGACGGCGTCTCACAACCCCGAAATGGTCTGACAAATGAGTGGCAAAAATCCCACCATGTATTTACCCTGGGATTTATTAAGATGCAGGCGACGAGCCACGATAGCTCCCAAGCTATATGTGTTGTCTCCCTCCAGTGCACGACGCAAAACAGCAAGGTCTGGTGAACTAAGTGCACCCACCTTCTCCCTAGCAAGCAAGCATTTGGTAATAAAAAGGGCAACATAACGAACAACAGGAAAGTGTAAGCCAGCGGCAGTGATGGCTGACACTCCTCTCTCATCACCCACTGTTAAAGTGCAACAAAAGGCCTCAAACTCGGCCGGCCTAGGCTCAGCCAAGCTCCCATCATACGGGGTCATGCATATGTTACAAAACTCAGTAAGTGGTATCTGATGGTTTTCAGCATATAAATCAAAGCTCACTTCAGGAGGATTATTTCTAGGCAGGAAAGTAAAACTTTGAACAAAGACGTTTGTGAAGATTTGGTGTTGGTCACACTCATTTGCGATGAAGTCATTGAGGCAGGGATTAGCAATATATTGCATGAACTCCTCAAGAATTCCAGCCTCTTGCAGGAATGGGATGTGCGACCATTCACACGACCGTACTTCCGTCAACCTCCGAGGGTGGAGATCATTGTCAGAAGATTCCCCAATAAAACCCTTGGAGTTCTTCTTTGAGCCAAACTTCCTAAAGATATTCATGTTCGCGTACAATTTTTCCTATGAACAAAAATATGAATTTTTAGTTCAACAAAACTTCACAAAATTGATAGCAACTACTCATAGGGATACATAGAAGCCATAGCAAGCATTCGAACTACTTAGAACACTAAGAATTCAACATGCAAGCACATCTACAGCAACACCAAGAGTAGCTAATTATTCAAAGTATAAACAACAAAAACAAAAACTAATTAGACAAACGGTGGAGACACATACCAAGCAACAATCCCCCGAAACAGTTTCGGAAACGGAGCTTCGAGCAAAGAGATCGAAATCTGCGGGTCTGAGCTCAAGAACACGGGAGAGAGAGCAATGGAGATTTTTTTCTGAAGGTAAGTGATGATGTGGGCTAAAGAGGTAAGTGAGAGGGCCCACGTGAAGGAAATATGCCCTAGAGGCAATAATAAAGTTATTATTTATTTCCTTATATCATGATAAATGTTTATTATTCATGCTAGAATTGTATTAACCGGAAACTTAATACATGTGTGAATACATAGACAAAACAGAGTGTCCCTAGTATGCCTCTACTAGACTAGCTCATTGATCAAAGATGGTTATGTTTCCTAGCCATAGACATGAGTTGTCATTTGATCAACGGGATCACATCATTAGGAGAATGATCTGATGGACAAGACCCATCCGTTAGCTTAGCACTATGATCGTTTAAGTTTTACTGCTATTGCTTTCTTCATGACTTATACATGTTCCTATGACTATGAGATTATGCAACTCCCGAATACCGGAGGAACACTTTGTGTGCTACCAAACGTCACAACGTAACTGGGTGATTATAAAGGTACTCTACAGGTGTCTCCGAAGGTACTTGTTGGGTTGGCGTATTTCGAGATTAGGATTTGTCACTCCGATTGTCGGAGAGGTATCTCTGGGCCCACTCGGTAATGCACATCACTATAAGCCTTGCAAGCATTGCAGCTAATGAGTTAGTTGCGGGGTGATGTATTAAGGAATGAGTAAAGATACTTGTTGGTAACGAGATTGAACTAGGTATTGAGATACCGACGATCGAATCTCGGGCATGTAACATACCGATGACAAAGGGAACAATGTATGCTGTTATGCGGTTTGACCGATAAAGATCTTCGTAGAATATGTGGGAGCCAATATGAGCATCCAGGTTCCGCTATTGGTTATTGACCGGAGACGTGTCTCGGTCATGTCTACATAGTTCTCGAACCCGTAGGGTCCGCACGCTTAAGGTTTCGATGATAGTTTTATTATGAGTTTATGAGTTTTGATGTACCGAAGGAGTTCGGAGTCCCGGATGAGATCGGGGACATGACGAGGAGTCTCAAAATGGTCGAGACGTAAAAATCAATATATTGGACGACTATATTCGGACATCGGAAAGGTTCCGAGTGATTCGGGTATTTTCGGAGTACCGGGGAGTTACGGGAATAGAGGAGAGAGGCCAAAAGGAAGGAGGCGTGCACCCCCCTTCTGGTCCGAATTGGACAAGGGGCGCAACCCCCTTTTCCTTCTCCCTCTCCCCCTCTTTCCTTCTCTCCTACTCCGGAAAGGAAAGGGGAATCCTACTAGGACTTGGGAGTCCTAGTAGGACTCCCCACAATTGGTGCGCCCCCTCTAGGGCCGGCCTCTCCCTCCCTCCTTTATATACGGGGGCAGGGGCACCTCTAGACACAACAATTGATCTCTTGATCTCTTAGCCGTGTGCGGTGCCCCCCTCCACCATAGTTCTCCTCGATAAATATTGTAGCGGTGCTTAGGCGAAGCCCTGCGACGGTAGAACATCAAGATCGTCACCACGCCGTCGTGCTGACGGAACTCTCCCTCGACACTCGGCTGGATCGGAGTTCGAGGGACGTCATCGAGCTGAACGTGTGCTAGAACTCGGAGGTGCCGTAGTTTCGGTGCTTGATCGGTCGGGCCGTGAAGACGTACGACTACATCAACCGCGTTGTTCTAACGCTTCCGCTTTCGATCTACGAGGGTACGTAGACTCACTCTCCCCTCTCGTTGCTATGCATCTGGTAGATAGATCTTGCGTGATCGTAGGAAAATTTTAAAATACTACGTTCCCCAACAGTGGCATCATGAGCCAGGTCTATGCGTAGATGATATGCACGAGTAGAACACAAGTGAGTTGTGGACGATACTAGTCATACTGCTTACCAGCATGTCATACTTTGATTCGGCGGTATTGTTGGATGAAGCGGCCCGGACCGACATTACGCGTACGCTTACGCGAGACTGGTTCTACCGATGTGCTTCGCACACAGGTGGCTAGCGGGTGTCAGTTTCTCCAACTTTAGTTGAATCAAGTGTGGCTACGCCCGGTCCTTGTGAAGGTTAAAACAGCACATACTTGACGAAATATCGTTGTGGTTTTGTATGCGTAGGTAAGAACGGTTCTTGCTAAGCCCGTAGCAGCCACGTAAAACTTGCAACAACAAAGTAGAGGACGTCTAACTTGTTTTTGCAGGGCATGTTGTGATGTGATATGGTCAAGACATGATGAGTTATACGGTTTTGTATGAAATGATCATGTTTTGTAAAGTTATCGGCAACTGGCAGGAGCCATATGGTTGTCGCTTTATTGTATGAAATGCAATCGCCATGTAATTGCTTTACTTTATCACTAAGCGGTGGCGATAGTCGTAGAAGCAATAGTTGGCGAGACGACAACGATGCTACGATGGAGATCAAGGTGTTGCGCCAGTGACGAAGGTGATCATGACGGTGCTTTGGAGATGGAGATCAAAAGCACAAGATGATGATGGCCATATCATGTCACATATTTTGATTGCATGTGATGTTTATCTTATTATGCTTCTTATTTTGCTTAGTTCGACGGTAGCATTATAAGATGATCCCTTACTAAATTTCAAGGTATAAGTGTTCTCCCTGAGTATGCACCGTTGCGAAAGTTTGTCGTGCCGAGACACCACGTGATGATTGGGTGTGATAAGCTCTACGTTCAAATACAACGGGTGTAAGCCAGTTTTGCACACGCAGAATACTCGGGTTAAACTTGACGAGCCTAGCATATGCAGATATGGCCTCGGAACACTGGAGACCGAAAGGTCGAGCGTGAATCATATAGTAGATATGATCAACATAAGATGTTCACCATTGAAGCTACTCCATCTCACGTGATGATCGGACATGGTTTAGTTGATTTGGATCACGTGATCATTTAGATGACTAGATGGATGTCTATCTAAGTGGGAGTTCTTAAGTAATATGATTAAATTGAACTTTAATTTATCATGAACTTAGTCCTCGTAGTATTAGCATATCTATGTTGTAGATCAATAGCTCGCGATGTTGCTCCCCGTTTATTTTTTATATGTTCCTAGAGAAAACTAAGTTGAAAAATGTTAGTAGCAATGATGCGGAATTGTTCCGTGATCTGAGGATTATCCTCATTGCTGCACAGAGAATTATGTCCTTGATGCACCGCTAGGTGACATACCTATTGCAGGAGCAGATGTAGACGTTATGAACGTTTTGACAAAAGCTCGGTATGATGACTACTTGATAGTTTAAGTGCACCATGCTTTATGGCTTAGAACCGGGACTTCAAAAACGTTTTGAACGCCACGGAGCATATAAGATGTTCCAAGAGTTGAAATTAGTATTTCATACTCATGCCCGTGTCGAGAGGTATAAGACTTCTGACAGTACTATGCCTACAAGATGGAGGAGAATAGCTCAACCAGTGAGCATGTGCTCAGATTGTCTGGGAACTACAATTACTTGAATCAAGTGGGAGTTAATCTTCCAGATAAGATAGTAATTGACAAAGTTCTCTAGTCACTATAACCAAGTTAGTAGAACTTCGTGATGAACTATAATATGCAAGGGATGACGAAAGGAATTCCCGAGCTCTTCGCAATGCTGAAGTCGGCGAAGGTAGAAATCATGAAAAAGCATCAAGTGTTGATGGTTAACAAGACCACTTGTTTCAAGTAAAGGGCAAATGGATAGAAGGGGAACTTCAAGAAGAATGACAAGCAAGTTGTCACTCCCGTGAAGAAACCCAAAGCTAAAACTCAAGCCTGAAACTAAGTGCTTCTACTGCAAAGGAAATGGTCACTGGAAGTGGAACTGCCCTAGATACTTGGCGGATAAGAAGGATGGCAAAATGAACAAAGGTATATTTTGATATACAGATTATTGATGTGTACTTTACTAGTGTTCATAGCAACCCCTGGGTATTTGATACCGGTTCAGTTGCTAAAATTAGTAACTCGAAACGAGAATTGCAGAATGAACAGAGACTAGTTAAAGGTGAAGTGACGATGTGTGTTGGAAGTGGTTCCAAGATTGATATGATCATCATCGCACACTCCCTATACTTTCGGGATTAGTGTAAAACCTAAATAAATGTTATTTGGCATTTGCGTTGAGCATGAATATGATTTGATCATATTTGTTGCAATACGGTTATTCATTTAAAGTCATAGAATAATTGTTATTCTGTTTACATGAATAAAACCTTCGATGGTCATACACCCAATGAAAATAGTTTGTTGGATCTCGATCGTGGTGATACACATATTCATAATATTGAAGCCAAAAGATGCAAGGTTAATAATGATAGTGCAACTTATTTGTGGCACTGCTGTTTAGGTCATAATGGTGTAAAGCGCATGAAGAAACTCCATAGTGATGGACTTTTGGAATCACTTGATTATGAATCACTTGGTGCTTGCGAACCATGCCTCATGGGCAAGATGACTAAAACTCCGTTCTCCGGAACAATGGAGCGAGCAATAGATTTGTTGGAGATCATACATACAGATGTATGTGGACCAATGAGTGTTGAAGCTCGCGGCGGGTATCGTTATTTTCTGACCTTCACTGATGATTTGAGTAGATATGGGTATATCTACTTAATGAAGCACAAGTCTAAAACATTTGAAAAGTTCAAAGAATTTCATAGTGAAGTGGAGAATCATCGTAACAAGAAAATAAGAGTTTCTACGATATGATCTTAGAGGTAAAATATTTGAGTTAGCGAGTTTGGCCTTCAGTAAAAACAATGTGAAATAGTTTCACTACTCACGCCACCTCGAACACCATAGTGTAATGGTGTGTCCGAACGTCATAACCGTACTTTATTAGATATGGTGCGATCGATGATGTCTCTTACCGATCTACCACTATCGCTTTTGGGGTTATGCATTAGAGATAGATACATTCACGTTAAATAGGGCACCATCTAAATACGTGGAGATGACACCGTATGAACTGTGGTTTGACGAGAAACCTAAGCTGTCATTTCTTTAAGTTTGGGACTGCGAGGCTTATGTGAAAAAGTTTCAACATGATAAGCTCAAACCCAAATCGGAGAAGTAAATCTTCATAGGATACCCAAAAGAAACTGTTGGGTACACCTTCTGTCACGGATCCGAAGGCAAGGTCTTTGTTGCTAAGAGTGGATCCTTTCTAGAGAAGGAGTTTCTCTCGAAAGAAGTGAGTGGGAGGAAAGTGGAACTTGATGAGGTAATTATACCTTCTCCCGAATTGGATAGTAGTACATCACAGAAACTGGTTCCAGTGATTCCTACACCAATTAGTGAGGAAGCTAATGATGATGATCATGAAACTTCGGATCAAGTTACTGCTGAACTTCGTAGATCAACCAGAGTACGTTCCGCATCAGAGTGGTACGGCAACCCGGTTCTGGAAGTCATGTTACTGGACCATGATGAACCTACGAACTATGAGGAAGCGATGATGAGCCCAGATTCCGCAAAATGGCTTGAGACCATGAAATCTGAGATGGGATCCATGTATGAGAACAAAGTGTGGACTTTGGTTGACTTGCCCGATGGTCGGCAAGCCATCGAAAATAAATGGATCTTCAAGAGGAAGACTGACGCTGACAGTAATGTTACTGTTTACAAAGCTCGACTTGTTGCGAAAGTTTTTCAACAAGTTCAAGGAGTTGACTACGATGAGACTTTCTCACTCGTAGCGATGCTTAAGTCTGTCCGAATCATGTTAGCAATTGCCGCATTTTATGAAATCTGGCAAATGGATAACAAAACTGCATTCTTTAATGGATTTATTAAAGAAGACTTGTATATGATGCAACCAGAAGGTTTTGTCAATCCTAAAGGTGCTAACAAAATGTGCAAGCTCCAGCGATCCATCTATGGACTGGTGCAAGGATCTCGGAGTTGGAATATACGCTTTGATAAGTTGATCAAAGCATATAGATTTATACAGACTTGCGGAGAAGCCTGTATTTACAAGAAGTGAGTGGGAGCACTACAACCTTTCTGATAAGTATATGTGAATGACATATTGTCGATCGGAAATGATGTAGAATTTTCTGGAAAGCATAAAGGAGTGTTTGAAAGGAGTTTTCAAAGAAAGACCTTGGTGAAGCTGCTTACATATTGGGCATCAAGATCTATAGAGATAGATCAAGACGCTTGATAAGACTTTCGATGAGTACATACCTTGATAAGTTTTTGAAGTAGTTCAAAATGGATCAGTCAAAGAAGGAGTTCTTTCCTGACTTGTAAGGTGTGAAGTTGAGTAAGACTCAAAGCCAGACCACGGCAGAAAAATATAGAGAGAATGAAAGTCATTCCCTATGCCTCAGCCATAGGTTCTATAAAGTATGCCATGCTGTGTACCAAACATGTTGTGTACCTTGCCATGAGTTTGACAAGGAGGTACAATAGTGATCCAGGAGTAGATCACTGTACAACGGTCAAAATTATCCTTAGTAACTGGATGACTAAGGAAATGTTTCTCGATTATGGAGGTGATAAAGAGTTCGTCGTAAAGGGTTACGCCGATGCAAGCTTTGACACTAAATCCAGCTGACTCTAAGTATCAATCTGGATGCGTATTGAAAGTGGGAGCAATTAGCTAGAGTAGCTCCATGCAGAGCATTGTAGACACATAGACATTTGCGAAATACATACGGATCTGAATGTGACAAACCCGTTGACTAAACTTCTCTCACGAAGCAAAACATGATCACACCTTAGTACTCTTTGGGTGTTAATCACATAGCGATGTGAACTAGATTATTGACTCTAGTAAACCCTTTGGGTGTTAATCACATGACGATGTGAACTATCGGTGTTAAATCACATGGCGATGTGAACTAGATTATTGACTCTAGTGCAAGTGGGAGACTGAAGGAAATATGCCCTAGAGGCAATAATAAAGTTATTATTTATTTCCTTATATCATGATAAATGTTTATTATTCATGCTAGAAATGTATTAACCGGAAACTTAATACATGTGTGAATACATAGACAAAACAGAGTGTCCCTAGTATGCCTCTACTAGACTAGCTCATTGATCAAAGATGGTTATGTTTCCTAGCCATAGACATGAGTTGTCATTTGATCAACGGGATCACATCATTAGGAGAATGATCTGATGGACAAGACCCATCCGTTAGCTTAGCACTATGATCGTTTAAGTTTTACTGCTATTGCTTTCTTCATGACTTATACATGTTCCTATGACTATGAGATTATGCAACTCCCGAATACCGGAGGAACACTTTGTGTGCTACCAAACGTCACAACGTAACTGGGTGATTATAAAGGTACTCTACAGGTGTCTCCGAAGGTACTTGTTGGGTTGGCGTATTTCGAGATTAGGATTTGTCACTCCGATTGTCGGAGAGGTATCTCTGGGCCCACTCGGTAATGCACATCACTATAAGCCTTGCAAGCATTGCAGCTAATGAGTTAGTTCCGAGATGATGTATTACGGAACGAGTAAAGAGACTTGTTGGTAACGAGATTGAACTAGGTATTGAGATACCGACGATCGAATCTCAGGCATGTAACATACCGATGACAAAGGGAACAATGTATGTTGTTATGCGGTTTGACCGATAAAGATCTTCGTAGAATATGTGGGAGCCAATATGAGCATCCAGGTTCCGCTATTGGTTATTGACCGGAGATGTGTCTCGGTCATGTCTACATAGTTCTCGAACCCGTAGGGTCCGCACGCTTAAGGTTTCGATGATAGTTTTATTATGAGTTTATGAGTTTTGATGTACCGAAGGAGTTCGGAGTCGCGGATGAGATCGGGGACATGACGAGGAGTCTCAAAATGGTCGAGACGTAAAAATCGATATATTGGACGACTATATTCGGACATCGGAAAGGTTCCGAGTGATTCGGGTATTTTCGGAGTACCGGGGAGTTACGGGAATAGAGGAGAGAGGCCAAAAGGAAGGAGGCGTGCACCCCCCTTCTGGTCCGAATTGGACAAGGGGTGCAGCCCCCTTTTCCTTCTCCCTCTCCCCCTCTTTCCTTCTCTCCTACTCCGGAAAGGAAAGGGGAATCCTACTAGGACTTGGGAGTCCTAGTAGGACTCCCCACAATTGGTGCGCCCCCTCTAGGGCCGGCCTCTCCCTCCCTCCTTTATATACGGGGGCAGGGGGCACCTCTAGACACAACAATTGATCTCTTGATCTCTTAGCCGTGTGCGGTGCCCCCCTCCACCATAGTTCTCCTCGATAAATATTGTAGCGGTGCTTAGGCGAAGCCCTGCGACGGTAGAACATCAAGATCGTCACCACGCCGTCGTGCTGACGGAACTCTCCCTCGACACTCGGCTGGATCGGAGTTCGAGGGACGTCATCGAGCTGAACGTGTGCTAGAACTCGAAGGTGCCGTAGTTTCGGTGCTTGATCGGTCGGGCCGTGAAGACGTACGACTACATCAACCGCGTTGTTCTAACGCTTCCGCTTTCGGTCTACGAGGGTACGTAGACTCACTCTCCCCTCTCGTTGCTATGCATCTGGTAGATAGATCTTGCGTGATCGTAGGAAAATTTTAAAATACTACGTTCCCCAACACCACGTGGGGACCACAGCCCACCAGGGCGTGCCTGGGGGCCCTGGCGCGCCCAGGTGGGTTGTGCCCACCTGGTGCACCTCCATCTGGTATTATTTGCACCAGAAATTCAGAAATATTCAAAAAAAAATCGTAAAAAAATTTCAGGGCATTCTGAGAACTTCTATTTTTGGGTCATTTTTTTATTGCACTGGAAATTCAGTAAACAGACTAAACATGGCATTTTATTTTATTTAACTAGTAAAAACAGAAAATAAAAAATAGGGACATAAGGTAGTGCTTACTAAATTCATCGACTTCATACCGCTCAAAAATGATTCATTAATGTCTTATTAACAACCACTTCCGGTTGGCATGAAACCGAAGAACTTTCGTAAATCAGTAAGTTACCTCAACGGGGATATGAAAATCCCCAACAATAAGCATTTCATATTTCTTTTTGACAGTAGGTAGAGGTATTTGAAAACTTCCAATAGTGATTGTCGGAGATTTTTCAATAACGTTAATACCATTCACTTGGAATAGTTTCTTCGAAAAGTGCACCATATGCTCATTACCATTAATATGAAAAGTGACCTTGCTTTTATTACAATCAATAACAACCCCGACAGTGTTCAAGAAGGGTCTACCAAGGATAATCGACATATTGTCGTCCTCGGGCATCTCAAGTATAACAAAGTCAGTCAAGATAGTAACATTAGCAACAACAACGGGCACATCCTCACAGATACCGATAGGTATGGTAGTTGACTTATCAACCATTTGCAAATATATTTTAGTAGGTGTCAGTTTATTCAAGTCAAGTCTTTTATATAAAGAGAAAGGCATAACACTAACACCAGCTCCTAATTCACACAAAGCAGTTTTCACATAATTCTTTTTTATAGAGCAAGGTATAGTTGGTATACCCGGATCTCCAAGTTTTTTAGGTACTCCATCTTCGAAAGTATAATTAGGAAGCATAGTGGAGATTTCAGCTTCCGGTATTTTTCTCTTGTTAGTCATGATGTCTTTCATATACTTTGCATAAGGAGGCATTTTTAAGATGTCAGTCAAGCGAGTACGCAAAAAGACTGGCTTCGGCATTTCAACAAAGCGTTCAAATTCTTCATCATCATTCTTTTTGGTTGACTTGGGTGGAAAAGGCATAGGTTTTTGAACCCACGGTTCTCTTTCTTTACCGTGTTTTCTAGCAATGAAGTCTCTTTTATCATAGCTTTTATTCTTAGGTTGTGGGTGATCAAGATCAACAGGTGTTTCTATCTCAACATCATTATCTGGTTCTTTTTCATTTGGTTGAACATCTTCATGAACATCAGCATTATCTTTTTCATTATCACGAGGTGAGTGTTCATTACCAGATTGAGTTTTAGCATCAGAGATAGAAATATCATTATCATTGTCACGAGGTTTTTCTACTTCAGGTTCACTAGTGGCATGCATAGTCCTATCATTTTTCTTTTTCTTTTTCTTTTTAGAAGGACTAGGTGCAGTAGTGTTATTTCTTTGTGAATCATGTTCAATTCTTTTTGGGTGTCCCTCAGGATAAAGTGGTTCCTGAGTCATTTTACCTCCTCTAGTTGCAACTCTTAGCAAAGTCGTGCATATTATGATTCATTTCATCAAGTAATTATCTTTGAGATTTAGCAACTTGTTCTAACTAGGTTTGAACCATAGAAGCATGTTTTCCAACACCTCTAACATCATTTGAAATTCTAAATAACAAGTCACTCAAGCGAGCAATCATATCAGAATTATGTTTCAATTGTTTCATAACATTTGCATTGAAGTGATCTTGTTTTCTAATATAGTTTTCAAACTCATAAAGGCATTGACTAGGTTGCATATTGTGAGGATTATCATTGTCATTGAACTTCATAAGAGAATTTACCTCTACCACCTCAGGCAGTGGTGGTGCATTAAGCCCATGTATTTCTTCAATAGGAGGTAAATTTTTAACATCCTTAGCTTTAATACCTTTTTCCTTCATAGATTTCTTTGCCTCTTCCATATCTTCAGGGCTGAGATATAATATACCCCTCTTCTTCGGAGTGGGTGTAGTCGGTGGTTCGGGAATAGTCCAGTCATCATAATTTTTCAATATGTTATTCAATAATTCTTCAGCTTGAGCAATAGTTCGTTCCCTGAAAACACAACCAGCACAACTATCTAGGAAGTCCCTAGAAGCATCGGTTAGTACATTATAGAAGATATCAAGTATTTCATTTTTCTTAAGAGGATGATCGGGCAAAGCATTGAGTAACTGGCAAAGCCTCCCCCAAGCTTGTGCGAGACTCTCTTCTTTAGTTTGCACAAAGTTAAATATTTTATGTAAGGCAGCTTGTTTCATATGAGCAGGAAAATATTTTTCAGAGAAGTAATAAATCATATCCTGGGGACTACGCACACAACCAGGAGTAAGAGTATGGTACCAAGCTTTAGCATCACCCTTTGTTGAGAACATAAATAATTTTAGAATGAAGTAGTAGCGAGTTTTCTCATCATGAGTAAAAAGGGTGGCTGTGTCATTTAACTTAGTAAGATGTGACACAACAGTTTCAGTTTCATAAGCATGGAAAAGATCAGATTCAACCAAAGTGATTAACTCTGGGTTGACAGAGAATTCATAATACTTATCATCAATAGAGATAGGTGAAGTAGCAAACTTAGGATCACATTTCATTCTAGCATTCAGAGATTTTTCTTTATACTTGTGTAGTAATTTCTTTAGATCATCTCTATCATTACACGCAAGAGTATCTCTAGTTGCTTCTTCCCTCATAACATAACCTTCCAGTACCTTAGGCAATTCATATCTAGGAAGGCTAGTTCTAGCAGGTATTTCAAGAGTTTCAGTTTCAAGCTCATCATCAGATTCAACAACATCATGTTATATTACTCTAGAAATTTATTCATCAAGAAATTCACCAAGTGGCACATCATCATTATCAAGCAAGGTACTAGTATCATCATAAGCATCATTCATAGTAGAAGTAGCATCATCAATAACTTGCGACATATTAGAATTGATAGCATGTGGTGGTGTTGCAAGTTTACTCATAATAGAATGTACATCTCAAGCAGAACTGGATGGCAGTTCCTTACCTCTCCTCGTCTTAGAGGGAAATATCTTAGCTGAGGGAGTCCTGTATTCAGGGGTCCTCAGGCGTCCGGGTCTATGAAGATGGGCCGTATTGATGGGCCACGAAAGTATAAGCAGAAGACTCTCCCCCGTATTAAGTCGGGACTCCTATGTACATAGAAAGGCAAACGTAATGTTCGGATGTATCTATTGCTTCCTCCCCAAGTCACCTTTGTGAACCTAGGCCCCCTCTTGCGTGTATATAAGCCGGAGGGTTTAGTCTGTAGAGGCCGACATCAGAATCATAACATCCGCATAGGCAAGGCTTTAGGGTTTAGCCATTACGATCTCGAGGTAGATCAACTCTTGTAACTCATATTCATCAAGATCAATCAAGCAGGAAGTAGGGTATTACCTCGATCGAGAAGGCATGAACCTGGGTAAACATCGTGTCCCCAGTCTCCTGTTACCATCGAGCCTGAAATGCATAGCTTGGGCCCACCTACCCGAGATATGTCGGTTTTTACGCCGACAATGCTGCTTTCATTGAGATCTCCGCTGTGTGCTCGCGATGAGCGATCGATGGGTCATCTCGTCATCAACGATGAGATCACCCTCGGAAACAACTTGGCCATTGGCCAGGTTCTCTAGCTCGGCGGGTTCGTTGTATGCACCCGCGTGGCCTCCGAGTCGGCCGCACTCCCTGCGGTCATTGAGCATCACCCTTATGTTGACTTCGGCCACTGCGATGATGCGACCTCGGCAGATCTCCTGCCTTTAAACGAGCTACTGGATTTCATCGTCGCCCTGGGGCTTTAATCCGGACTCCCGAACACCCGAACACCCACCCAGCCTGGGAGAAACTCTCCAAGTAAATCCGGACTCCCGAACATAAATGATCTCGCGAACACAAATCAGCAGCCCGAGGAGACAGTCAACCACTTTTCGGCCAGATTCCTGCTTGTCAGGAACAAGATTAAGGATTGCTGCGACGATGATGCGGTTCCCTTATTTCACCACAACTGTACGGATGAGAGAGTTTTGAACGCCCTCAACCGATGTTGTGTCCTGAGATTCATAGACCTGTCGCACTTAGTAAGAAAGTACTGCGCAATGGAAAACACTTGGAGAGCCCAGAATACACCCCTAGAACAATCCATATCCAGACACCACACTGTTAAGGCAAAATGGACATACCCTAGCAGGTCATCCGATAATATGCCTATTGGCAAGAAGAACAAACCTTCCACAGGACGCAAGTCCATACTAGACAAACTGCTCGATAAACCTTGCCAAATACATGCAGCCCCAGACAATATCCCAAACCATTGCCTTAGGGCATGTTGGGTACTCCGGCAGGTAGCAAAGAGCGGTGCAGCAATCCTCGCCACCGCAGTATCAGGGGAGAAGGACATCGGTGTCTTCACTGTCTTCGAGATGTTCTCCTAAAACAACCACCGCAAGAGAGCGAATCGCGAACTTGCCGTGGTCTACCAAATTAGCTCTGCAAGCCCATGGAGCAAGACCGCAATTAGTTTTTCTGCCGAAGATGCACCTCGAGTCCGGCCGATCCGAGCAATAGCAGCTCTTGTACTAGATCCAATAGTAGACGGCTTTCGCCTCACTAAAGTACTTATGGACGGAGGAAGCATACTGAACCTCATATACGAGGAAACGCTTGCAAAAATGCATGTTGACAAATCCCGCATTGAGCACACTAACACAACCTTTAGAGGAATTATTCCCAGCCGAGAAGCCCGGTGTTCGGGAAGCATTAAGTTCGACGTAGTACTCGGCACATCTGATAACTACAGGTCAGAGGAACTGCTCTTCCACATTGTTCCCTTCAATAGCGGATACCACGCCCTTTTAGGACGGGACGCTTTTTCTTGCTTTCAAGCCATACCCCATTATGGGTACATGAAGCTTAAAATGCCAGGGGCCAATGGAATAATCACATTAACAAGTGATCCAGATAGAGCACTCCGCGCCAAGAACAAAACGACATCTTTAGCATTAGAGGCATTATCTGAAGCCCTCGCGGCCGAAGAATTAACTACCTTACGATCCGCGGTGGACAGGGATGATGTAATCCTCGCCAAAAGATCGAAATCTAGCTCCTTCAAGCCAGCAAATGAAATCATAAAATTCCAAGTGCACCCTACAGACCCTAATAAGACAGCGGCTATCGGGGCACAGCTGGATCCGACGGTAGACAGTGCGTTACACACCTTCCTTCGGGAAAATTGGGATATATTCGCCTGGCACCCTTCAGATATGTCGGGAATCCCACGCAGGCTGGCCGAACACAGCCTCAATATTATCAAAGGGTTCAAACCAGTCAAGCAGTCACTGCGACGGTTTTCCGAACCCAAAAGACAAGCAATGGGAGAAGAGCTAGCCAAGCTATTGGAAGCCGAATTCATCAGAGAAATTAAACATCCAGACTGGCTAGCCAACTTAGTCATGGTACCGAAGAATGATATATCATGGCGCCTCTACGTTGACTTTACAGACCTAAACAAGGCTTGCCATAAGGATCCCTTTCCTTTATGCCGCATTGATCAAATTATCGACGCAACGGCCGAACACGACTCGTTGTGCTTCCTTGATGCTTACTCCGGATACCATCAAATAAAGATGATCGATCAGGCCGCAACGACATTTATCACCCCGTACGGTCCTTTCTGTTTCAACACTATGCCCTTTGGATTCAAAAATGCTGGCGCCACATATCAACGCATGATTCAAACATGCTTAGAAAAACAAATTGGCAAGACAGTGGAGGTGTATGTTGACGACATAGTCGTTAAGACCAAACATGTTGAGGCATTGGTGGATGATCTCTGCCTTACGTTTGATAACCTTCAAGAATATGACATAAGGCTCAATTCGGAAAATGTGTCTTCGGGGTTCCGGCCGGAAAGCTATTAGGGTTCATTGTATCCCATAGAGGAATCGAAGCTAACTCAGCTAAAATCCGGGCCTTGTCAGATATCAAAATGCCAACCAATCTCAAACAAGTGCAAAAACTAGCAGGCTGCGTAGCGGCCTTGAGCTGCTTCATCTCCAGGTTAGGAGAGAAAGCATTGCCACTTTATAGATTGCTACGACGCACTCACAACTTTGAATGGACGGGCGCGGCCACAGCTGGATTGGAAGAAATAAAAACTCTACTAGCGAGCAACCCAATCGTAGCCACCCCGGGTGTTGGCGAACCAATATTGTTGTATATATCAGCCACTCACCAGGTAGTGAGTGTTGTGCTCATCGTCGGACGAGCCGAAGAGGGACATAAGTTCCCCATTCAAAAACCCGTATACTACGTATCTGAGGTTCTCACACCATGCAAATCACGGTACCCCCACTATCAGAAAATTGCCTATGCAGTCTTCATGTCACCTCGGAAACTTCGACACTACTTTCAAGAGTGTTCAATCACAGTGGCATTCAAAGTACCACTTAACAATATTGTTAACAATAAATATGCCACTGGACGCATAGCCAAATGGGCCATCGAGCTCTTACCGTTCGAAATATCATATAAGCCACGCCGGACTATTAAATCCCAGGTGTTGGCTGACTTTGTCGCAGAATGGACCGAAGCCGAACTCCCTAAAGAGTACAGCTCATATTCCCACTGGACAATGTACTTCGATGGTTCCAAAATGCTAGCCGGATTGGGGGCCAACGTAATATTGATATCTCCAACTGGGGATACAGTACGGTATGTACTACAAATTATGTACACGGACTCGAACAATGCGGCCGAATATGAGGCACTATTGCATGGTCTTCGCCTAGCTGTATCCATGGGCATACAACGCCTCGAGGTGCGCGGAGACTCAAACCTCGCTATCTCCCAAATAAACGGAAATTTTGATGCGAAGAATTCAAAAATGGCAGCCTATCGCAATGCCATATTAAAAATATCGGCTCGATTTGAGGGGTTGGAATTCCATCACGTAGCCCGGGATAATAACCAGGCCGCAGATGTACTCGCTCGTATGGGCACTAAACGCGACCCAGTCCCACCTAACAACTTCGTGGAAAGGCTATTTAAGCCATCAGTAACATGGCAGGACGCGAGCGGCGATACTGATTCGGATCCGAACACACACCCGGCCGAACTTAACCCAGACGTCATCGGAGACTCAGACATGGAGATAACTTCTTCGGCTCATGAGATCATGGCTGTCATAGCTGGACAAAGCCCTTCTTAGCTTACCTTAATAGGCAGGAGCTCCCGGATGACCAAAATGAGGCCCGCCGCATAGTCCGACGTTCTAAAGCCTACAAAGTTCACGAAGGTGAACTATACAAGAAAAGCACTACTGGTGTTCTCCAAAGGTGCATCTCCGAAGAGAAGGGAAGGCAGATTCTCACTGAAATACACGCTAGAATGGGCGGCCACCACGCCGCAGCCCGAGCGCTCGTGGGCAAAGCTTTTCGAGCTGGCTTTTTCTGGCCCACTTCCCGAGCAGATGCCCAGACCCTAGTCCAACATTGCGTTGGCTGCCAGCTCTTTGCAAATCAAAGTCACATGCCTCCCACCGCTTTGAGAACAATCCCCATTACTTGGCCTTTTGCGGTCTGGCTTGATATGGTCGGACCTCTTAAAGGGGGAAGCCATACAAAGAAATATTTGCTGGTGATGGTAGATAAATTCACTAAATGGATAGAAGCCAGGCCAGTAAAAACAGCTGAGGCAGGGCCGGTGATAGATTTTATATCCGGTGTAGTGCACCGTTATGGTGTCCCGCACAGTATTACCACAGATAATGGCACCAACTTTACAGCTGACGAGGTAAAAAATTGGTGCGCAAAGTTACGTATTAAACTTGATTATGCTTCCGTGTACCATCCTCAAACAAATGGTCAAGTCGAAAGAGCCAGTGTTATGATAATGAGCGGCATTAAACCCCTACTAGTGCGCTCCCTACGGGAGTCTGATAAACACTAGGTCGAAGAGCTTGACTCCGTACTCTGGGGGCTGCGAACCACACCTAATCGGACGACCGGATACACACCTTTCTTCATGGTGTACGGCGCAGAGGCTGTTCTGCCCTGTGACATTATTCATGACTCACCCCGAGTGCGCATGTACGAAGAGAGAGAAGCCGAGCTAGATCGTCAGGACGACCTAGATGGACTTTAAGAGGAGCGCGATACAGCGCAGGCCCGTTCCACATGTTATCAACAACAGGCCAGGCGATACCAGAGCAAAGAAGTGCGGGCCAAGACATACAATGTCGGTGAACTCATTTTACGCCTCCCGGAGAAGAAGAAGGACAAGCTCAAACCAAAATGGGAGGGCCCCTCCATTATCGACGAAGTACTCACCGGTGGAGCCTATCGCCTTCGGAATGCGCAAGACAACCGCCTTGAGCCGAACCCGTGGAACGCTGCCAGGCTCCGACGATTCTATGGATAGTTCGGTAGCAAAAAATCCTCCTTTTAAGTTAGGTCTTGTTTCTTTTCTTTTATGTTTCTCCCCTTCCGTTTTTACCTTTTCTCTCATTGGTAAGTATCCGGCTCACCCAAACTACCACAGGTTAAATACATCTTTGAATGTATCTACCTCAAATATACTTGGGGGCTTCTTTGGCGAAGCCCATTACCAAAAAGCTTCTTGCTTATATTGTCGTCTGTTTTTATAGTCCTTCCTTGCCATTATATGCACCAATATGACTTAAGTTTTGGCCAAGTTGGGTTGCCTGGCTCCTATGCTTACCCCTGCGTTCCCGATTGTTCGGCTAGGGTGTAAAGGGAGCACCTCTGCGATTGTTACAACCGGGTAATCCGGACATGTACCTCAGACTGGGTGAAGCCGAAAGCTATCGCTCTTAAGGGAATAATCGGTCGGCAGATACATGACATATCGCTTTTAACGCACACATTTTAAACTATCATAGGATATGGCATCCTACAATCCTTTTTTACAGGATCAAAAGCCTTGTCCAGCATATGTACGCGTGCTGACCCGAGGAAAGGAACCCTTAATAGAACTATTCTCTCTGGAAGATGTTTCTTACGTTAAATAGTAATATAACATAACTCCCCGAAAACAGTTTGTCTGTTCGAGCAATTATGACCGTATTACCTGGTTTCCGAACATACCAAGTGTTTACCACAGGTATAGTATTCGGAAACACTCCAGCCTTTGGGTTTATGGAGGTTAAAGCGGAAGGTCGGCCATGACAATCTTTTTATAATTTCGGTCGGATATAAGTTTGATGTTAAAGTACATCAATACATCGAATCAAGCGACTACTCTTTCTCTATTCCCTCTATAAGGCTGTCTAGTCTACAGTCCTATTGGGAAAACTTGGCAGCTATGTCCACTTGGTCATACACCAAGCTCACAGGGATTTTCTTGTCCATCCGATCCTCGAGGACCCATGCGGGACATATGATTTGGATCAAGACGGGTGTAGCGTGTCTTCACCATGGCCCAGGCTTCTCGAGCACCCATGCGACATGCTGACACTTTCCACAGTTCGAAGCGGCGTCGAGCCCCTTTGAACAAGTCCGCCAAGTCCTCCATAGTTTCCGGAGGGGAATCGCCCGACCATAAAGCCTTGGCCATACTCTTCATGGCCTTCCAAGCTCTCTCGTGTACTCCGGAAAGCTCTTGCAGCACGTCACCCTCAAAACTGAACACTTCCCTTTTGGGCTGCCCAGTTAACAAAGCTGCAGGAATAGTTTTATGAAAAACTTTCAAAATAAGGGACTATAAGAAGAGCTAGGTATAAGGGACATACTGAATATGCCGCCTTTTAGCCTCTGGTTCTCTTCCATGGCATTTGAGAGTTGGGCTCTCACGTCCTTTAGCTCTTGTTCCAGCCTGACATTTTTATCTTGCGCTTGGTTTATTTTATCTATGGCTTGCGTCAATACACGCTTACCAGCAGTTGTTTCCCCTTTGGCATATTTTTTGTCCGCTAGAGCAGCCCTTAGCTTTTTCTCCCATTGGTCGGTCGGTCATGTTGCTGTATTTCAATCAGTATGTACTTAAAGACTAGTGATGAGCATAAATATCATATTATCCGGACACCATTGTTCTTACCACCAGTATCCTTTTCGAATTTCTTCGAATTTTCCAATTCGGTGGTGACAGTCATCAGCTTGGTCCTGCATTCTTCCAGCTCCTTGGATAAGATGTTATTCTTTTCTTGGAGCACCTGCAAAAACACAACGATCCTCAAATTAGTTGGACCAACTGCTTTAGGTCTCGGGGGCTATTGGCATAGGAAATTCAAAATTTACACTTACCCGCATATCTTTTGAAAGCTGGTGAGAGGCTCCAGTGAGTCTGTCTTGAGAAACTCAGATATAAGCATCCGCATAACTGAGGGCGTTAAACGCCTCCTCGGAAATGGATGGGTCACGCATGGCTGTTTTTCGCCGCCGGTGAACCATCACGACCTCCGCTTCAGAATTAGTGACAGACATTTCATCTGAATCCTCTTGAAGGGGACAATCCAGTGTTGAATCCCCATTAACCCTTGTCCTCGTAGACGGGCCGAATGCCGGATTTGTTGGAGCTTGATCTGTAGGATTTCCGGAAATAGTCTGGTGTGTGTTCCTCCTAAAAGGAAAAACAAGGCGGAAAGTTGTAATACCGGCTTCACCACCCAGCATGTGTTAAAACAAGCATACCTCTTTGAAGGCTCGGTGGTGTATGCGGTCCTGTTTCGCTTCAAGGCCTCGTCGATGCCGGCCTCGCCCTCTGGGATGACGATCTTCACACAGTTCGACATGTGGAGCGCCGACCCTTCTGAGCATGGAAAAGTGCGGTGGGTAAGGCACACCGGGAATCTTCTCTTTAAGAAGGTATGTCCTGGGTACTTACGTGAGAAGAAGGAATGAGGCCGGGTAATCGGCTATGATAGCCACCACGGCACCATCACGACAGGCTTAATAGAAGACTCCATCTTCTAGCTCTATGCCTATGTCCGAATCTTCATCGTATCCGAGGCCCGCATTTCGAAATTGGTCCTTTGGCTGTGGGGCGGGACTATTAATCCCCTCGACCACCTTCCTCCACTCTTGTCGGGAAAAACCGAATTCATTTCGGTCAATACATCATAACAATGAAAAAACGGGCGAATATAGTGATCAAGAAAAAGACTTACCCAATAAGGAGGATTGTACATAGAAAAACCCTCCCGGCACTTCAAGCGAAGAAAGTCTTGCTTCTCTCCCTTGTAAAGACCTTCTAGGATGGCGGCTAGAGCGGCAGGGTTGTCCGGACCCAGGCGTAAGCAGCCTGAGGCATCATTCTGGCCATTGTAATGCCACATAGGAAATCCTCTAGCTTGGAGCGGCTGCACGCATTGCTTTATTGAAATCGCCATCACTTCAATTATTGACAGCCCCGAACTGGCAAGCAATCTGATCTTGCTTGGCAGTCTACTGACCTCTGCACTCTCTTCTTCTGAGGGACTGCGGGGACACCAGTTGAAAAGCTTCTTTGGCGGAGCGTTGGAATATTTGGGGAGGCCTTGTCGAACTGGATCCGGTAGGGCCACGTCCTCAATGTAAAACCACTCTGAAGGCCACTCTTCAGATGCCTTCTTTGGAGTACCGGATAGATAGCATGTCCCTGCTATGCGCCATACTTCGGCGCCACCAACTTCAAGTATGGATCCCTCCTCGGAGCGAGGGACAAGGCAAAAGAACTTCCACCACAGCTCAAAGTGAGGCTCGCAGCCCAAGAATAGTTCGCATAAAGCGACGAATCCCATAATGTGCAGGATGGAACCCGGTGTGAGATCATGCATTGAAGACCATAGAACTCCAGGAGCCCCCTAAGGAAGGGGTGGACGGGAAAACATACACCTCTTAGAAGGAAGGGGACAAAGCATACCCGCTCTCCATTGGAGGGGTTGGGAAAGCTCTCTCCAGGGCTTGATTGTCGATGGAAGTTAATCCGGCCCGGGCGAGGACTAGATCCTCGGGAGGGAGATATCCCTGCGCTTGAAGCTTTCTCAGATGCGCATGGGATACGGAACAAATTTTCCTATCACCTGCTCGAGGGCCGTGAGGGCGCAAGGAAGAGCTTGTAGCGCCAGCCATGTTTGAAGATTTTTTGCAGGCACTAGGGCTTTTTCCGTGTGGAATGGAATGGAATGGCATCTGAGATCTAGTCTCTTTATATAGGTGTCCTCCCTACACAGTCAAGGGGGTAATTATAAAAATTCCCAGATGGTTCGCATTTGTTGGACATATGGAGGCAAAGGCGACGGCGGCGAGGAATCGACAGAATACAATATTAAGAAGCCGAACTATCATCCAGAAGGACTCACCTTGCAAGACCGAAGATATGAAGCCGGACACAAACTCGTCCTTGAAGGCAAGTCCAAGGGATACTGAGGGAGTCATGTATTCAGGGGTCCTCAGGCGTCCGGGTCAATGAAGCTGGGCCGTATCGATGGGCCACGAAAGTATAAACAGAAGACTCTCCCCCGTATTCGGTCAGGACTCCTATGTACGTAGAAAGGCAAGCGTAATGTCCGGATGTATCTATTGCTTCCTCCCCAAGTCACCTTTGTAACCCTAGGCCCCCTCTGGCATGTATATAATCCGAAGGGTTTAGTTTGTAGAGGCCGACATCAGAATCATAACATCCTCATAGCCTAGGCTTTAGGGTTTAGCCATTACGATCTCGAGGTAGATCAACTCTTGTAACTCATATTCATCAAGATCAATCAAGCAGGAAGTAGGATATTACCTCGATCGAGAGGGCCTGAACCTGGGCAAACATCGTGTCCCCAGTCTCCTGTTACCATCTATCCTTAAACGCATAGCTTGGGCCCCCTACCCGAGATCTGCCAGTTTTTACACCTACATTAGTCTTTGGATCCATTAGATTCTTCATAGTGATAATATGATAATAATCCTAAGTGACTCAACAAATATAGCTATGCTCCCCGGCAACGGCGCCAGAAAAAGGTCTTGATAACTCACAAGTATAGGGGATCGCAACAGTTTTCGAGGGTATAGTATTCAACCCAAATTTATAGATTCGACACAAGGGGAGCCAAAGAATATTTGAAGGTATTAGCAGCTGAGTTTTCAATTCAATCACACCTGGAGATTAATTATCTATAGCAAAGTGATTAGTAGCAAAGTAGTTTGATAGTTTTGATAGTAGTGACAGCAGCAATAGTAACAGTAACAGTGATAGCGGTAATTTTGTAGCAAGTGTAACAGTAGCAGCAGCAGTAGTAACTTAGCAAGATCGATATAGGACAAATTCGTAGGCATTGGATCGGTGATTTGTTGAATGATATTCATCATGTGACAGTTATAACCTAGGGAGATACGTCACTAGCTCCAGGTCATCGATATAATGTAGGCATGTATTCCGTAAATAGTCATACGTGCTTTATTAAAAGAACTTGCATGACATCTTTTGTCCTACCCTCCCGTGGCAGCAGGGTCCATATTGGAAACTAAGGGATATTAAGGCATCCTTTTAATAGAGAACCGGAACAAAGCATTAACACATAGTGAATACATGAACTCCTCAAACTACGGTCATCACGGGGAGTGGTTCCGGTTATTTTCACTCCGGGGTTGCCGGATCGTAACACGTAGTAGGTGACTATAACTTGCAAGATCGGATCGAAAACATGGATATAATGATGAATTCATAAACAGATCGGATCTGAGTTCATGGCACCCGGGCCCAAAGTGATAAGCATTAAGCATAGCAAAGTCATAGCAACATCAATATAAGAACATAGTGGATACTAGGGATTGGGCCCTAACAAAACTAACTCGATTACATGATGAATCCGTCCAACTCCTCACCGACCAGAGAGCCTACGAAGGAATTACTCACTCCCGGTGGGGAGCATCATGGAATTGGCGATGGAGAAGGGTTGGTGATGATGAAGAACAAAGATCCCCCTGCTCCAGAGCCCCAAACGGACTCCAGATCTGGCCTCCCGAGGAAGAACAGGAGGTGATGGCAGCTCCATCTCGTGGATCGCGATAATTCTTTCTCCCTGATTTTTTTCTCCAAAAATAGGAATTTATAGGGTCAGAGTTGTCGTCTGCGGGGCCACCAGGTGGGTACAACCCACCTAGGCACGCCAGGAGAGGGGGCGCGCCCTGGTGGACCCACCCAGGGGCCCCTCTCTGGTGGGTCTTGGCTCCGGTAATTCTCTTTTATTCCATAAAAATCCTCGCAAAGTTTCATTTCATTCCGAGAACTTTTATTTCTGCACAAAAACAATACCATGGTAGTTTTCCTGAAAACAACGCTAGTCCGGGGTTAGTCTCATTCAAATCATGCAAATTAGAGTCCAAAACAAGAGGAGAAGCGTGAGGAAAAGTAGATACGTTGGAGACATATCAGTGGGCCTCATTGGCTAAAGGAGGGAGGCGCCCCATCTCCCATGCCTGCACACATAGGGAAGGAGGGGCGCCCTAGGTTTGCTGGCCCCCGTTTCCTTCCCGCCCACGCGCAAATATGGAAGGTGGGGCTATGCAGGTGCCTAGGGCAGCCGCCGGCCCCTTGGGGCACGCCCTTGGGCTTCCTTTCCTCCCCCTCCACCTATATATATGAGAGGAGGGGAGGGGCGCCACACACCTTGAATCCCCAAGCCGTGTGCAGCGCCCCTATCCCTCTAGTTCCTCCTCCTTTGTAAACCGTTGTGCTTGGCGAAGCCCTGTGGAAATAGCTTCACCACCATCGTCAGCACGCCGTCGTGCTGCCAGAACTCATCTACTACTTCACCCCGCTTGCTGGATCGAGGTGGGGAAGATGTCATCAAGCTGAACGTGTACTAAACGCGGAGGTGCCATACGTTCGGTGCTAGATCGGGATGGATCGTGAAGGTTTACGACTACATCAACCACGTTGATAAACGCTTTCTCTTAGCGATCCACAAGGGTATGTAGATGCTCTCCCCCTCTCGTAGCTATGCATCTCCATGGATTGATCTTGCGTGTGCGTAGAAAATTTCGTTTTCCATGCAATGTTCCCAACACATTGAGCATAATCATGGGAAAGAATTAAAAGCATGCTTAAGCCCAAGTCATGGACTAGATGATTAACTATCCTTCATACCTTTTATGCTTGGTTTAATGTTATTTCAAGAAATCTCTTAGATTTTCTATAGAAGGAACTTTTATGAACATGATGACAAACTATGCCCAATGGCACACTGAAATGGCTCCGGCAAAGAAGGTAAACTCTATAGAGGAAGTTGGTAGCTTGACTGAGAAAATTGATATGCTTATGTCTATGTTATCTATGAAAACTAATGCTTTTAGTTCCAATGATGTTTGTATTGGTGATATGGTTGAGTAAAATAAACATCATGTCGATGTTAATTTCGTTGCTAAAATAATTTCAATAACAATGCTTATATAAAGAAAATGAAAGCACTTGTCTAGAGTCAATAGTTAAAGAGTTTATCACTTCTCAGAACAAATTGAACAAAACTTCTGCAGCAAATTTTGATAGATTGGGAGTTTTATTTGTTAGGGTGGAAAAATGATGTAGAACATCAAAGATGAAGTGTCCCCCACCTAAATATGGTACTGAAGAGTCTATTAAAAGGGCACAAGCCAAAATTGATAAAATTAATGAGACTTTATGCATGATACAAGCTGGATGTGCTAAATAAGAAAAAGCCCTTGAATCTATTTTTTGTTGTTGAGAAAAATGGGTTTGAGGAGGTTACAACTTTAGGCATTAATGATCCCACTGATTTTGAGGATGTTGAATTTGATTGTAATAATTGTAAGATCGCTGGTGTTATTAATGTCTTACAAAATATGGCTAGAGAACCTATGTCTTTCGAGCAAAGAATCACGTTACCAAATATATTGATGAAGTTGTTTTACTTGTTAGATAACAGAAATATAGTAAAGAGGCTTTGATCCCTAGGAAGTTTGAAAATGGATGGGAACCATCCATAAATATTAGCATCAATAAATTTACTTGTGATGATTTATGTGATTTCGGTGTAAGTGTATCCACAATTCCTAAGATTCTATATGATGCGCTTGGATTAAAACTCTTACTAAATGTGAGCTTAATGTTCACTTGGCAGATATGTAATGCCCCGCATGTAACACTTTCCAATTATGGCAATATATGAAACTTTGACTTCATCAATTCCATTCTGGGCTCTTCTTTCATTTCGGATTTCTTCGTTTTGTCGTGTGCGTGTGTGCATTTCATCCATGTCATGTTATCATGTGCATTGCATTGCATTCGTGTTGTCACTTGCACCCGGTTCCACTCGTCTCTTCCCGTTGTCCGTTTCGAGTTCCGACACTCTCACACGTGCCCGTGGCACCCCCGAGTCCTTCTTTCGTGTGTGGACGTGTAATGTTCTCGGAATGAGGTGAGACTTGTCGTGCGTTGTTGTTTTGGTACGTGTAGGCCGCCTGTCAAGTTTCATCGCGTTTGGAGTTCGTTTGGTACTCCAACGGTTAACCTAGTGGGCTAAAAGTACCTCTACCTTTTGGCCCAAGACCCCCTCCTCAACAGCCCACCAACCCAGCACAACCACTCCCATCCTCTCGGTCGTTGGATCGTGATCGTGTGGGCAAAAACCGCACCCCATTTGGACCTTCCTAGCTCCCAGAATCTATGAATAACCATCTCCCCCGAAATTTTCGGGTAAAACCCTAGCCTTCTTCCTCTGTCCGCCGCCGGACACATCCGTCCGCGCGCCGGACACGTCCGCCGCTCGCCGCGCCCAATCCCGCGCTGCCACGTGGCTCCCCGCCGCCGGCTCTCCCACCGCGTCGACCGGGCCCGCCGCGGCCCGGATCGGGCCCGCCCGGCCCGCGACGCCGCCTCCGCTTGCCGCCCTTCCGCCTCCAGCTCCGGCCGCCGGCGCGCATCACCGCCTCCGTGCCGCCGGGCGCCGCCCCGCCGCCTCCGCCGGTCGCCCTCCATCGCGTCCGCCCCGACCGCCGGCCCGGCCTCCGCCCCGCCGCCGGGAACTGCTCCACCTCGCCGACCCCGAAACGGCTCCCGCGCCGCCCCGCGCCGCGATCCCGCCGGCGAGCGCCGCCGCGCCGGCCACCCCTCGCCGCCTTCCGTCGTCCGCCGCCGGCCTCGGGTGCGCCGCCGCCGGTCGCCTCGGCTGCCGCACGCCACCGCCCTCGTCCGCACCAGCCCCGCCGCCCTCGTCCCCGCCTCCGGCCAACTCCGGCGACCTCTCCGGCGAGTGTCCGGCCGGATCCCGATTTGGAAGGGTGGATCAGATCCACCGCTTCCACCATCCAAACGCCGCCTCTCCGGCCCGGATCCCTCCATCCCGCATGGATCCGTCCCGTTAACTTTCTCAGAGAGGTATAAATTTCACTAAGTCCCAGATCTGCTATATTTTGTTGCCCCCTTTGCATGGCTGTAACTTCGCGCTCGTAGATCCGTTTTGGGTGTGTGATATATCAAAATCATCGTGGTGATGTGTTCTACATTTTGTTCCATTGTGGCATGCTTGTTTGAGATCATCTTGATGACCTAATCATCGTGACAAGAGTGCTACTTGTTATAAACTATTGTTACTTGTTAATTTGATGCCATGTTTGAGATATGATAACTTGGTGCATGTTTATCCAAATGGAGCATATGATATGTCAAAATGTCCATTGTGAAGTGCTCTACATGATGGTTGTTGTAGCATTCATGTTAGGTGTCATATTGCCATGTTAATCTCTATTGCAAAAGTGCATGTGGCTGTTAAGTGCTGAAACTTGTTATGAGATGCTGATTTGAAGTGCTCATTGCTATTGATGTGTTTGTCCTCGTGTCACATGTCAATATGTTTTAGAAGCACCATCATATGGTCTTTGGTGTGGTGCAAACCACTTTCCATGATATGCCTTGAGGTGACTTAAACAAGCTTGTAAACATGCCATGCCAATGTTACCGTTTTATACTTAGTGAAAAAACTGCTAAGTCTGGAATCTGTTTTAACCTGATGCTACGTTTGCTTGATGCCCCACTCAAATCCATGCTTGTTTTGGAGTGGCCAATGGTCATTCCCTGTTGTCCATGTTATTGTGTATCCATTCATGCCCTTACTTGCATATATGGCCTGCTGTAGCTTATTTATTTCTTGCTCTCAAGTTGCGATAAATTATACCTGTCAGGTTGTTATCAGCATGATCAATTTGGTGTAGCTTGTTGCTATTGATCCATGCCTCGTATGGAGTTGCTCCAATGGATTTGTTTGCTCTAGGATATGTCTACTACATGTCCATGATCTTTATATGCTTAGTGGAGTTGATATGCATGTTGTTTTGTGCCTCCGAAGACAGCATCGTGATGATGTTTTTGCCTTCTCGGATTTTGGCTAAGTCTGGATAATTTTATTGCAACTTGCCATGCTTGGTTAAGTGTGTTCCTGTAGGTTTTTGGGTGTGTTAGAAGTTCATACTTGTTAAGTATCATGTCTACTTCACATCCACGCTTCTTGTCACCATGTTTGGGTGCTGTAACGTATATATCTCTTGCTCCAAAGTTGCTATGTGGCTGTTAACTTCAGCTTTGCATTGTATCTTGTTTCGTGTGTATGTGTTGAACCGTTGCTCCGTTTTGAGCGTGCCCTATGTGAAACTTGTGTGATTTTGCATTTAGAATCATAATATCATGTTGTTTACATGTTTGGAGTGTGTTTGCTTGATGTTTGGATGCATCTTGCACTGTTGCCTTGCTTGTCTTGTTTTGCTCATATCTTCTAGACCGTAGCTCCGAATTAAACAAACTTTATATGAAACTTGACTAGAATTTTGTGTAGATCATCATGGTGCATGTTAACTTGCTGTTTAACAACTTTAACTTAAGGTTTGTTCCGATCTAGACCAATTTCAAAATATGCATATGAGGACTTACCGGATTTGCTATATGTTGATTCCGGCCTCATTAAACTTGTTGTTTTGTGTTGTTCTTGTGTGCTTCATCCCTTGCCATGAAATGCATCATATAGACTTGTCTTGCATCATGTTGATTGTGCATTGCACCTTGTTTGATATTGTGCCATGTTGTGTTCTTGTGTTGAGTAGAGCCGGGAGCCAAGTCCGAGAACGAGGTTCCTACCGAGGTTGAGTACGAGGAGCCGTCTTACGATCCCATCGACGACTCGACAGGCAAGATGACCTGACCCAGATATCATTACTATATTTTCCTATTGCTAGATGTCTCGCTCTTTTGCTTATTGCCTCGATGCCCATGTTTGTTTGCCAGCCTCCTATTGTAGCCATGAATCTCTCTAACCACCCAACCTAGCAAACCTTTGATTGGCTACGTAAGCTTCGCTTAGCCCCTCTTATAGCATTTTTAGTTGCAGGTGAAGATTTGAAGATTCTTGCTTCATGTTGAAGTTATTGTTGGGTTATCACAATATAAACTGTTAAACTAAATCATCTATATATTGGTAATGGGTGGAAGGCTATGCCTCTTGCTTGGTGTTTTGTTCCACTCATGCCGCCCTAGGAACCGTTTAAACCTGTGTTATGTTCCTTGATTATGCGTTCCTAACACGGTTGGGGTTATGGGACCCCCTCGATAACCCGCTTAGCGCTAAAGCTTTTCCAGCAAGGCCCGACATTGGTACTCCATTTGCCTAATAACTAAAACTTGCATAGGGACTAGCTATCCCGTGATCTTAATTAACAACCCGGGCAAGTGCTCCACATGAGTGTTAGTCCAACCTAGAGCAGCTTGCGGCACCGCCCCTTGGCAACTTGGGGTATCTGGATGCTGTAACCATAGCTCATCCGGTCGTGGCCTGGGACTAGATACGCGCGGCTACTGTCAGTGTGCGGCACGCCGGGAGGTCTTGCTGGATTAGTTTTACCTTAGTCGGAATATCTTGAGCACGGGATTTCGAGAATACTCGGGCCTTCCCACCTTGGAGTTGCGACTCCGCAGATCATGAGCTTGTGATGGGCTAAGTTGGGACACCCCTGCAGGGTTAGATCTTTCGAAAGTCGTGCCCGCGGTTATGTGGCAGATGAGAATTTGTTAATATCCGGTTGTAGAAAACTTGACACCATGTTCATAATACACTACCAGCGTGAGTAACCGTGACGGTCATTTTCCGAAGGGGTTCGGGAAGTGAACATGGTGGGGTTATGTTTGACGTGCTTAGATAGGATCACTTCGTGATCACTTTGACACTCGTGGCACTGCTCTTCTCGCTCTAAACACGTAAGCTAGTGCTAGTGCAGTTGTAACCTTTTTCTTCAGCCTTGTTCCACACCCAAGGCTTAGATAGTTTTGCTACCCGGGAACGGGATTGCTGAGTCCTCCGTGGCTCACGGATTCTACACAACACCAGATGCAGGTATTATGGTGAACTACTCAGGTGATGGCACAGAGCTGTACTGGGAGTTTGACGAAGAACGTGGGCGATACTACGTGTCTTACCCAGAGGATTAGTAGTGGCTTCTACTAGGGGCGATCAAACCTTGTGGTTTTATTTATTTTGGTATCTTTCATTTGGATCTTCGTCCATAGTCGGACTGTGATGTTATTTGGATGATGATTGCTTATGTAATGTATTGTGTGACGTGGCGAGTGTAAGCCAACTACTCTTTTGCAATTTCATCCCTCTTTTACATGAGTCGTGCAAAGATACCATACTTGAGATCATTCTAGTATGATCTTATACCTTTAAGTCATGCCTCGACACGTAGGAGGTATAATCTCATACTGGGCATGACAAGTTGGTAATCAGAGCCTTCTCCGACCTAGAAGCCCCCACTAATTGATCGAATCATTGACAGTTGAGTCTAGGCACACACTTGAAAATGTTTTGAGTCCTATATATATCAGAGAGTAGGATTTCTTTTACTCCTCATCCCTTTTCACTCTGGTGAGGACTCCTCACGATTACTCTATCTCTTCTACTCTCAAAAATTCACTAATTTGTTTTTTAGGATCACGCGAGTATTGTTTGAATTGTTCCGATGTCTTTGTGACGAGAACATTGTTCTCAATGCCTCCTGTCATCTAGGGGTTGTGGCAGTGTCCCGGGGAGTTGAGCTCCGAGGTGTTGTCGTCACAAATCTATCACAGCAGTTCTGGAATACTTAAGACGTCCGACATCGAAAACTCTCCTATGCCGTTAGTGGCAAGATAACCCCGACATCATCCAGTACTGGGGAGGTAGTTCGGGAGTATTGCCATAGCTTGTATAGCAGATGCATTTCGAAGGTCCGAGGTAGACGGTTTCCGGAAATAACTGGTTATGTGTTGAAGGATGGATACAACTGGATGTAGGATTAGAGTTGAGTGCGCGATGCTTCCCCTGTATCCCCAACACCTGATTACATAACTGGAAACTTTCGGAAATTAATAGGTGGGTTCATCTAGTAGCTCGTAGGCATTCTTCCAACGAATGCATGATATGGAGTTCGGGGTTCTACATTGAGTGAAGTAGTTTTATGGGCGTTTGTTCCGATGGTGAGTTGCATCTTAAAGGGTCCTTGGCTATGCTGATTCGAGGATTGCAAAACCCTTTCGTAACATGTTCCATAAGATTTTAGCACAAATATGTCGAACGAAGCTTCTATCTTGTATTTGTTCTATCTGCTCTTTGTTGTTTTTATTTACCTTTTGTTCTCCCAAGTGGCTTCTCGAAAAGATTGTTGTACCATTGAACTGTGGATTACATTCGTTCATTTTGATCGAATGATTCTTGTGAAGACTTATGTTGCAATTCTAGCCGTTGATTCAGCTTATATATTTTCAATCAATGGCTAATAGTTGTCATCTCATTCAGGATGGCTCCTAAGAAGGTTCCCAATGCTAACCCAAAGGGTGAAGAAGTTCCTGATCGTCCTCCTTCCCCTCCTCCTCCATCTGAGGCCTGGAGAAATTATGCAAGCGACAAACCAGAACACCCAGATGCTTATGCAAATGATGCAGAACTTTCAAGCAAATCAAGCAAATCAAGATGGTCATGGAAACCAAGGCCAAGGCAATTTGTTCAACCAACCTCACTTTGCTACACTCAACCAGTTCCTGGCAAACCAACCGAAGGCATTGAGTTACTGTGTAGATCCGCTAGATGCTGAAGACTGGATAACAGATATCAAGAAGCACTTTGAATGCAGTAACGTAGACCTGAGGATTATGTCAAGTTTGCCGCCTTCCAACTCAAGGACCAAGCCGCTGATTGGTGGCAGCAGTACAAAGATTCCAGAGAAGGTCGTGAAATCTCGTGGACTGACTTCTGCAAGGATTTCTGCTCTCACCACATTCCAACTAGTGTCATCGAAGGTATGCGTGAGCAATTCCGCAACCTGAAGCAAGGCACCATGTTCGTTTATCAATACAATGTCAAGTTCCAGAACCTTGCCCGCTATGCCAAGCAAGATATCCCAGATTCCAAGAGCAAGATTTATCAGTTTCGTGGTGGTCTGAAGGATGAACTCCAGCTAGCTCTCAACTTGTTTGAGCCAGATGAATTTGATCAATTCTATAACATGGCACTTAAGCAAGAGGCAGCCCAGCTCAAGGTTGAAGCTTCCAAAAAGAGGATCAGAGATGATGTCAACTCCTCCTCTTCTTCCCAAGTGGTCGCAAAGCAGCGGAAGTTTTGGCTTCCACCTCCTCCAGTGCTCCGTCCTCCCAACAACAACAACAACAACAACAACAAGCATTCTGGTGGCCGTGGCTTCTCCCACCCACCCAACCCAAGCAATCAGTCAAAGAATCACTTTCAAGCTTCGAAGTCAAGTGCTCCTTATCACCGTCCTCTCTCAGAAGTGACTTGCAACAAGTGTGGCCAGAAGGGTCACTATGCTAACAAGTGTACTCAAAGGCGCCTTCCGCCTCCTCCAACTGTCAGCACTGCTATTGTCAAGCACAACCCCAAGGCAGCAAGAGTGAATCTGATGATGCAGCTCAAGCGGAGAATTCTTCTGATGTGATATTGGGTAACCTCTCAGTTAACTCTGCTCCTGCAAAAGTTTTATTCGATTCAGGTGCATCGCATTGCTTCATCTCAAAACCTTTCTTGTCCAAGCATGAGTTGCCTACAGAAATTTTGGAAAATCCTTTTCGTGTGGTTTCTCTGGGAATGAGGATGAGCTCTCATATTGTAGCTCCTAACGTTTCTATCAAGATGGGCAATTATAAATTTCTGGCTTCTCATATTGCTCTCAGCAACTCCGACATTGATCTTATTCTTGGGATGGATTGGCTCTCCAAGCATGATGCAAACATTGATTGTGCAAATAAGGAAGTCAAGCTTACTAATCCAGGCGAAGATGTGATTATCTTCGCAGCTCGAGATAACACAATCAGGCTATTCTCTCTCAATGACAAGGGCGAGATTAATGCCATCTCTCAAATTCCGGTGGTCAATGAATATGAAGATGTTTTTCCTGAAGAGCTTCCAGGCATGCCTCCGCATCGTCAAGTTGAATTTGTCATTGAACTCGAGCCCGGTACCGAGCCAGCATGTCGGCGTCCGTACAAGCTTTCCCCTGATGAGTTGAAGGAGCTGAAGAAACAACTCGATGAGCAAGAGCGTGTGGGTCTAATCAGGCCTAGTACTTCTCCTTGGGGTTGTGGTTTTCTATTTGTCAAGAAGAAGGATGGCACGGAGCGCCTTTGCGTTGATTACCGGCCATTGAACAAGAAGACAATAAAGAACAAGTATCCGCTCCCCAACATCAATGAATTGTTCGAGCATCTCAAAGGAGCAAAAGTGTTCTCAAAGCTTGATCTCTTGATGGGTTACCACCAGATCCGTATCCGTGAAGAAGATATTCACAAGACCGCATTCAAAACAAGCTATGGCTCCTATGAATACACGGTCATGTCTTTTGGCCTCGCAAATGCTCCACCCACCTTCTCGAGAATGATGCACTTCATATTCAATCCTTACACCAATGAATTTGTTCTCGTCTATCTGGATGACATCTTGGTATTCTCCAAGAATGAAGAAGACCATGCCAAGCACCTCCGTTTGGTTCTGGACAGACTCCGTGAACACACGTTCTATGCGAAGTTCTCCAAGTGTGAATTCTGGCTGGATAAGGTCTTATATCTTGGCCATATCATCTCCGCTTAGGGTATTTCTGTCAACCCCGAGAAAGTTGAAGCTATTGTCAACTGGGAACCCCCGCAGAACGTCAAGCAACTCCGAAGCTTCCTTGGTCTCGCTAGCTATTGCAGAAGGTTCGTTGAGAACTTCTCCAAGATTGCCAAGCCTCTATCAAACTTGCTGCAGAAGAATGCCAAGTACAACTGGACTCCTGATTGTGATGTGGCATTCCAAACACTCAAAGAGAAGCTCATTTCTGCTCTGGTTCTTACTCCTCCGGATGAGTCCAAGCCCTATGAAGTATTCTGTGATGCTTCTCTACAAGGACTTGGTGGTGTTCTCATGCAAGACAAGAAGATTGTGGCATACACTTCTCGTCAATTGAAACCAAATGAGAGGAACTACCCCACACATGATCTCGAGCTAGCAGTAGTGGTACATGCCTTGATCACATGGAGACACCTTCTGTTGGGCAGAAAAGTGGACATCTTCACCGATCACAAGAGCTTGAAGTACATCTTCACACAGCCAAACCTGAACCTTCGCCAGACTCGTTGGGTTGAGATGATCCAAGAGTATGATCCAAGCATCGAATACACACCTGGCAAGGCCAATGTCATTGCAGATGCCTTGAGCAGAAAGTCATATTGCAACAGTCTCCTTCTCAAGTCGTTCCAGCCTAAGCTTTGTGAATCATTCAGGAAGCTCAACCTCCAAGTTGTTCCGCAAGGCTTTCTTGCAAACCTTCAAGTTGCTCCTACCTTGGAAGATCAGATCCGTGAGGCCCAACTCAGTGATGCTATGGTGCAGAAAGTGAAACATGGTATTGCAAAGGGTACTCTCAAATACAAGTGCTATCGTGTTGATGAGAAAGACACCTTGTTCTTTGTGGACAGACTTGTGGTTCCCAAGGGTGATCTTAGGAAGCTCATAATGAATGAAGCACATGACTCCCTCCTCTCGATTCATCCCAGAAGTTCCAAGATGTACCAAGACCTCAAGCAATCATACTGGTGGACTCACATGAAAAGGGAGATTGCCCAATTCGTGAATGAATGTGATGTCTGCAGAAGAGTGAAGGCAGAGCATCAACGTCCAGCCGGTCTCCTCCAACCTCTTCCTATTCCCGAGTGGAAATTCGACCACATTGAAATGGATTTCGTCACTGGGTTTCCTAAGTCCAAGAAGCGGAATGATGCTATCTTTGTTGTGATTGACAAGCTAACCAAAGTAGCTCACTTACTTCCCGTCAAAGAATCCATCAATGCAGCTCAGTTGGCAGAGTTATACACTTCCAGAATTGTGTCTTTACATGTGATGTCTACACACGCTTCTACTCTTGTAGACTATGTTGGGCCTCCAAGCGCAGAGGTTTGTAGGACAGCAGCAATTTCCCTCAAGTGGATGACCTAAGGTTTATCGAACTCAGGGAAGTAGAGGTTGAAGATGGTCTCTCTCAAGCAACCCTGCAACTAAGATACAAGAAGTCTCTTGTGTGCCCAACACACCTAATACACTTGTTAGATGTATAGGTGCACTAGTTCGGCGAAGAGATGTTAAATGGCAAGTGATATGGATGGCAAAACAAAGTAATATAAATCTGTAATAAAAAGTGCAGCAAGCAAACAAGTGGTAAACGTGAGCACAAATGGTATTGCAATGGTGGAAACAAGGCCTAGGCTTCATACTTTCACTAGTGGCAACTCCCAACAACATAAACATAATCGAATCACATGATATTTCCCATAAAACATGCAATGGAGACTCACCCGGAGGTCATTCCTTCGTGGTCAAGAGAGGACGAGAATTATGTAGGGCTACAAAAGCACACCTCAAAGTTCGTAGTTCTCAATCTAAGGATTTCCCAATGTCACCGCGGCCATCCAAAGAGAGTCCCACAATCACCACAACATATCTAAAGGATAGTCAAAGACAAGCACCAAGAGACTCTCAATCTTCAATCAACACACAAGAGAGGAAATCACTCATGAAAATATTTTTCTAATCCATGTCCAATAGACCGCTGTCACCTAGGTCTCGGGGATTATACTAGATAAAGAAAAGTGAGTACATCAATCCAATACATAGAGGAAGGGGAAATATCATGGGATCACCCTAGATTAACATAGCCTATGATCACAACGAAGATCACATCATGGGAGAGAGAGATAACCACATAGCTACTGGTAGAAACCTCAGCCCCGAGGAGGAACTACTCCCGCATCATGGAGGGAGGAAGCAACGTCGATGGAGATGAATCCGGGGGCACTTCCCCGTCCCGGCAGGGTGCCGGCACAGGAATTCTGGTCCCCCGAAGCTTGATGGCGATGGCGGCGGAGATCGGAATTGCGTCTGGAGAAAAGGGGTCTAGAATCAGGGTTTCCTCGACGGGTGTTAAATATATGCCAAAGGGGGTCGCCAGGGGAGCTAAGGGGGGCCCAGACGCCCCCCCGGCGCGGCCTGGAGGGGGGCCGCATGGCCAGGGCGCCTGGAGCCCTGGTGGCCCCCCTCCGGCCCTACTTTGGCCGCATGGAAGCTTCCGGAACGCTGATTTTTTATATATTTTTCCCGGAATTTTTCTGGCAGTTTACGTAATGGGAAAACCTGAAATACAAAAACAGCAGAAAACAGAAACTGGCACTGGGGTGCACTGAGTTAATAGGTTAGTCCAAATATGATCAAAAGTGTATGGAAGTGTATAAATATCATAGCAATATCACACAAAAGAGGCATGGAGCAAGCAGAAATTATAGATACGTTTTGGACGTATCAACATCCCCAAGCTTAATTCCTGCTCGTCCTCGAGTAGGTAAATGATAACAAACATAATTTCTGTGGTGACATGCTATTAACCATATAAGGACTTTTTACAGTCACATGACAAGTGCTTACTGAGACAATGGATCTGTAGTAATTAAGTTGCCTCATGAGAAAATCACAAAGAACTGAAAGTTTTACAATATGATACTGAAATACTCAAAAGATTTGTAATGAGCATGGTGTGCAAATATGACAAAGTGGTACCTCGCTTGCCCCCTTTAGTGAAGCAAAACATAAATGCAGGGGCACCTCCAAGGTTTAAGTGATGACTAGATACAATGATTTCAGAATAAACGATATCATAATCATGCAAAAGACAATGGTACTTTGGGACAATGCACATTACACTTAGAATGACAATCATGCTCTCAATAGTTGGTGCTTTAAAGAAGGTGGAGACTCTCGAACCTTGGCTTTTGATGGCAAGGTTGAAAACCCGTGGTCGGAAACAAAAACTAAACATGTACCAGAGCTCTTGGTTTTTAAAAACAGAGGTAATAATTTATTTATTTAGAGATGCATATTTCGTCAACGAATGCTAGCAGATAACTCAATTACTTCTCGAGCTGGACAAGTTTCGAGGAACGGCTCCCGCACGAGGACGATCACATCCTCTTAATCTCCTTTGTTTATCACTGCCAAAGTTTTCTGATTTCTCATGAACAAAGCGTGCAGGAGGGTTTGTTTGTTGTATATTTTTTAATGAGCCGGGCGCACTCTTTGCTAGTTCCTTCTCGTATTAGGGGTTTGCACATTAGACATGCAATCCCGGGGTGAAGCTTGTCCAACTTAAAAAGATCATGAATTAACTACTACTTCCTCATGACCTAAAACAGAGGCACAAAAGAGAAATGCTTTTTTTTGAATAATTTCGAGATGGTACATGAAAGCCTTCGTTAGGAATGGCAAGTAAATACCATGTATAGGAAGGTATGGTGGACTCATATGGCATAACTGGTTTAAAGGATTTTGGATGCACAAGCAGTCAGTCCGCTTAGTACAGGCGAAGGTTAGCAAAAGACTGGGAGCGACCAACTAAGAGAGCAATGACGGTCATAATCATGCAGAGCGACAAAGCAACATTGAATCGGGCATGGAAGTTATATCGCTACTCAGAAATTAAAGATCATCAAGGCTTGATAGACTTTCTTTACAGTCTTAAATATGCGTGAGCATACGCCAAGTCAACCAAAATAAATTCTTGAAGGAAGATATCACTGAACGATACCACATCATAGGCAAACAAATCATGTTGGTACTCCAATAACACATTGAGAACCCCCCAGCTATTTGAGACTAACCATAAGAAAACATGAACTACTAAGCACCATTATGCACATAGCATTTTTATCATAGACATATCAACCAGTGCAACAGAAGCCAATTCTCTTAACAAGATAAGCATGATAAATAAAGAGAGTTCCAGCGACCAACTAAACAAAAGCTCTTTAAAAAGATAAGCATGAAAACTAAGAGCTGAACATGATAGTAGCTATTGAAAGACCAAGAACATACACAGCAAAGATAAACATGAAAATTCTATGTTGTGTTCTAGGTTGAAGTGGAGCGTGTTTCTCTCCCTCACAAAGAAAGCTGAGTTCCAACTCGTTATGAACAGCAAGCAAAGCTAAAGAAAACTAAAAAGGAAACTAAAAGCAAGACGCTCCAAGCATAGCACATAACACATGAAGTGATAAAAATATAGTGGAACGAAAGACGAACTGATAATGTTGATGGAGAAGGGGATGCACGGGGGCATCCCCAAGCTTAGACGCTTGAGTCTTCTTGAATATTTCTTGGGGGTGCATGGGGGCATCCCCAAGCTTGAGCGTTTGACACTCCTGAATCTTTTTATCATCTTCCCTCGCACACTTGAAAACTCCCTTCATACATAACTCATCATAATCTGATTAGCGAAGTTAGTACCCTTAATAAAATAATTTTTCCTTGCTGGAAATAAGGATATTCTTGAAGGTCTACTGTTTCTCAAGATTGCCAAAAGGTTTTTGCAAAGAAAAAGCAAGCTCAAGGTTTGCAAAATGAAGGAAAGGCAAAACAGGACAGAATCTGTGAAAAACAGACCAGCAGGTAGTAAATAATTTTTTCGGGGCACTTATGCAACTCAAATCAAAAAACTCAGAACAGACGCCCGAAAGCCAATTGTATAGAGCACGCTGTCGAAGCAATTCAGACCAAAAAGATGATCTGGTGATTTTATACGATTTTTTCTATCCAAGGACAGAATCTGTTTCCTGGACAGCACGTCACAACTTTTGAACTTTCTTGCAATCAGAGGCTACACTTAGCACAAAGCTGAAAAATAAAGATACAATGATGTTGCTACAGTAGTAACAAACATCAAGACCACTAAAACTGAAAGCAAAGATAACAAGGGTTGTCTCCCTAGAGCTCTTTCTTTATAGCCATAAAGATAGGCTTAAGACTTTAATGATGCTCTCGTAGGAATAAGAGCTGAAGAACAAAAGAGAGCATCAAGAAGCAAATACCAAACACATTTAAGCCTAACATGCTTCCTATGCATAGAAATATTGCAATAGAATAATTCATTGAAGCACAAAGCAACTAGCATAGGAAGGCAAAACAAGCATAACTTCAAAATATTCACCATAAAGAGAGGAAACTTCTTATTATTAAGATATTTATAACCAAGTCTCCCTCTCTCATTATAAATTTCAGTGGCATCATGGATGAACTCAACAATATAAGCATCACATAAAGCATTGTTACCATGATCCACATGCAAAAAGGTACTCTTACTCTCCACATAAGCATAATCTTTCACATTGGTAATAGTGGGAGTAGGACTATCATAAACAACTTGAACACTATAGATTAATTGTGTATTAGGAGGGTGGTGTTCAACAAGGGAGTAATTCCCTCCATGATTATGACAAGTTTCATAAGGATAATTTCTCCTTATGTCATAGGTACCTTTATAATCACTATAGATTGGAGTTATAACATCATCATAGTAGAGAAGAGCATTATCATTGCTAGCAACTATATTTGTAATCATGTTGTCTTTATTCTTACTAGCAAAAGAATTATCAATTGTCACATCACTAGTGGGTAAAGGATTTGCAATCCTATCATCCCCAAGCTTAGAGCTTTCCATAACATCACTTTCAGAGTTGGTACCAAAAAGATTTTCAACATCATAAGTAGCATTATCATCATTTTCCCAATCACAATAAGTAACATGCATATCATAATCAAAATCATCTTCAATAGTACCTACGGACATATCATCAAGATGATAATTAAGGCAATAAACTTCACCTTCTTCTTTAAACTTACAACCGTTAGGATAAAAGTTGATGGGAGGAATATGCTCAGGCCAGGTTGATACCCATTCTTCTTCCTTCTTGCTCCTCTTCCTCCTCCTCTTCTTTTTCTTCTTCTTCACCTTAGGAGGGAGTGGTTGGAAATGAAGCTTCTCCACATATCCTGGTTTATCATTAGAAACAATAGGGGAAACTTGGGAGAAACTCTCCTTTTTATTAGCAGAAATATAAGAGACATTTTTATACTTTGGTAAAGTTCCCTCCTTTCTAATCTTACTTATGTAATCATTTTCATGGCAATTAACAACACAATAGAGATGGCAATTTTGCAAAGTGTTTTTTATTCCTATGGCATTAACATCTAGCCAAGAAGTCTTTTCTGATAACTCTTCACACATCAAAAATAACATAAGCTCATCATAAAGATCAGAGGTGATCATGTTATCACACAACTGGTTAACAGTTATGTTTTGAAAGTTCATGCATTGAAAATTAAAGTGACCCTCTATACAACAAAGTTCACAAGTAAAAGGATAAAGGTCGCACAATTCTCTAGCAATTTCATTTAAATCTCTGACCCAAGTGATTGTTCTTTCATGCTTATGTTGCTTACAATACTTCTCTTCTTCAATCATAGGCCTTTCACAAGGTCTATCCATTCCACAAAAATTAACATGCTTATATAAAACTTCATTTTTAGGAATTGGATCATGCATGTTGCAATCATCATGAACAATTTCATTTTCTTTGCAAGTCTCTTTAAAAGGTTTATGATACTTGATCCAATCCTCCTTAGGCATATTAAGATGTGAAGCAAAAGATTTGAGGAAATCAACAAGGAGTTGAGAATGAAGCCCAAACTTAGCACTAAACTTATTAAAACGTGTAGTTTCAACAAAGGACTTAATGCAATCATACTCATAAATTATACCTGACTCTTTACCTTTGTCGATCTCCCAATTTTCAGTGTTGCGTTGAATTCTTTCAAGGAGTTCCCATTTAGCATTAATCTTTTCGTTTGTGAAAGAACCCATAGAGGAAGCGTCGAGCAAATCTTTATTCTATCGAGAAAGCCTCGCATAGAAATTAGTAATAATCATATCTTTGGGGAGACCATGGTTAGGACATTTTAGCATTAACGTTTTCAGTCTCCCCCAAGCTTGAGCTATGCTCTCTCCGTCATGAGGATAGAAATTATAAACATAATTCCTATTCTCATGGACTTCATGAAGAGGATAAAACATGGAGTAAAAGAGAGACTGGATCTCTTCCCAATCCAGCAGGTGAGAGTCATCTAGTAGCCTATACCATTCCAATGCTTTTCCTTTCAGTGATAAGGCAAATAATTTACTCATGACAAACTCCCTTGATACACCTGCAAGCTTAAATAATGAACATAGTTGTGACAGATATAGCAAGTGTTCATCGGGATGTTTGTCTCCTGCATAACAATTAGCCAAAACATAATCGATAATACCAGCTGGTATTTTATAGGGCACAATTTCAGTAGGGGGAGGAGCAACCACCACAGGTGTGGGGCGTCTTCCCGCAAGCAACGATCCAATAGCAAGGTTGTCCATAAGCATAACTAGTGAAATAAAAACAAGAAACAAAAAGATTTAATTGCAAGATCTAAAGATATACCTTCAAGCACTCACTTCCCCGGCAACGGCGCCAGAAATAGCTTGATGTCTACACACGCTTCTACTATTGTAGACTATGTTGGGCCTCCAAGCGCAGAGGTTTGTAGGACAGCAGCAATTTCCCTCAAGTGGATGACCTAAGGTTTATCGAACTCAGGGAAGTAGAGGTTGAAGATGGTCTCTCTCAAGCAACCCTGCAACTAAGATACAAGAAGTCTCTTGTGTCCCCAACACACCTAATACACTTGTTAGATGTATAGGTGCACTAGTTCGGCGAAGAGATGTTAAATGGCAAGTGATATGGATGGCAAAACAAAGTAATATAAATCTGTAATAAAAAGTGCAGCAAGCAAACAAGTGGTAAACGTGAGCACAAATGGTATTGCAATGGTGGAAACAAGGCCTAGGGATCATACTTTCACTAGTGGCAACTCCCAACAACATTAACATAATCGAATCACCTGATATTTCCCATAAAACATGCAATGGAGACGCACCCGGAGGTCATTCCTTCGTGGTCAAGAGAGGACGAGAATTATGTAGGGCTACAAAAGCACACCTCAAAGTTCGTAGTTCTCAATCTAAGGATTTCCCAATGTCACCGCGGCCATCCAAAGAGAGTCCCACAATCACCACAACATATCTAAAGGATAGTCAAAGACAAGCACCAAGAGACTCTCAATCTTCAATCAACACACAAGAGAGGAAATCACTCATGAAAATATTTTTCTAATCCATGTCCAATAGACCGCTGTCACCTAGGTCTCGGGGATTATACTAGATAAAGAAAAGTGAGTACATCAATCCAATACATAGAGGAAGGGGAAATATCATGGGATCACCCTAGATTAACATAGCCTATGATCACAACGAAGATCACATCATGGGAGAGAGAGATAACCACATAGCTACTGGTAGAAACCTCAGCCCCGAGGAGGAACTACTCCCGCATCATGGAGGGAGGAAGCAACGTCGATGGAGATGAATCCGGGGGCACTTCCCTGTCCCGGCAGGGTGCCGGCACAGGAATTCTGGTCCCCCGAAGCTTGATGGCGATGGCGGCGGAGATCGGAATTGCGTCTGGAGAAAAGGGGTCTGGAATCAGGGTTTCCTCGACGGGTGTTAAATATATGCCAAAGGGGGTCGCCAGGGGAGCTAAGGGGGGCCCAGACGCCCCCCCGGCGCGGCCTGGAGGGGTGCCGCATGGCCAGGGCGCCTGGAGCCCTGGTGGCCCCCCTCCGGCCCTACTTTGGCCGCATGGAAGCTTCCGGAACGTTGATTTTTTATATATTTTTCTCGGAATTTTTCTGGCAGTTTACGTAATGGGAAAACCTGAAATACAAAAACAGCAGAAAACAGAAACTGGCACTGGGGTGCACTGAGTTAATAGGTTAGTCCAAATATGATCAAAAGTGTATGGAAGTGTATAAATATCATAGCAATATCACACAAAAGAGGCATGGAGCAAGCAGAAATTATAGATACGTTTTGGACGTATCAACATGGCATTCCTCAAGTCATCTCCTCAGACCGTGGAAGTTTATTCACATCCAAGTTCTAGGACTCCTTTCAGTCTGCCATGGGCACTAAGATCCGTTTCAGCACTGCGTTTCACCCTCAGACTAGTGGTCAAGTCGAAAGAGTGAACCAGATCCTCGAAGACATGCTCAGAACTTGTGTCATCTCTTTTGGCATGAAGTGGGAAGATTGTCTCCCATTTGCCGAGTTCTCTAACAACAACAGTTTCCAAGCAAGTGCCGGCAGAGCTCCGTTTGAAATCCTCTATGGCAAAAAGTGTCGTACCCCTCTCAACTGGTCCGAGACTGGTGAACGTCAACTTCTTGGCAATGACTTGATCTCAGAAGCCAAAGAAATGTGCAAAGTCATATGTGAGAATCTCAAAGCCGCTCAGTCGTGTGAAAAGAGTTACTATGATGGCAAGCATCGTGATTTGGCTTTCGACATTGGGGATCATGTCTATCTCTGTGTTTCTCCTATGAAAGGAACCCAAAGATTCGGTATCAAAGGAAAGCTTGCACCTAGATACGTGGGCCCTTTCAAGATTCTTGGCAAAAGAATCGATCTAGCCTATCAACTCGAGCTTCCATCCAACTTTGCAAATGTTCATGATGTGTTTCATGTGTCTCAACTCAGCAAGTGCTTCAAGACACCTGAACGCACCATTCCGTTCGAGGAGATTGATCTTCAACAAGACTTGTCTTACCGTGAGCACCCTGTTGCTATTCTTGAAGAAACTGAGCGCAAGACCCGCAACAAGTCAATCAAGTTCTTGAAAGTTGAGTGGTCACACCATACCGACCGAGAAGCTACGTGGGAACGAGAAGATCACCTTCGTTCTGAGTACCCTTCCTTCTTCCAGTCCTAGATCTCGGGACGAGATCTTTTCGTAGTAGAGGAGAGTTTGTAATGCCCCGAATGTAACACTTTCCAATTATGGCAATATATGAAACTTTGACTTCATCAATTCCATTCTGGGCTCTTCTTTCATTTCGGGTTTCTTCGTTTTTGTCATGTGCGTGTGTGCATTTCATCCATGTCATGTTATCATGTGCATTGCATTGCATTTGTGTTGTCACTTGCACCCGGTTCCACTCGTCTCTTCCCGTTGTCCGTTTCGAGTTCCGACACTCTCACACGTGCCCGCGGCACCCCCGAGTCCTTCTTTCGTGTGTGGCCATGTAACGTTCCCGGAATGAGGTCAGACTTGTCATGCGTTGTTGTTTTGGTACGTGTAGGCCACCTGTCAAGTTTCATCGCGTTTGGAGTTCGTTTGGTACTCCAACGGTTAACCTAGTGGGCTAAAAGTACCTCTACCTTTTGGCCCAAGACCCCCTCCTCAAGAGCCCACCAACCCAGCACAACCACTCCCATCCTCTCGGTCGTCGGATCGTGATCGTGTGGGCGAAAACCGCACCCCATTTGGACCTTCCTAGCTCCCAGGATCTATAAATAACCATCTCCCCCGAAATTTTCGGGTAAAACCCTAGCCTTCTTCCTCTGTCCGCCGCCGGACACGTCCGCCCGCGCGCCGGACACGTCCGCCGCTCGCCACGCCCAATCCCGCGCTGCCACGTGGCTCCCCGCTGCCGGCTCTCCCACCGCGCCGACCGGGCCCGCCGCGGCCCGGATCGGGCCCGCCCGGCCCGCGACGCCGCCTCCGCTCGCCGCCCTTCCGCCTCCAGCTCCGGCCGCCGGCGCATCGCCGCCTCCGCCGCATCCGCCCCGACCACCGGCCCGGCCTCCGCCCCGCCGCCAGGAACTGCTCCACCTCGCCGACCACGATCCGGCTCCCGCGACGCCCCGCGCCGCGATCCGGCCGGCGAGCGCCGCCGTGCTGGCCGCCCCTCGCCGCCTCCCGTCGTCCGCCGCCGGCCTCGGGTGCGCCGCCGCCCTCGTCCGCACCAGCCCCGCCGCCCTCGTCCCCGCCTCCGGCCAACTCCGGCGACCTCTCCAGCGAGGGTCCGGCCGGATCCCGATCTGGAAGGGTGGATCAGATCCACCGCTTCCACCATCCAAACGCCCCCTCTCCGGCCCGGATCCCTCCATCCCGCACGGATCCATCCCGTTGACTTTCTCAGAGAGGAATAAATTTCACTAAGTCCCAGATCTACTATATTTTGTTGCCCCCTTTGCATGGCTGTAACTTCGCGCTCGTAGATCCGTTTTGGGCGTGTGATATATCAAAATCATCGTGGTGATGTGCTCTACATTTTTTTCCATTGTGGCATGCTTGTTTGAGATCATCTTGATGACCTAATCATCATGACAAGAGTACTACTTGTTATAAACTGCTGTTACTTGTTAATTTGATGCCATGTTTGAGATATGATAACTTGGTGCATGTTTATCGAAATGGAGCATATGATATGTCAAAATGTTCATTGTGAAGTGCTCTACATGATGGTTGTTGTAGCATTCATGTTAGGTGCCATATTGCCATGTTAATCTCTGTTGCAAAAGTGCATGTGGCTGTTAAGTGCTGAAACTTGTTATGAGATGCTGATTTGAAGTGCTCATTGCTATTGATGTGTTTGTCCTCATGTCACATGTCAATATGTTTTAGAAGCACCATCATATGGTCTTTGTTATGGTGCAAACCACTTTCCATGATATGCCTTGAGGTGACTTAAACAAGCTTGTAAACATGCCATGCCAATGTTACTGTTTTATACTTAGTGAAAAAACTGCTAAGTCTGGAATCTGTTTTAACCTGATGCTACGTTTGCTTGATACCCCACTCAAATCCATGCTTGTTTTGGAGTGGCCAATGGTCATTCCTTGTTGTCCATGTTATTGTCTATCCATTCATGCCCTTACTTGCACATATGGCCTGTTGTAGCTTATTTATTTCTTGCTCTCAAGTTGCGATAAATTATACCTGTCACGTTGTTATCAGCATGATCAATTTGGTGTAGCTTGTTGCTATTGATCCATGCCTCGTATGGAGTTGCACCAATGGAGTTGTTCGCTGTAGGATATGTCTAGTTTTTGCCTTCCCAGATTTTGGCTAAGTCTGGATAATTTTATGGCAACTTGCCATGCTTGGTTAAGTGTGTTCCAGTAGATTTTTGGGTGTGTTCGAAGTTCATACTTGTTAAGTATCATGTCTACTTCACATCCATGCTTCTTGTCACCATGTTTGGGTGCTGTAGCGTATATATCTCTTGCTCCAAAGTTGCTATGTGGCTATTAACTTCACCTTTGCATTGTAACTTGTTTCGTGTGTATGTGTTGAACCGTTGCTCCGTTTTGAGCGTGCCCTATATGAAACTTGTGTGATATTGCATGTAGAATCATAATATAATGTTGTTTACATTTTTGGAGTGTGTTTGCTTGATGTTTGGATGCATCTTGCACCGTTGCCTTGCTTGTCTTGTTTTGCTCATATCTTCTAGACCGTAGCTCCGAATTAAACAAACTTTATATGAAACTTGACTAGAATTTCATGTAGATCATCATGGTGCATGTTAACTTGCTGTTTAACAACTTTAACTTAAGGTTTGTTCGGATTTGGACCAATTTCAAAATATGCATATGAGGACTTACCGGATTTGCTATATGTTGATTCCGGCCTTATTAAACTTGTTATTTTGTGTTGTTCTTGTGTGTTTCATCCCTTGCCATGAAATGCATCATATAGACTTGTCTTGCATCATGTTGATTGTGCATTGCACCTTGTTTGATATTGTGACATGTTGTGTTTTTGTGTTGAGTAGAGCCGGGAGCCGAGTCCGAGAACGAGGTTCCTACCGAGGTTGAGTACGAGGAGCCGTCTTACGATCCCATCGACGACTCGACAGGCAAGATGACCTGACCCAGATATCATTACTATCTTTGCCTATTGCTAGATGTCTCGCTCTTTAGCTTATTGCCTCGATGCCCATGTTTGTTTGTCAGCCTCCTATTGTAGCCATGAATCTCTCTAACCACCCAACCTAGCAAACCTTTGATTGGCTACGTAAGCTTCGCTTAGCCCCTCTTATAGCATTGTTAGTTGCAGGTGAAGATTTCAAGATTCTTGCTTCATGTTGAAGTTATTGTTGGGTCATCACAATATATAAACTGTTAAACTAAATCATCTATATATTGGTAATGGGTGGAAGGCTAAGCCTCTTGCTTGGTGTTTTGTTCAACTCATGCCGCCCTAGGAACCGTTTAAACCGGTGTTATGTTCCTTGATTATGAGTTCCTAACACGGTTGGGGTTATGGGACCCCCTCGATAACCCGCTTAGCGCTAAAGCTTTTCCAGCAAGGCCCGACATTAGTACTCCATTTTCCTAATAACTAAAACTTGCATAGGGACTAGCTATCCTGTGATCTTAATTAACAACCCGGACCAGTGCTCCACATGAGTGTTGGTCCAACCTAGAGCAGCTTGCGGCACCGCCCCTTGGCAACTTGGGGTATCTGGATGCTGTAACCATAGCTCATTCGGTCGTGGCCTGGGACTAGATACGCACGGCTACTGTCACGGTGTCGGCACGCCGGGAGGTCTTGCTGGATTAGTTTTACCTTAGTCGGAATATCTTGAGCACGGGATTCCGAGAATACTCGGGCCTTCCCACCTTGGAGTTGCGACTCCGCAGATCGTGAGCTTGTGATGGGCTAAGTTGGGACACCCCTGCAGGGTTTGATCTTTCGAAAGTCGTGCCCGCGGTTATGTGGCAGATGGGAATTTGTTAATATCCGGTTGTAGAAAACTTGACACCATGTTCAGAATACACTACCAGTGTGAGTAACCGTGACGGTCATTTTCCGAAGGGGTTCGGGAAGTGAACACGGTGGGGTTATGTTTGACGTGCTTAGATAGGATCACTTCGTGATCACTTTGACACTCGTGGCACTACTCTTCTCGCTCTAAACACGTAAGCTAGTGCTAGTGCAGCTGCAACCTTGTTCTTCAGCCTTTTTCCACACCCAAGGCTTAGATAGTTTTGCTACCCGGGAACGGGATTGCTGAGTCCTCCTTGGCTCACAGATTCTACACAACACCAGATGCAGGTACTATGGTGAACTACTCAGGTGATGGCACAGAGTTGTACTGGAGTTTGACAAAGAACATGGGTGATACTACGTGTCTTACCCAGAGGATCAGTAGTGGCTTCTACTAGGGGCGATTGGACCTTGTGGTTTTATTTATTTTGGTATCTTTCATTTGGATCTTCGTCCGTAGTCGGACTGTGATGTTATTTGGATGATGATTGCTTATGTAATGTATTGTGTGACGTGGCGAGTGTAAGCCTACTACTCTTTTGCAATTTCATCCCTCTTTTACATGAGTCGTGCAAAGATACCATACTTGAGATCATTCTAGTATGAGCTTATACCTTTAAGTCGTGCCTCGACACGTAGGAGGTAGGGCATGACAAGATAACACCATTAAGATACCTATTAGAAGAGTTTAATATATTTTTGTGGTTATTAATATGAATTATATCCCTAGAGATTTTTTGTTATGTACATGGATCCTAATCATGTATGTCCTTTTATACTGGGAAGACCTTTTCTGAAAACCGTATGGGCAATCATTGATTTGAAATAAAGAACTATAAAAAATTTCCTAATGAGGAAAGGTTTCCAACACTTTCCAAGAAAAAGAAAAAAATGGTTATGAGTTCATGTTGGGATTGAATAGCTCCATGAGAAGTGGAAATGACAAAACTTGAATGCTGACGAGGAAATGCCCGAGGGGTAGGCCCACGACAACATATGACCCAGCTAAAGGCCTAGGTTCGTGAAGTTCGCATGCCATGGGGAAACCAAGCCCGGGTGGTTCATCCTCCAGTCAATGCCAAGCCTGGGTGAAGATCTCCTGTCGGTCGTCGGCAGGCCAACAGTAAGTCGTCCAACAGAGACGTCGCCCATGATCTTCACCATGCATTGAATATAACCGTTACCCAATAGTACAATATCTAATTAACCATGACCATTACTACCTAGTTAAGGCCATGAACAGTTGGTCATGCATGCCCGTTATCACTAGCATTTGCATCGACCCATTATGACACCCTTTCTAGCGCAGTCTATAGTAGTCGGGAGGGCAAGGCGGCAGTAGCCGCTGACTACGGGGGCAGAGGTAGGCGGTTAGGTTTGGGTCGGTCGATGTCAACATGAGGAAAAAGATGAACATGGAACGGTTAGAGGAGGACAAAGGAGATATGGTCGCTCTTTCCCAATCCAACAACTCCGAATCAAAGTGATTGATATAAAAAATATTTGAGTTACCTGATGGATATGTATTCCCAAAATTATTTTTACAAAATGAAACACTTGCAGAAGGATTAAAAAGGAAAATCTAAGAAAAAACAAGAAGCGAGAAACAATGACCTATGACTGAACATTCTCGTGGAGTGTTTGACGGAGGTAGTAGTCGAGTCATCTTCTCTTTGCCCCAACCCTGATTAAAGGCTTGGAGAGGCACCAATTCTCGTGTTGCTCGCCCTGAACCCTGATGCATTGCACGATAGGGATTTATGACCACATGTCTTTGCAGTTTTGTTGTGCAACAATAGTAATTCGATGTTGGCGCCCCTGCATGTCGGCCAACTTCAACTTGTAAACCCCGCAACAAGGTCACCTTCTCCACTAACTTCCCAAGTGTTCCCCAACCCAAAACACACAACTTCCCCGCACATCCTCCATCTCCACCCCCTCAGAAGGACCACCGCAAATATATGATCTTCCTCTTGAACCATAGCTATATGTGAGAGATTTGTGGAGGAGAGATGAAGAAAAAATAGGAATGGGAAGTGAGGAAGATGTGAGATTGCACTATTCCATGGGGAATTCCACACTTCGCCTCCTCGGTCGCAAACTCGGCGGCCACATCACTTATCGCCCCTTACGCATGTAGCTTGGGCATAACCACATGTGACACAAAAGGGCATGGAAACGTGTTACTGGCAAATGGGTCGACTTGGATGGCAAACAACATACGGAGGCTCGTAGAGTGGTTCCACCAACCCGACGCAACATAACGCTCTATTTTGGGGGAGCTTATAGGAACTTAGGGCCCGTTCAGAAGCTCTCAACGAACCAGCCTCCTAAAATTGCCGCGTGAAGCCAGCACGAACGCTCATGCTTCCCTTCTTGTTATTAAAGGAAAAAGGAGGGAGTACTGAAACACAACTCCGCCCTTCCCATCTTGTTATTAAAGGAAAAAAGAAAAGAAAATGTACTTCCGCTTCAGTACACCCCTGCCTACATCGAACGCGGCTACGGGCCTGACCCATTTACTCTTTTTCTTTTCGATTCTATTTATTCTATTTCTTTTATGTAAAAAAGGAGAAAAAATAACAGCAACTGGATTCGATCTTGTGACCTTCCAATTAACTGCAATCGTATCAACCAACTGGGACAACTAACACATCGTGCCTACTTTAGTACTTTTTTCTTTTACCATCACCGCTAAAAAACAGGAACTCGCACCGCTAGCTCCCCAGTGTGCCCTTTTTGGGCTGGCCCATGTGCGGCGCGCTCGGTTTTCTTAATTTTGGTTTTCCTTTTAAGTTTTTATTTTCTTTTTTCTAACGGTGAACCATAAGTAACTTGCACGAGGAAACGGAAGCAAGTTTTTCCACTAGGGCTTGCGGCGCTAGGGTTCCACCTTTTCCTCCGGCGATCTACCACCGGAGTCCATGTTAAACCTGCCCGATGGCTGGTGTTCCGGCCAAGGGGATTCTACCTACACCTGCTGGAAGTGCTCTGGCGGTCTGCATGAAGGATCCACCGCCAGTTCGGGCGGCAGCTGAAGATGGAGGGAGGAAGGAAGGGCCACGTTCGGCGGATCCACTCGGATGCGGGGGCTCTGATCTGACTGGTGCGGATGATGGAGAGGATAGTGAGAGGGAGGAGGAGGAGAAGAACTAGGAGGAGGAGGAAGAAGATGGTGGATATGACGGGGGTGATGAAGATTTGGAGGATCAGTTTGCGGGGATGAATCTGCACGGGGAGGAGAGGGAAGATCTTGATTTTTCCGGTGAAGTGGATGATATAATTAGTGAGGTGCTCTGGTTAGGCATATTTAGGGTTCATACTACTCGTCCTTTTGGGCACTCGGCGCTGCTCAACCAGATGCGCAATGCGTGGGCTGCTGCGAAAGGTGTCACGTTCAATATCAAAGGCCCCAACTTGTTCCTTGTTCAGTGTCATTGCCTTGGGGATTGGAAGAGGATCATGGATGGAGGGCCTTGGCTTTTCCGCAAGGTGCCGGTAGTTATTCAAGAGTATGATGGGTTCTCCGATGTCTCCCAGTACAAACTAAATAAGATCCCGGTGTGGGCGAGGATAAAAGGCTTGCCGCCGGGACTGACAGCCAAGAAGGCCCTAGCAGAAAAGGTTGCAGCCAAGGTGGGAGGGCGACCCTTTACAGTTATGGTAAATGAGGGAGTGATAAACCCTAATAACTCATTAAGGGTGAGGGTGTATTTGGATGTTAATGAGCCCCTTGTTCGTTTTGTGCCAATAACTCTAAGAGAGAGCAAGAGATATCCAGTGACACGAAAAACTCCCCGATTTCTGCTTTCATTGTGGACTGATGGGGCATATAGTAGAGGAATGTGGGGATGGGGTGCATGACCCCACGACTTATGAATGGGGTGACTGGCTGCTTTGGGCTCCGGAGTCGAACCCTAGAGTTCAACCAGAATGGGACGGGGGAGGAAGAGGTGCTACCAGAGGGAGAGCAGGCGGAAGGGCTGAGAGAGGAGGAAGGCAGGGAAGAGGTGACAGGGCAGGAGGAAGAAACAACGCAGGCAGAGGCGATTAGGTGGGAGAGGACGTGAACAACCAGACCGGACACTGGGGAGCCGGGGATAAGAACATTCGCAAGAGGCTGGTCTCGCCCGGCGGTACGCTGAATGTCAGAAGACAACCAGTCCCTAATCTAGCAGGAAAGGTGGCGGATACAATCCTTATGTTCGAGGGGGGCTCAACTTCAATATGCAATGATGGAGGGCAGAAAACTCCGGGCAAAGTACCGATAGAGAAGAGAAGGAAGCAGGGGGATACTGGAGATGCTCAACGCGACGAGCTAATGTCGGAGGCGGCCTCCCGAAAGGAGGACCGCCGAATCCAATGAATGTTTTGTGTTGGAACTGCCGCGGTTTGGGCAACCCCGCGACAGTTCGTGAAGTCCGTGTTCTCACGGCTAAATTTGCCCCGACCGTGTTATGCTTAGTAGAAACTCAATTGCCGAGTGCACGTGTCGAGATTTTAGCACAATCATTTGGTTTTGATAGATCTTTTGAAGTTAGTAGCTCGGGACGGAGCGGTGATCTTGTAATTTTCTGGAATGATGCAATAAAATTAGAAGTTATGGGCTACTCAAAGTATCATATAGACACTAACATATCAGATCTTGGACCCGCTCCGTGGAGGTTAACCTGTGTGTATGGAGAAGCACGAGTGTCCGAAAGATACAAAACATGGGACACTCTATGTTCTATGTCAGGATCTTTGCCGCTGCCTTGGGTAGCGCTCGGAGACTTCAATGAAGTTCTTACGCAATCAGAACATGAAGGAGTAAATTTGACAGGACAAGGTCAGATGGATGGATTCAGGGACGCCCTTGATATATGTGGTTTGTTGGACTTGGGTCACAAAGGGAGAAGGTGGACTTTTGAGAAAAGGGTTGCGGGAGGGTCATATACAAGGGTCCGTCTTGACCGGGCAGTCGTAGATGCAACATGAAGTTCTTCTTTTCCTTTTGTTGAACTTAGGAACGAGACGGCTGCATGCTCAGATCACGGGCCTATCGTTCTTAAACTTACAGATGAAGAGGATACTAGGAGGAAAGCAAAAAGCTTCAAGTATGAAGTTATGTGGGAAAGACATCCAGAGCTATACCCCTTTATAGAAACAACTTGGAATGGAAAGCCAGAGGGGTTTTTGGCAGTCGAAGTCAGGGACAAGTTGGCAGATCTCAGCGAAAACTTGTACAGTTGGGATAGACACACATTTGGCAATGTTAAGCGAGAGATCAAACAACTCACTAGAGAACTTGAGACGCTAAAAAACGTCCCAGGATGGTCTGAACCAAGCCATCTTGAGATCAAGGTAGCTGACAGGCTTGTTGAGCTATATCACAGGGAAGAGATCTTAAGTAGACAGCGCTCGCGGGTTGACTGGCTTACTTCATCGAGATAGCAACATGAAATATTTCCAGCAAAGGGCTTCGATGAGGAGGAGGAAGAACAAAATCTCGGCCCTGACTAAGCCGGATGGACAGGTAACGGAGGATGTGGAGGAGCTGGAAGCGATGACAACCGAGTTTTATAAGGACCTCTATACCTCTGAGGGGTGTAACAATATGCAAGAAGTGTTGGACTCGGTTCCAGTGAAGGTCACGAATGATATGCGGGCACAATTGGATGCAGTGTATACAGAAAAGGAGGTCCAAACAGTGCTTTACCAAATGTTCCCTATGAAAGCGCCAGGTCCGGACGGTTTCCCAGCGCATTTTTTTCAAAAACATTGGTGTGTGTGTGGGGAAGAAGTAACTAGGGCCGTCCTAGCGATCGTGGAAGGAAAAGAGAGTGTAGAGGGCATCAATCAAACTTATCTGGTCTTGATACCAAAGGTAAAGAACCCTTCCCTCTTGTCACAATTTCGACCGATAAGTTTATGCAATGTTCTTTATAAGATAGCTTCCAAGGTTATCGCCAACCGACTGAAGTCTGTGCTCCCCGAGATAATCTCAGCAGAACAGTCGGCCTTTGTGCCAGGCCGCTTGATCACTGATAATATCATTGTAGCCTATGAGTGTCTGCATTTTATGAAGCATAACAAAGCAATCAAACACAGACACTGCGCTCTTAATTTGGATATGATGAAAGCATACGATAGATTGGAATGGGATTATTTACGAGCAATATTGTTGAAACTGGGTTTTTCTCAGAGATGGGTTGATATTGTCATGAACATGGTATCATCAGTTTCATATTCGGTTTTATTCAATGGAAGGAAGTTGGAAGAGTTCAGACCTAGCAGAGGTATTCGTCAGGGAGATCCTATCTCCCCTTACCTGCTTTTATTGGCAGCGGAGGGCCTTTCATGCCTATTGAAAAATTCAAGTCAATCATCTCAACTGGGTAGGATACAAGTGGCACCCTCGGCACCACCTGTTAATCACTTGTTGTTCGCGGATGATAGCCTGCTGTTCTTTAAAGCAACTGGAGGAGGGGCGAACGAGGTGTCAAACCTGTTGGAGAACTATTGCCAGGCTTCAGGTCAGAGAATTAACACTTCAAATTCTTCTATCTTTTTAGTAAGGGGTGCCCAACCACTATTAAAGATGAGATTAAAAACATCCTTAATGTCCTTAATGAATCGTTGAACGAAAAGTACCTAGGGATGCCTTCTGATATAGGTACATCCAAGAATGGGGCTTTTACGTATCTGAAAGACAGACTATGGAGTAAGGTGAAGGGTTGGATGGAAAAGTGCTTATCATCTCAAGGGAAGGAAGTTTTGGTGAAATAAGTGGCACAAGCAGTGCCAGTTTTCTCAATGTCATGTTTCAAATTACCAAGGGGGCTTTGCGAACACTTAAACAAGTTGATAAGACAGTTTTGGTGGGGCAGCAAAGAGGGCAAAAGGAAACCAGCTTGGGTTTCCTGGAAGGCCATGACTCAGCCAAAAAATTGGGAGGGCTAGGGTTTCGTGATTTCGAGCTTTTCAACCTAGCTCTCTTCGCAAGACAGTCCTGGAGACTTCTGCAGCAGCCAGAGTCATTATGTGAGAGAATTTTGAAGGCAGTATACTATCCTCAAAATACAATCCTGGAAGCTGAACTAGGCAACCGGCCATCACAGGTATGGCGGGCGATTATGGAGGGGAGGGATGTCCTTAAGTAAGGGATCATCAGGAGAATTGGAGACGGCACAACAACAAGAATTTGGATGGATAACTAGATACCAAGATCGCTTCGATGAGACATTTTGCTTGTCTCTCAGCGAACCCCCCTCCGTTTGGAAGTGAGTTGATTGATGCACATAATGCAGCGTGGAATAGAGAAGCCTTGGATGCAAACATCATTGCGGCAGATACATTGGCAATCTTGGCCATCACGGTTTGTACAAGGCAGATGGACGACCACTAGGCTTGGAACTTTGAAAGAAACGGACTATTTTCGGCAAGATCTGCATATCGAATGCTCGCTGACACAAAGCGTAGAAGGGATGAATGGTTGGAAGGAAGATCGGGTTCCTCTGATATCGAAGCGAAAGCAAAATCGTGGGAGACTTTGTGATCTATACAAGTTCTGGGAAAAATCCAACATTTCATGTGGAGGTTGTCCAAGCTATCAATCCCAACAGAGGACGTAAGGCATGCTAGAAAAATGGCGGATGATGACAAGTGTCAGCTATGCGGGATGAGAGATTCATGGCGACATTCACTGTTTGAATGTTCAGTGGCAAGGTGTGTTTGGGCTCTGGTAGATGAAAACATACTTGACTTCTTACAGTCGTCAGCAGAGCCGAATGCCAGGGTGTAGTTATTCTCAGCTTCCGATCACCTACCTCGAGACAGTCTGGTTTTGATGGTGGTGACCATGTGGGCAATATGGTGGGCAAGGCGAAGGGCTATCCATGAGGGTGAGCTGCAAAGCCCACATGCGACTCATTCTTTTGTCAGGAATTTTATCGCGGAACTGGCAACCCTCTAGGCTGGGCCGGCGACACCAAATGAGGAACAACAAGTAGGTGCGAGACCTGCTGCTGGGCAAGGATGGAGGGCACTTAAAGTTGGAAATGTTAAAATTCAAGTTGACGGGGGAGTTTCAAGAAACGGGAGAAGAGGGGCAGTAGCACCTCCACCCCTCCACCCATGGCGACTCCCAAACCCTACCCTCCTTCTAGATCGTGCATGGTGAGTACTATTCCCACCAAGATCCAATGGCAAATCTCCTTCATTGGGATTTTGCACCAGGACTTAAGGTGGAAAAAAAGGTACGTGACAAGTTTAGATCTATGGTTCATTTTGACAAAGCTCTTGGATCCAAGGAGTTCTTCTTGGTCGTCTCGTTCTCCTCTACTTCCTTCCCTCTTTCTGAGGAAGCAGGAGGAGTGGTGTTACAATGTTGCATTGGAGGTATTGCCGCGGGTTTCAACGTGATGCAATTGGGCGATAGGTCATTCAGATTTTCGGTGGCTTCCAATCGTGTTGGGCATTTCATCTATGGATTAAAAGATCGTGTCTGGCCAAATTTTGTCTGTCATTTCCGGTTATACAAAGCTTCCGTGGAATACAAGTGGCAGGGAGAGAATTGGCATCTTGATGATGTTATTCCGGAAGTGTCGGCCAGATCGCCTGTGGCTATTAAAAGTTCTCTGGATTTTCTTCGATCAAGCACTTGTGGTGATTGTTTTTCGCATTCTGAACTGGCCAAATTCAATTTGGTTCATAATGCCATGCAAAACATGTTGAGTATTGGACCTTCAAGCCCTACTAAGATGGGATCTTTTGAATCTGTGGATAAGCTATCTTTTGGGAGTTTTGAACCAACGATCATTTCGCAGGAGCATCACATTATTGGTAAACGTTTCTGTGGTGATATCTTTGCCTCTTCTTATTGGGAGCAAATTCCTATACTCAAGCTCGAGGAGATTCTTGACTTATGGCAAGCTGGTTATTCAAATGATATCATTTCTTCTATTCTTCACCTTAATGCATTGCCTACCAAGGAGTTTATCTATCACAAGCTATGTTTATGTCTCTTTTGTGAGCGACGCGGGCATGTCAAGGAGTTTTGCACGGATATGCGTATATCGTCTGCCTCTTGTACGACCGCAATTCCAGTTCCAAGGTACACCATTGGTACTATGGCAGTTTTAAAGCCTTCTACTCCTCGCAATATTACAAATGATATTCGGAGCTGTAATTTATGTGGTAACCATGGACATTTGCAATGGGATTGTCTGGCTAGAGCTCTTCCTAATAAGCGTTTTGCATGGGTTAAGAAAGGTGTTTATCCTAGGGCAAGGCTTGTTTCTTCTCTTGGCGAAGCTCCAACGCGGAAAATAAAAAAGGCTTGGCAACAAAAAATCACACGCACAAATTCGGGGATTCAGCCCCAACGGCCAGCGAATAAACGGAAGGTTTGGCAAGAAAAAAAGAAGGTTTGGATAAATAAGAAGGTTTGGATAGCTAAGCGTAATAGTAGGGATCTACCTACTTCTTCTCACCAGTCTGCCGATTTTGCCCCGGACGTTTCGCATCCTTGCCAACCTATCTCCGCCTGCCCAACTTCCGAGGCCATAGCCATAGCTCTGACTCGCCCGTCACCCTGCACCTCCCTACTCTGTTCTGCCCCCCACCTCGAGCTCTCCTCCCCAACCCACCCATTGCCTTCAATGGCAAACCTGCCAGTGCTCCCCTTCCAGTTCATCCCAGGAGAGATGGACATCCAGCAAAGCCCTGCAGGGAGGCTGCAACGCAATATGGTGGTGGTGGATGACCCACCTCTGGATCATTCGCACCATGCCTTGGTCGTGGTGGAGCCGTCGCTGTCGGATCTGCAGCGGGAGGAGGTCCTGGCTGAAGTTAGAAGAGTGCTGCTTGAAGATCATGGTGCACCCACGTCCGAGGGTGAGATTTATCCTTTCTGTGTGGGTTTGATTCGTTTCAACGACAGTGTGGTTAGGGATACTTTGATTAGTCGAGGCGCACAACCCTTAGACGAGCACTCCACCTTCTCCCTGCTGCGACATGATGAAGGTCCTAATATGCGTCGACCTGTGATTGAACGAGATGCTTGGGTTATGCTGCTTGGATTTCCTCTCAACTATCAGACCGAGCACTATATTATCAAGGCAGTTTCTTGCTTTGGTAGATGCATGTATTGGCACCGTCCTGGTCACCGAAAGTCTAGAGTGCTCGTTCGCGTCCTCATCAATGGGCTTGCTTTGGTTCCTTTCAGTTTGGTCATCAAGCGTTTTACTGACATCAGTGGTTTAGGCACGTCTTGGACTGTTCCGGTCTATGTGCTCAACGGGAGAAACCCCAGTCAAGGTCTTGTAGGGGATGAAGAAGCTCCGCCTCCTATGGGCGCCTCCCCTCACCCAAATCATCTTCCCTTCCTGAATGCCATGCATCAGCACCACCATGAAGCACAAGTTTGGCAGTTTCATAATGCGGCAAACGCATGGGAGGCAGCTCCTCCTCCTCCTCCGCCACAACAGGGATGGGGGGAGTGGCCTGTGTTACCACCAGTTCCCCCAGCGTACCGCGGATTTAGTTACAGAGCTTATACTGGGTATGATGGGCCTTCCATGATGGATGGAATTCAAACTGCTGACTCTGGCTTCGATGATGGTCTGAGACTTTGGAATGAACATGTGCAACTGGTTGAAGAGATAGTAGAAAGATTTGTCCAAGGTAGTCCTCAGGGGGATTTCAACTTTATGCAGATGAATGATCATGTCGCAACTATAGAAGTTCCTGAGAAAGAAGATAATTGGCTCTCTTTCACGATCTGCTTCTACTATACTGTCTTCACGCCCAGGATTAGTTGGAATGCAGAGGATGCGACTGTCGACGGAGCTTGGTCCAAGTTTGCCGAGGGATTGCAGCACATGTTTGAGGACCTTGTGGGCGGGGCATGTTTTTCGTTATTCTCATTTTCTCCCTTCCACCCAGGAACAACTACGATTCATTTCCCACAAGCAGCGTGGTCCTTCTGCACTGAGTTTTTCTTTGCTCAGTTACATCAGGTTTGTTTAAGAGTGAGTGCTATGGCGAGGTCTGAAGATGGAGCCTGTCAGATGCTTGTTGATCCGCAGACGCAGCCTTTGGAATTTGCAGGGTGTCCCAATAAAAGGAAGTGCCATGTTTTCACGCCGTTGGACGTATCTGAAGTTCGCCGAAGTGTGCGCACAACTAAATACCAGGGCTTTAAGCCGCCTTCTCTGGCAGATTCCAAGCGACGAGCTTCATATGTCAAGCCTAGGAGGGACCCGGACATTCTTAATCTGCTGCATAGCACTCCTTCTGAGGGCTCGTCTTCCCAGTTCCACCGCCTACTCCGATTGAAACCCTGCAGCGGATGGGAACGATGCAATGTGCAATCCCAGCGGAGGAGCTTACTGAAGAAAAACTGCTTCAGCCCTTGAAAGGCAGCAAGCAGAATGAAGCTTACTGGGCTTTTTTTAGTCTTTTCTCTACTGTTGGCTTTGTCCTAAGTTTACTTTGCACTCCATCGTTTTAAAAAACTGTGATGGTCGCTTTAATGTGGAATATTTTGTGCTGGAATATTCGTGGTTTAAATGCTACTTCCAAATGCGATGCTCTTCGAACCAAAATTGATGAATCAAACTGCTCCATTATATGTTTACAAGAAACGAAGAAATCAGATTTTGATCACTCTTTTCTTCGGAAGTGCTGTCCCAGGCGTTTCGACAAATTTGAATTTGTTCCATCTGAAGGAGCATCGGGTGGTCTTCTTATTGTTTGGTGTAGTAGCCAATTCTCGGGACAAATTATACATCAACTGCCTTTTGTTCTTACTCTGAAATTGACATCAGTACAATCTAACGAAAGTTGGTTCCTCTCTAATATTTATGGACCTTGTGATGGGCCAGCAAGAGTTGTTTTCACTGATTGGCTTGATAATGTAACTTTCGATCCTGAAGACCTCTGGCTATTCATGGGAGATTTCAATTTTATGCGATCACTGGAAAACAGAAACCTACCAGGAGGAAATATGGAGGATGTCCTTAAATTTAATGAAATTATCAGTCACATTGGTCTACTTGAGATACCCATCAAGGGCCGCAGATTTACTTGGAGTAACATGCAAGAAATTCCTCTTCTAGAACAACTGGACTGGTTCTTTTCCTCACCTGAATGGACGCTAAAATTCCCTAATACCACTGTTAAACCCCTTGCGCGCCCAATTTCTGACCATGTTCCATGTGTACTCTCAGTGGAGACGGCAATTCCCAGGTCTAAATTATTCAGGTTTGAAAATTTCTGGGCCTCTCACCCTGGGTTTTTGGATGTGGTTCAAACATCTTGGAATGCACCCATCAAAGCATCCTCGAGTGCTACTTTGATTTCTGTTAAACTCAAGAGACTTAGATATGCATTGAAGAAATGGAGCAAGAGACTTTCCAAACTAAAACTGTTAATTGACAAGTGTAACCAGGTTCTATTACAACTAGATAATCTTGAAGATCTTCGCCCATTGTCTATTCCAGAAGCTAACTTCAGGAACATTTTAAAAGCTCACGTAATGCGCCTACTGAAATATCAAAGTGATTACTGGAAGCAACGATATACAGTCAGGTGGGCTGTTAAAGGCGAGGAAAATACTAAATACTTCCAAGCAAAAGCTACTGAAAGAGCCAGGAGGAACTCTATCGCTAATTTGGTCTTGGAAGATGGCAACATGATTAAAAATCATGAGGATAAAGCAAATGCCTTCTATGCCTGTTTCAAGAACAGGATGGGAGTCTCAACAAACCCAATTTATGATTTTGATCTTGCTGATATTGTTCAGAAGTGCCCCGATCTAGGAGATTTATCCACACCTTTTTCGAAAGAGGAGGTGGACCATATAATCAAAATCATTCCAGCAGACCGAGCACCAGGACCTGGCGGATTTAATGGCTTCTTCCTCAAAATATCTTGGAACATTATAAAAGAAGATTTCTATAGATTGACAGAGTAATTTTGGGATGGTTCACTTAACTTACAATGCATCAACACTTCCCTAATCACATTGATTCCGAAAAAACTTGTACCTGAATCGGTGAATGACTACAGGCCTATCTCATTGATGAACTGTGTGCTCAAGGTACTTACTAAAATTCTTGCTGAACGGTTACAACGTCGGATTCTCCAAGTGGTCCATAGAAACCAATATGGTTTCATTAAAACTAGAACTATACAAGATTGCTTGGGTTGGGCTTTTGAATACTTGTATCAATGCAAACATTCGGGAAGAGAGATTGTGGTTCTAAAACTAGACTTTGAAAAAGCGTTCGATACAATGGACCATTCCTTCATCTTGAAAATGCTTCGCTGTAAAGGATTTGACGACAGATGGTGTATGTGGATGGAAAATATCCTGCAATCGGGATCATCCTCTATTCTTTTAAATGGGATTCCTGGTAAAGAATTTAAGTGTAAACGTGGTGTGAAGCAAGGGGACCCGGTGTCGCCACTGCTTTTTGTACTTGCAGCAGATTTACTGCAATCTATGGTTAACAAGGCTTGGCGTGACGGTCTCATTACACTACCAATATACCAACCTGAATCAGAGGATTATCCGGTGATTCAATACGTGAATGATACATTGATTGTTTTGCCCGCAGATCCGTGGGAGTTGCAAATTGTCAAGCAGATTTTGGACTCATATGCCCGGGCGACTGGCCTGAAAATCAACTACGCTAAGTCGCAACTGATGCCAATCAATGTGACTGCACAAAAAACCACAGAGCTAGCTAATGATTGGGGCTGTCAGGTAGGCTCGATGCCCTTTACATATCTGGGTCTGCCACTTGGAACTACAAGACCGACTGTAAGAGAATTAATGCCCCTGGTGGATAGAATCGAGCGAAGACTGACGGCAACTGCCATATGGTTGTCTTATGGAGAGCGGGTTCAGCTCATCAACTCTGCTTTGTCATCATTGCTCTCCTTTGCGATGTGTGTCGTCAAGTTACCGTTGCGACTGATCGACATTTTTGATAGAGCGAGGAGACATTGTCTTTGGATAAAGGAGATTGATAGAGAAGCAAAAACCAATTCTTTGGCAGCATGGGACATGGTTTGTAGACCAAAGAAGAAGGGAGGGTTGGGAATCCTTGATCTAAAAATTCAAAATAAAGCACTGCTGCTCAAATACATACATAAGTTCATTCATAAGCATGATACTCCCTGGGTGATGCTGGTCTGGAATGCCTATTACAATGAAACACCCCCCCATGCTAAACCACCTTGTGGATCGTTCTGGTGGCGTGATGTCTTTTCCCTAATGGACATTTATAGAGGGATCACTACATGTGTGCCTACTGCGGGTGATACTATATTGCTTTGGAAGGATGTGTGGATTAATGAAAGACCGTTGGCAGACACGCACGACCATCTCTTCTCCTTTGCCCTTAATGAAGACATCTCACTGGCTCAATTTTATTATAATGATGCTGCGTTGGATAACTTTATGATCCCTTTATCATTGGAGGCCCGAGAAGAATTGAATGACTTACGTCAGGTGATGGATGGAATGATTTTAACACCAATGGGAACGGATGATTGGATCTTGTGCTGGGAGGAAACAAAATTCAAACCGAAGAAGTTTTACAATTATGTTTTCAGAAACATCACGGCTCCACAGCACATCACCTCCATGTTGGGGAACGTAGCATAATTCAAAAAAATTCTACGCCTTCACCAAGATCCAACTATGGAGACATCTAGCAACGAGCAAGTAAGAGTGCATCTACATACCATTATGGAGATTACGAGCGGAAGCTTTCGAAGAAGCGTGGATGAAGTAGTCGTACTCTTCGCGTTCTTCGTCACCGATGATCTAGCGCCGAACGGACGGCACCTCCGCGTTCAACACACGTACGGTGCAGCAACGTCACGTCCTTCTTGATCCAGCAAGGGGGAAGGAGAAGTCGTCAGAGATCCGGCATCACGACGGCGTGATGACGGATGCAGTGGAGATCGCAGCAGGGCTTCGCCGGGCGCCCTGCGTTGGAGTATGGAGGTGTGACGGGAGGGGAGAGGCGCCAGGGCTTGGGTGCGGCTGCCCTCTCCCCCCCCACATATATATAGGGGGCCAGGGGGGGCGCCAGCCCCCTGCAGATCCAATCTGCAAGGGGGGCGGCGGCCAGGGGGGAGTCCTTGCCCCCCAAGGCAAGTGGTGGCCCCCTCCCCCTTAGGGTTTTAACCCTAGGCGCATGGGGAGGTGGGCCACTAGTGGTGCGCCAGCCCAGAGGGGCTGGACACTTCCCCTTGCGGCCTAGGGGCCCCACCGGGATGGGTGGCCCCACCCGGTGGACCCCCGGAGCCCCCCCGGTGGTCCCGGGACGCTCCCGGTGACCCCCGAAGATCACCCGTTGGCCGAAACTGGACTTCCTATATATCAATCTTTACAACCGGACCATTCCGGAACTCCTCGTCACGTCCGGGATCTCATCCGGGACTCCGAACAACTTTCAGGTTTCCACGTGCATTTATCTCTACGACCCTAGCGTTACCGAACCTTAAGTGTGTAGACCCTACGGGTTCGGGAGACACGTAGACATGACCGAGACGACTCTCCGGTCAATAACCAACAGCGGGATCTGGATACCCATGTTGGTTCCCACGTGTTCCTCGATGATCTTCATCGGATGAACCACCGTGTCAAGGATTCACTCAATCCCGTATGTTATTCCCTTTGTCCATCGGTACGATACTTGCCCGAGATTTGATCGTCGGTATTCCCGATACCTTGTTCAATCTCGTCATGGCAAGTCTCTTTACTCGATCCGTAATCCATCATCCCGTGACTAACTACTTAGTCACATTGAGCTCATTATGATGATGTCTTACCGAGTGGGCCCAGAGGTACCTCTCCATCATACGGAGTGACAACATCCCAGTCTTGGTTCGTACCAACTCAACAGACACTTTCGGAGATACCCGATGCGTACCTTTATGGCCACCCAGTTACGTTGTGACGGTTGGCACACCCAAAGTACTCCTACGGTATCCGGGAGTTGTACAACCTCATGGTCTAAGGAATAAATACTTGACACCGAAAAGCTTGTGTATTACGAACTATACGATCTCGTGTTATGCTCAAGTTTGGGTCTTGTCCATCACATCATTCTCCTAATGATGTGATCCCGTTATCACTGACATCTCATGTCCATGGTCAGGAAACCGTGACCATCTGTTGATCAACGAGCTGGTGACTAGAGGCTTACCAGGGACTCATTGTGATCTGTGTACTCACACATGTATCGCTGTTTCCGTACAATACAATTCAAGCATGAATAACAGACAATTATCATGAACAAGGAGATATAATAATAATGCTTTTATTATTGCCTCTAGGGCATATCTCCAACAGTCTCCCACTTGCACTAGAGTCAATAATCTAGTTACATTGTGATGAATCGAACACCCATAGAGTTCTGGTGTTGATCATGTTTTGCTCGTGAAAGAGGTTTAGTCAACGGGTCTGCAACATTCAGATCCGTATGCACTTTACAAATATCTATGTCTCCATCCTGAACATAATTCCGGATGGAGTTGAAACGGCGCTTGATGTGCTTGGTCTTCTTGTGAAACCTGGGCTCCTTGGTAATAGCAATAGCACCAGTGTTTTCACAGAAGAGAGTCATCGGGCTTGACGCGCTTGGAATGACTCCTAGGTCGGTGATGAACTCCTTCATCCAGACTCGTTCCTGCGCTGCTTCAGAAGCAGCTATGTACTCCGCTTCACATGTAGACGCTGCCACCACGCTCTGTTTGCAACTGCACCAGCTGACTGCCCCTCCATTCAAAATATACACGTATCCGGTTTGAGACTTAGAGTCATCCAGATCTGTGTCGAAGCTAGCATCGACGTAACCCTTTACGACGAGCTCTTCGTCACCTCCATAAACGAGAAACATATCCTTAGTCCTTTTCAGGTACTTCAGGATGTTCTTGACCGCTGTCCAGTGTTCCGTACCGGGATCACTTTGGTACCTCCCTACCAAACTTATGGCAAGGTTCACATCAGGTCTGGTACACAGCATGGCATACATGATAGAACCTATGGCCGAGGCATAGGGAATGACACTCATCTTTTCTCTATCTTCTGCCATGGTCGGCGACTGAGCCTTGCTCAATCTCATACCTTGCAAAACAGGCAAGAATCCTTTCTTTGACTGATCCATATTGAACTTCTTCAATATTTTGTCAAGATATGTACTTTGTGAAAGACCAATGAGGCGTCTCGATCTATCTCTATAGATTTTGATGCCTAATATGTAAGCAGCTTCTCCAAGGTCCTTCATTGAAAAACTTTTATTCAAGTAGGCCTTTACATTTTCCAAGAATTCTATATCATTTCCCATCAGCAATATGTCATCCACATATAATATGAGAAATGCCACAGAGCTCCCACTCACTTTCTTGTAAATACAGGCTTCTCCATAAGTCTGTATAAAGCCAAACGCTTTGATCACCTCATCAAAGCGAATATTCCAACTCCGAGATGCTTGCACCAGCCCGTAAATCGAGCGCTGGAGCTTGCATACCTTGTTAGCGTTCTCTGGATCGACAAAACCTTCCGGTTGCATCATATACAACTCTTCCTTGAGGAAGCCATTAAGGAATGTTGTTTTGACGTCCATTTGCCATATCTCATAATCATAGAATGCGGCAATAGCTAACATGATTCTGACTGACTTCAGCATTGCTACAGGAGAGAAAGTCTCGTCGTAGTCAATCCCTTGAACTTGTCGATAACCCTTAGCGACAAGCCGAGCCTTATAGATGGTCACATTACCATCCGCGTCTGTCTTCTTCTTAAATATCCATTTGTTTTCTATGGCGTGCCTATCATCAGGCAAGTCCACCAAAGTCCATACTTTGTTTTCATACATGGATTCTATCTCGGATTTCATGGCTCCAAGCCATTTATTGGAATCTGGGCCCGCCATCGCTTCTTCATAGTTCGAAGGTTCACCGTTGTCTAACAACATGATTTCCAGGACAGGGTTGCCGTACCACTCTGGTGCGGAACGTGCCCTTGTGGACCTTCGAAGTTCAGTAGTAACTTGATCTGTTTCTTCATGATCATTATCATTGACTTCCTCCCTTGTCGGTGCAGGCACCTCAGGAACAGTTTCCTATGCTGCGCTACTTTCCGGTACAGGAGGGGTGACTGTCACCTCATCAAGTTCTACTTTCCTCCCACTCACTTCTTTCGAGAGAAACTCTTTCTCCAGAAAGCATCCATTCTTGGCAACAAAGACTTTGCCTTCGGATCTGTGGTAGAAGGTGTACCCAATTGTTTCCTTTGGGTATCCTATGAAGACGCATTTTTCCGATTTGGGTTCGAGCTTTTCAGGTTGAAGTTTCTTGACATAAGCATCGCAACCCCAAACTTTCAGAAACGACAGCTTCGGTTTCTTACCAAACCAAAGTTCATACGGAGTCGTCTCAACGGATTTCGACGGAGCCCTATTTAAAGTGAATGCGGCAGTCTCTAAAGCATAACCCCAAAAAGATAGCGGTAAATCGGTGAGGGACATCATAGATCGCACCATGTCCAACAAAGTACGATTTCGACGTTCAGACACACCGTTACGTTGAGGTGTTCCGGGCAGTGTCAATTGTGAAACAATTCCACAGCTCCTAAGGTGTGTGCCAAATTCATGACTTAAATATTCACCCCCACGATCCGATCGCAAGAACTTTATTTTTCTGTCACGTTGATTCTCAACCTCATTCTGAAATTCCTTGAACTTTTCAAAGGTCTCAGACTTGTGTTTCATCAAATAGATATACCCGTATCTACTCAAGTCATCTGTGAGGGTGAGAACATAACGATAGCCTCCGCGAGCCTCAACACTCATTGGACCGCACACATCGGTATGTATGATTTCCAGCAAGTTGGTTGCTCGCTCCATTGTTCCGGAGAACGGAGTCTTGGTCATCTTGCCCAAGAGGCATGGTTCGCACGTGTCAAATGATTCATAATCAAGAGACTCTAGAAGTCCATTCGAATGGAGCTTTTTCATACGTTTGACACCAATATGACCAAGGCGGCAATGCCACAAGTATGTGGGACTATCATTATCAACTTTACATCTTTTGGCATTTACACTATGAATATGTGTATCACTACGTTCGAGATTCATCAAAAATAAACCATTGACCAGCGGGGCATGACCATAAAACATATCTCTCAAATAAATAGAACAACCATTATTCTCCGATTTGAAAGAGTAGCCATCTCGCATAAGACGAGATCCAGAAACAATGTTCATGCTCAATGCTGGTACTAAATAACAATTATTGAGGTTTAAAACTAATCCCGAGGGTAGATGTAGAGGTAGCGTGCCGACGGCGATCACATCGACCTTGGAACCATTCCCGACGCGCATCGTCACCTCATCCTTCGCCAGTCTCCGTTTATTCCGCAGCTCCTGTTTTGAGTTACAAATGTGAGCAACTGCACCGGTATCGAATACCCAGGAGCTACTACGAGTGCTGGTAAGGTACACATCAATAACATGTATATCATATATACCTTTGACGTTGCCGGCCTTCTTGTCTGCTAAGTATTTGGGGCAGTTCCGCTTCCAGTGACCCGTTCCCTTGCAATAAAAGCACTCTGTCTCAGGCTTGGGTCCATACTTTGGCTTCTTCCCGGCAACAGGCTTGCCAGGTGCGGCAACTCCCTTGCCTTCCTTCTTGAAGTTCTTCTTGCCCTTGCCTTTCTTGAACTTAGTGGTTTTATTGACCATCAACACTTGATGTTCTTTCTTGATGTCTACCTCCGCTGATTTCAGCATCGAATACACCTCGGGAATGGACTTCTCCATCCCCTGCATATTGAAGTTCAACACGAAGCTCTTGAAGCTTGGTGGGAGCGACTGGAGGATTCTGTCAACGACCGCTTCATCTGGGAGATTCATCCCCAGCTGAGACAAGCGATTGTGCAATCCTGAAATCTTGAGGATGTGCTCACTGACAGAACTGTTCTCCTCCATCTTACAGCTGTAGAATGCGTCGGAGACATCATATCTCTCGACTCGGGCATGAGCTTGGAAAACCATTTTCAGCTCTTCGAACATCTCATATGCTCCGTGGTGCTCAAAACGCTTTTGGAGCCCCGATTCTAAACTGTAAAGCTGTAACACCCCCTTGTATTAAGCACTGTGACATTATGATAATCATGCCATGTCATGTTCATTTGCAATGCTACTCACAGTGGTTAATCAAAGCAACTCAAATTTGCCCCTGAAAATTCAAATTCAAATTCAAATGCAAAATGAAGTTGCTCCAAAAATTATGGAAAAATGTTCATTAATTAGCAAATATTCCATAACTAATGATGTTGTTGAAAACAACATCACCAGCAACTCCAAATATGGGCTAGTGCATTAAACAATGCCATATCAGCACTCAAATATGCCTTTTCATTTTTGAATATTTCAAAAAATGATCCAAATAAGCCCAAACCAATTTTTGCTGTTAGGGAATATTGCTAGGACATTTTTGGACCAGGTAACATATTTTTTAAAAGTGATTTGGTGGTCCCATCTTTTTACTCTCCCCTCTGCTTTAGAAATAAAATAAAAAGCAGAGTTAAAGAACTTACCTGGCGCCCAGGGCGTGGCCCAGCCCGGCCCAGCACCCCTCCTCCTACCTGCTCCCCCTCCGTGTCACGCGCGCGCTGGCCGCCGCGCGCTCGCCGCCGCTCCCGCCGCCACCTGCCGCTACAGCGCCTCCACCGACAATACAGGGCCGGGGATAGGATAAGGAGGACCCCCTGGTCCTCCTCGACCATTCCCCCCTCTTCCCCGAGCTCGCCTCGCGTCTCTTCCCCTCTCAGATCCGGCCACCGAGCGCCGTCGTCGCCGTTCGTCGCTGGCTCCCGCGGCCACCGACGGCCCCGCACGCTGCAACCGTGTCCAGGAGGTCCGCCGGAGTCGACTCCCTCGACTGGAGCTCGCAGCTGGGACGGGGAGGCTCTGCAACTGCCGCACATCGCCGCCCCCTCCTTCTCTGTCTCCGGTGCTCGCCGGCGACATCGAGCTCGACTGCTGCTCCAAAGCTGTCGTGGGTCTTTCGTGACCGCTCGGTGAGCTTCCCCCTCCCTCCATTTCTTGTTCTCGCGGCCGCATTTGCTTCTAGCCGCTCGCCGCCATTGCCGAGTCTCTGCCTCCGCCGGCGAGCTCGTAGCCGAGCCGTCGCTGCCCGTCGAGCTCAAACGAGCTCGGGATCGTGCTCAGCACATCCCTACGGACCCGTGGCGCTCCTCCCCGTGCCCAGCTGAGCCCCGTAGCACCGTTGCCTCGTCCGTGCCCGTGCACGCCGCCGCAAGCTCGTCGCCGGCGAGGCTCCGATGACCAAATGGTCTCGGGCCCGTTTCCGTTAAGTTCGCGCGCGCGCATAGGTCATCCCTAGCTAATTAGAACGCCCGCGCGCGTCCTCCCTTGCCTTCTCTGTCGCACGGCCGAGCCACCCCGCCGCCGATGAGCTCGCTGCACTCAGCATCGGCCATCTCAGCCCCTCGCACCACCGCCATTCGACGCGCGGCGCCGAGCCGCGTCGAACGCGCCGCTCCGTGCGCCAAACGGTGGCCGGAGCTGCGTTTCCGACCACCTCCCGAGCCGCGCCGCCGCGAGAACGAGCCCGCCGGCGTTTAAACGCCGACCGGCCGACGAGGTTGACCTGGGGCCACCCCCAGGGTCACTGCCAGTGGCCCCACGGGCCCCAGTTGACTGGGTTGACCCAGTCAACTGCTGACTGGGCAGCCCAGTGTCACTGACACGCGGGCCCCACCGCGCAGATAATTAAATAAAACGTTTTATAAATAAAACTTAATTAGTTAAATTAATAGCCACTGACATGTGGGGCCCTAGTGCTAATTAATTTCTGGTTTAGTTTATATTAACTCTGTTTGATAACAGAGGCTGACATGTGGGCCCCACTGGTCAGTTTGACCAGTCAGCCGAGTCTAATGGCTGCTGATGTCATGCTGATGCAATGCTGATGCAGTATATTCTTTTCTGTTATTTAAAATAATTCCAGAAAATCATTTAAACTTCGAAAATTCATAACTTTTAAACCGTAGCTCGGATCGAAAAACTTTCTACATGAAAGTTGCTCAGAACGACGAGACGATTCTAACCGTGCTATCTGTTTCCGTGTCGGGACCCTCTACGGAGGTGAACCCGCAACTTTTAGCCTGTTTCCGGTAGATGAATAGTGCACATACACCGGTTAATAATTCCAGATAAATCCTAAAAATAACCAATATGACTTAGACATGTTTTTAGGCAACCCTGCACTGCACGTTAGCTTAGCACGCTCTGTGTTGCATATGTTTTGTGTATTTATTTGTTTCTCCCCCCTCTTCTCTCTCGGTAGAGCCCGGCGCTGACGCAGATCCCGAGACCGACGCCGTCCCGGTGATTGGTTCCCCCTCCGACGACCTTGCTTTTGCCACCGAGCAACCAGGCAAGCAACCCCCCTTTGATCATTCCGATATCGCCTATGTCTATTCTCTCTTATTCTTGCATTAGAATTGCTGCTACTGCTACTGCTCCTATTACTGTTGCATAGCCTGTTTTTGCAATACTGTTGATACCTGTCTTTATTTATAAACTGCTTAGTATAGGTTGGGTAGCACTGCTATGGTCCCGCACTCTCGTAGTTGCCTCGCATAGTACCCTTGCCTCGATCAAGCGATCGAGCCCCTTCCCCTGACCTTCTTCACATCACCGCACACCCCCCCTAATATGCTCGACTCCGCAGAGTTAACATCAGGTGACGAGGGTGATACCTCCGAACTCACTTCCGATGTTGTCCCTGTAGTATAGCTAGCTCGTTGTGGGTTACCGAGGGTGATTCCTCTTCCCACTTCCGACTTAGCTTTTGTCGTGCATCCGCTATGGTGATTACCGCCGAGGGTGATTCCTCCGGTATCACCTTAACGGGACTTGTCGTTTAGGAGTCCAACGAGGGTGATTCCTCGGATTCCTCATCGGCATGGAAACCACACGGATGCCCTGGTTTACCGTACCGTGTTTAAAGACGTATCGATCCCCGAGGCCGGACGTCGCCAGGAACAAAGGCGTGCGGCCAGAGGTATCGTGCGTCTGAAGACACTTTATGGTGACTACTACACATGTTGGATAGAGACGGGTTGACCCTGAGGGGTACCCGCGAGTGCCTTCGAGGCGTGAGCTGTGGAGTCGGGTGACCAGTGAGGGTACCCGCGAGATAACTACGAAGCGTGGCCGGTCCGTAAGGTCCTTGTCACAAGTCTTCGAGACGGTACGTCGGGGCCACCGGTGTGGTGGCAACGCTCGTTACCGCGCGCTCCCAATCCACTAAGCGATTTGGATATTTGATCCGAGGGGCCTTCGGGTCCGATAGCACTAACCACCACGTGGGTGTGAGTGGGTGCTCTGCGTCGTATACATCAGCCGGAGTCGTCACGACGTCAGCGATTGAGCGGCCCGTTCGGATTGGACTTAGGATGCAACTGCGTGCTTGTATAAGGGGTTGCTAGGTCTGCTACCGAACGGCCACGTAACGTGCAGGAGCGTCCGGGGCTATGGGCCATGACCCCCGGGTGCATAGGTTTAGTCCGACGTGCTTGATCCTCTCTGGCGGTATCCGGTCGGGTTGCGTCGTATTGTTTGGCCGAGGGCGGGCACGACCTGATGGTGTGTCCGGCCGGAGTTAAGCGAGCGTGGTGGGTAACTTGGTGCACCCCTGCAGGGAAGAAAACATCTATCGATAGCCTGTCCTACGGTAACGGACACTCGGAGTTGTATCCACTTCGGTACAACTAGAACTGGTGACTTGAGATATGAAGTTGATATTACTATAAACCCATTACATTATGATGTACTATTCTGCTCCCTTCTAATTGCTGCAAGACGCTGAAGATGCTAGTCTTCGTCAGGACTAGGCTTTTCCCCCTCTCTACTCTGGCTTTCTGCAGTCTAGTCCACCCACATAAAGCCTCCTTTGAAAATGATGCATTGCTTAGTATAGATCTGATGTAAGTCTTGCTGAGTACTTTGGATGAGTACTCACGGTTGCTTTGCTTCCTCTTTTGTCCTACCCGCATGATAAACCAGACGACGGAGCCATGGTGCCTGCAGCCCCTGTTGACGACTACTACTACCAGCCCGAGGCTGGCTACTACTACTACCCGGCCGGCGAGTACTTCTACGAGGAGCCGGCGGACGACGACCAGGAGTAGGATCGGAGGTCCCAGGCAGGAGGCCTGCGCCTTTTCGATCGTAGCTTTTCTTTTGCCCCGCCTGTGTAACAGGCCTATCTTCTTCTGTGTTGTATCTGTACCCAGATACCTAACGCTTCCGCTGACTATGTGTGTGACACTTGTTATGTATTCGAGCCCTCGAGGCCCATGGCTTGTAATATATAACTTGAATGTATTTATTTATGTTTTAGAGTTGTGCTGTGATTCCTTCACGTGAGTCCTTAGGCTTGATCGTGTGCATTTGCGTGTATGATTAGTGCACGGTCGTGCCGGGGTCGTCACAGGTTGGTATCAGAGCCGACTGCCTGTAGGAACCCCCTTTCCAACTCCTTGGCCGAAGTCGAGTCTAGAGGTCCAAAAATGTTTTACTAACTTGGCTGTGTGGCTTATGGCCCCACGTCGCCACTTGGGTGGTGTAGCTTCTTTTATTCCTTGTCTATACTCTGGGACTCTTTTCTCTCGTCTATTCGGGTTAAGTTTTACTAACTCCATTAGGTTCTCATTTTCACATCTACCCGGAGAGCTGGATATCAGTGCGGTTTCTTATCATTGACCCGAATAGTCTGATAATCATTCCTTTCCATTTGTTTGTTTAACCTTTCCTACTAAGTTCTGTTTAATTGTCATCAGGACATGACAAGTCTGATTCTTCTTCTTTCAGATGAATCCTCTGTTTCCACCTCGCCCGGAGACTCAGCTTGTGCTTCGCACCTGGGCTCGAGATGCCCCTGGGTTTCCGGCCATTCTAGTCGCTCTCCTGACCAGACTGGGCTACCGCTGGTACCCCGAGTACATGGTCTACGAGGAGTATCGCGAGTTCAACCAGGAGCAGTATTATGCTGTTGTTCGTATCTATGATCGGCAGGATGACTCAGACACTGAGCTGTACCGCTTTCGCGGTAGTGGCGTGACGGTTGCGATGGCAGTCCATGATGCTGCCTACGCTGCTGTCGCACGCCTCCGAGGAGAGCACAGAGATAGCTTGGATGCCTCTGAGTTTCGGTACATTCCGTATGCACCTGCTGGAGATGAGACTGGATACTACTCAGCTATCTGTGCCCCGTACGAGAGTCGACGTTATGACCCGCAGGTTCTGATTCAGCACACTTAGGCGCTGGATCGAACTGCTCGGGCCCTGGCGGTTGAGTTGTCCATCACTCGGACAGTTCTCTACCAGACATTGACGCAGTTGGTACCGGCTGTCCAAGCAGGGACACTTCCTCAGTCTATCCTTTGGCCGCGCAGGATCAACACACCTCCAGGTGTCGAGTGGCCTGCGGTTGGAGGTCACACGCCAGTTCGTGGACCTCTGATTCCCGACCGATACCGGGTTCTGCATCAGAGTGCACATGGAGCTCAGGATCCTTCTGCGATCGAGATCCGCCGTCCGCACTTGCAGCTACCCCGTTTCAGTTCCCTTCTCCGACGTTGATGTAGCCTTTGCTATGTCTCGTTGTGTACTTCCTTACCGCGGTCTGCGCGCCGCCTACTATGTCTAGTTTTGATTTTGCGCCGTTGTGCTGCCCGTTTGTAACCGACGCTATGTACGAACCCGTATGTCATGATGTATATGATGTTGTATTATTGCACTTCCCTTAGGTCGTGCATATTTACTTCATTGTTGAATTCATGCAACGTGTATCCTTGTCGCTAAACCACCCCTGTTGGAATTATCAGGATGGCTGGTAACAATGATCCCCCTGCACCTCCGCCTCCGCCTCCGCCGCCAGACTATATGGCTGCCGTAATGCAGACCATGGACATGCAGCGTCAGGTGCTGCAGGGTATGCTCAACCAGATACCCCAGATCAACGCCAATGCTCAACATCAGCCAGCCGCTATCACTCTGGAAGAATTTCTGCGGCTCAATCCAACGATATTTCGCAGTGCCGCCAACCCCTTGGATGCCGATGATTGGCTGCGTGACATCTTCTTTGAGCTGGATTCTGCCGCCGTGTCCCCTGACAACTATGTCAAATTCGCGACATATTTCCTGAAGGGTCCGGCGGCCCAGTGGTGGGACACTCACCGGAACACAGTGCCTACTGGAACTGTCATCACCTGGGCAGACTTCAAGACTGCCTTCCGCGCTCGGTACATCCCTGAGGGTGTTATTGACCGCAAGAGGACGGAGTTCCGTAACCTGATTCAGGGCAACAAGTCAGTTGATGCCTATCAGCGGGAGTTTCTTGAGCTGTCCCGCTATGCTGAGGAGGATATCGCTACTGACGCAAGACGCCAAGAGAAGTTCAGGCGCGGACTTCATCATGATATTCTGCTTGCTCTAGTGGCACTGGACTTTCCGGACTTCGCCACTCTAGTGAACAAGGCCATTCAGGTTGAAACTGGACTCAAGCTACACAAGGATGCTCTTAAGCGCTCTCGCGAGTCGGGCTCATCTTCGGGCTCGTCTTCTCAGAAGCACCGCATATGGATTCCTCAGAGCATGTATCGTCCCAACGCTCCTGTGTACAGGCCTTCTTATGCTGCACCGCGTCTGACTCCTCCACCGCCAATGCAGTACAGGCCTGCAGTCCCAGCACCTCGAGCACCTGCGATTCGTCCAGAGAGTGGACTCTGCTTCAAGTGTGGCCGTCCGGGTCACCGTGCCAGAGACTGTCCACAGGCTCAGGGTCAGCTAGCTCTTCCATCTGCTGGCCGTGGCAGTGGACGTGGAGTTCCTCCGCAGCGCAACAATATTGTCAGGCCTTCGTATGCTCGTGGTGGTCAGCTTCACCACGTCAATCTGAGTGAAGACCCAGAGCAGCCAGCCACAGTGATGGGTACACTTCTTGTCAACTCAGTATTTGCTAATGTTTTGTTCGATACTGGTGCTTCGGATTCTTTCATTTCTGAACCTTTTGCACTCAAGCATGAAATTGAATTTGACACACTGCATCAACCAGTAAAAATACAAACCTCCGCGGGTCCTTGCCGATCTACCCTCTTCTGTCCTCAAGTTAGTGTTGAGATTGAAGGGAGAAAGTTTCAGGCACACCCCATTGTCCTAAAATCCTGCGGCATCGACCTTATCCTAGGAATGGATTGGTTGAAGGCTCACGAGGCCCAAATTGATTGTGCCGCCAAGACTGTACGTCTTCGGCACCCCTCGAATCAGTTGGTGAATTGTCACGCTCGTATATCTCGTGATGCCGAGGCTCAAATCTATGCCTTAAATGCATTGAATGCTTCACCACTGGAAGGGCTCGAAAGCATACCAGTTGTATGCGATTTCCCGGATGTCTTCCCAGAAGAACTTCCAGGAATACCCCCTGCTCGAGCCGTCGAATTCGTTATTGACTTGAAGCCGGGTACTACTCCTATTGCGAAGCGTCCTTATAAGATGCCACCGCATGAGCTCCTTGAGCTTAAGGAGGAAATCGACAAGTCACTCAGGAAGGGCTTCATTCGTCCTAGTTCCTCTGCCTGGGGAGCACCGTCTCTTTTCGTCAAGAAGAAAGATGGTACGAATAGGCTGGTACAAGATTACCGACCTATCAACCAGGCAACCATCCAGAATAAATATCCGCTTCCTCGGATCAATGACTTATATGATCAACTGGCTGGATCATCGGTGTTTTCTAAACTCGACTTGAGGTTGGGTTATCACCAGATCCGTGTTCGTGAAGAGGATATTCCAAAGACTGCATTTGTTACTCGCTATGGCTCTCATGAGTACACTGTCATGTCTTTTGGACTGACTAATGCTCCAGCTACCTTCTCCCGCCTGATGAATTATATATTCATGGATTACCTCGACAAGTTTGTCGTGGTATATCTGGATGATATTCTGGTATTCTCAAAGAACAAGGAAGAACACGCCGAACATCTTCGCCTTGTTCTGGAGAAGCTGCGAGAGCATCAGCTTTATGCTAAGTTTTCCAAATGCGAGTTCTGGCTTTCCGAAGTGACCTACCTTGGACATGTGATTTCCAAGGATGGTATTGCCGTTAATCCGGAACGAGTTCAGGCTATTCTTGACTGGACTCCTCCGAAGAATGTCAAGCAAGTGAGAAGTTTTCTCGGCCTTGCAAGCTATTGTCGTCGCTTCGTCGAGAACTTTTCCAAGATTGCCAAGCCCCTGACTAATCTGCTTCACAAAGGCGTTAAGTTTGGGTGGACAGATAAATGCCAGGAAAGCTTTCAAGCTCTTAAGGACAAGCTCGTTTCTGCTCCAGTGCTTGCTCCTCCAGATTCTCGCAAGGACTTCGTGATATATTGCGACGCCTCTCGTCAAGGATTAGGCTGTGTCCTAATGCAAGAACGAAGAGTAGTTGCTTATGCATCGCGTCAACTACGTCCGCATGAAGAGAATTATCCAGTGCATGATCTTGAACTTGCTGCAGTGATCTTTGCATTGAAACTATGGCGGCATTACCTTCTCGGTAACCGGTGTGAGATTTATACTGATCATCAAAGTTTGAAATATTTATTCACTCAGCCGGATCTTAATCTCTGTCAACAGCGATGGTTGGAAACTATTTCTGAATACGACTGCGGTATTTCTTATACCCCTGGCAAGGCTAATGTGATGGCCGATGCCTTGAGTCGCAAGTCATACAGCACCAACCTCAAGGTTAAGCGAGCTCAGCCTCGTCTCTATGAGGAGTTACGCAAGCTGAATCTGCATATCGTTCCACATGGTTCGCTCAATGACCTTGTGATACAGCCGGATCTTGAGAAGGCTGTCAAGGTAGCGCAAACCAAAGATGCTCACGTTGATGTTATAAAACAGGAACTGCATCTTCCGAAATACAGGGATTTCTCGATATCCGAAGATGGAACCTTGTATTTCCGAGGCCGCATTGTGGTAACTCGTTTCGACCTAATGACTGACAAGGTCATGAAGGAGGCACATGATACACCGCTGTCTATTCATCCTGGTAGTACCAAGATGTATCGTGATCTCCGCCAAAGGTACTGGTGGCCTAATATGAAGCGGGATATTGCTCGTTATGTTGCGGAATGCGATGTCTGTCGTCGTGTGAAGGCAGAACATCAGAAGCCTGCTGGACTTCTGCAACCTCTTCCTATTCCGCTGTGGAAATGGGATAAGGTGCAGATGGATTTCATTACTGGTTTTCCTAAGTCCCAGAAGGGTAACGATGCCATTCTTGTCGTCGTCGACCAACTCTCAAAGGTTGCACACTTCCTGCCAGTCAAGGAGACTATCACTGCTAGCCAGTTAGCAGAACTGTATATCTCCCGAATTGTATCCCTCCACGGAATTCCGAAGGAGATCAGTTCGGACCGTGGCACCCTGTTCACTTCCAAGTTCTGGGAAAGTTTTCAAGAAGCTTTGGGAACTCATATCCACTGGAGTTCAGCTTATCACCCCCAGTCCCAAGGTCAAGTTGAACGAGTCAATCAAGTGCTTGAAGATATGATGCGAGCTTGTGTTATATCATTCGGTAAGAAATGGGAAGAATCCCTTCCATATGCCGAGTTCTCGTATAACAACAGCTATCAAGCAAGCTTGAAGATGGCTCCCTTTGAAGTTCTGTATGGACGTAAGTGTCGAACCCCTCTGAACTGGTCAGAAACTGGGGAACGACAAGTTATTGGTCCGGACATTATTCAACACGCCGAAGAGCAAGTCCGTATTGTGCGTGAAAATCTCAAGGCGGCTCAAGACCGTCTGAAGAGCAACTATGATCGCAAGCGATGGGGTCTGACTTATCAACCAGGTGATCAAGTTTATCTTCGTGTCACCCCTATGAAGGGCACACACCGTTTCGGTATCAAGGGCAAGTTAGCTCCACGCTACATTGGCCCCTTTCCCGTGGTTGCTAGACGTGGATTCGTGGCTTACAAATTGGAATTGCCTCCGCAATTCTCGCATATCCACGATGTGTTCCATGTGTCGCAACTTCGCCGATCTTTCAAGGAGTCCCCGCATCGTGCTGTGGATCACGAGATGCTCGAGCTTCAAGATGACCTTTCTTATAAGGAGCATCCGATCCGCATCCTCGATCAAACTGAACGTCGGACCCGCCAGAAGACAACCAAGTTCCTGAAAGTGCAGTGGTCAAATCATACTGAAGATGAAGCCACTTGGGAACGCGAGGAAAATCTTCGGGCGGAATACCCCGACCTCTTTGCTTCTGCCTCCTAAATTCTCGGGACGAGAATTTCTTTTAGAGGAGGAGAATTTGTAACACCCCCTTGTATTAAGCACTGTGACATTATGATAATCATGCCATGTCATGTTCATTTGCAATGCTACTCACAGTGGTTAATCAAAGCAACTCAAATTTGCCCCTGAAAATTCAAATTCAAATTCAAATGCAAAATGAAGTTGCTCCAAAAATTATGGAAAAATGTTCATTAATTAGCAAATATTCCATAACTAATGATGTTGTTGAAAACAACATCACCAGCAACTCCAAATATGGGCTAGTGCATTAAACAGTGCCATATCAGCACTCAAATATGCCTTTTCATTTTTGAATATTTCAAAAAATGATCCAAATAAGCCCAAACCAATTTTTGCTGTTAGGGAATATTGATAGGACATTTTTGGACCAGGTAACATATTTTTTAAAAGTGATTTGGTGGTCCCATCTTTTTACTCTCCCCTCTGCTTTAGAAATAAAATAAAAAGCAGAGTTAAAGAACTTACCTGGCGCCCAGGGCGTGGCCCAGCCCGGCCCAGCACCCCTCCTCCTACCTGCTCCCCCTCCGTGTCACGCGCGCGCTGGCCGCCGCGCGCTCGCCGCCGCTCCCGCCGCCACCTGCCGCTACAGCGCCTCCACCGACAATACAGGGCCGGGGATAGGATAAGGAGGACCCCCTGGTCCTCCTCGACCATTCCCCCCTCTTCCCCGAGCTCGCCTCGCGTCTCTTCCCCTCTCAGATCCGGCCACCGAGCGCCGTCGTCGCCGTTCGTCGCTGGCTCCCGCGGCCACCGACGGCCCCGCACGCTGCAACCGTGTCCAGGAGGTCCGCCGGAGTCGACTCCCTCGACTGGAGCTCGCAGCTGGGACGGGGAGGCTCTGCAACTGCCGCACATCGCCGCCCCCTCCTTCTCTGTCTCCGGTGCTCGCCGGCGACATCGAGCTCGACTGCTGCTCCAAAGCTGTCGTGGGTCTTTCGTGACCGCTCGGTGAGCTTCCCCCTCCCTCCATTTCTTGTTCTCGCGGCCGCATTTGCTTCTAGCCGCTCGCCGCCATTGCCGAGTCTCTGCCTCCGCCGGCGAGCTCGTAGCCGAGCCGTCGCTGCCCGTCGAGCTCAAACGAGCTCGGGATCGTGCTCAGCACATCCCTACGGACCCGTGGCGCTCCTCCCCGTGCCCAGCTGAGCCCCGTAGCACCGTTGCCTCGTCCGTGCCCGTGCACGCCGCCGCAAGCTCGTCGCCGGCGAGGCTCCGATGACCAAATGGTCTCGGGCCCGTTTCCGTTAAGTTCGCGCGCGCGCATAGGTCATCCCTAGCTAATTAGAACGCCCGCGCGCGTCCTCCCTTGCCTTCTCCGTCGCACGGCCGAGCCACCCCGCCGCCGATGAGCTCGCTGCACTCAGCATCGGCCATCTCAGCCCCTCGCACCACCGCCATTCGACGCGCGGCGCCGAGCCGCGTCGAACGCGCCGCTCCGTGCGCCAAACGGTGGCCGGAGCTGCGTTTCCGACCACCTCCCGAGACGCGCCGCCGCGAGAACGAGCCCGCCGGCGTTTAAACGCCGACCGGCCGACGAGGTTGACCTGGGGCCACCCCCAGGGTCACTGCCAGTGGCCCCACGGGCCCCAGTTGACTGGGTTGACCCAGTCAACTGCTGACTGGGCAGCCCAGTGTCACTGACACGCGGGCCCCACCGCGCAGATAATTAAATAAAACGTTTTATAAATAAAACTTAATTAGTTAAATTAATAGCCACTGACATGTGGGGCCCTAGTGCTAATTAATTTCTGGTTTAGTTTATATTAACTCTGTTTGATAACAGAGGCTGACATGTGGGCCCCACTGGTCAGTTTGACCAGTCAGCCGAGTCTAATGGCTGCTGATGTCATGCTGATGCAATGCTGATGCAGTATATTCTTTTCTGTTATTTAAAATAATTCCAGAAAATCATTTAAACTTCGAAAATTCATAACTTTTAAACCGTAGCTCGGATCGAAAAACTTTCTACATGAAAGTTGCTCAGAACGACGAGACGATTCTAACCGTGCTATCTGTTTCCGTGTCGGGACCCTCTACGGAGGTGAACCCGCAACTTTTAGCCTGTTTCCGGTAGATGAATAGTGCACATACACCGGTTAATAATTCCAGATAAATCCTAAAAATAACCAATATGACTTAGACATGTTTTTAGGCAACCCTGCACTGCACGTTAGCTTAGCACGCTCTGTGTTGCATATGTTTTGTGTATTTATTTGTTTCTCCCCCCTCTTCTCTCTCGGTAGAGCCCGGCGCTGACGCAGATCCCGAGACCGACGCCGTCCCGGTGATTGGTTCCCCCTCCGACGACCTTGCTTTTGCCACCGAGCAACCAGGCAAGCAACCCCCCTTTGATCATTCCGATATCGCCTATGTCTATTCTCTCTTATTCTTGCATTAGAATTGCTGCTACTGCTACTGCTCCTATTACTGTTGCATAGCCTGTTTTTGCAATACTGTTGATACCTGTCTTTATTTATAAACTGCTTAGTATAGGTTGGGTAGCACTGCTATGGTCCCGCACTCTCGTAGTTGCCTCGCATAGTACCCTTGCCTCGATCAAGCGATCGAGCCCCTTCCCCTGACCTTCTTCACATCACCGCACACCCCCCCTAATATGCTCGACTCCGCAGAGTTAACATCAGGTGACGAGGGTGATACCTCCGAACTCACTTCCGATGTTGTCCCTGTAGTATAGCTAGCTCGTTGTGGGTTACCGAGGGTGATTCCTCTTCCCACTTCCGACTTAGCTTTTGTCGTGCATCCGCTATGGTGATTACCGCCGAGGGTGATTCCTCCGGTATCACCTTAACGGGACTTGTCGTTTAGGAGTCCAACGAGGGTGATTCCTCGGATTCCTCATCGGCATGGAAACCACACGGATGCCCTGGTTTACCGTACCGTGTTTAAAGACGTATCGATCCCCGAGGCCGGACGTCGCCAGGAACAAAGGCGTGCGGCCAGAGGTATCGTGCGTCTGAAGACACTTTATGGTGACTACTACACATGTTGGATAGAGACGGGTTGACCCTGAGGGGTACCCGCGAGTGCCTTCGAGGCGTGAGCTGTGGAGTCGGGTGACCAGTGAGGGTACCCGCGAGATAACTACGAAGCGTGGCCGGTCCGTAAGGTCCTTGTCACAAGTCTTCGAGACGGTACGTCGGGGCCACCGGTGTGGTGGCAACGCTCGTTACCGCGCGCTCCCAATCCACTAAGCGATTTGGATATTTGATCCGAGGGGCCTTCGGGTCCGATAGCACTAACCACCACGTGGGTGTGAGTGGGTGCTCTGCGTCGTATACATCAGCCGGAGTCGTCACGACGTCAGCGATTGAGCGGCCCGTTCGGATTGGACTTAGGATGCAACTGCGTGCTTGTATAAGGGGTTGCTAGGTCTGCTACCGAACGGCCACGTAACGTGCAGGAGCGTCCGGGGCTATGGGCCATGACCCCCGGGTGCATAGGTTTAGTCCGACGTGCTTGATCCTCTCTGGCGGTATCCGGTCGGGTTGCGTCGTATTGTTTGGCCGAGGGCGGGCACGACCTGATGGTGTGTCCGGCCGGAGTTAAGCGAGCGTGGTGGGTAACTTGGTGCACCCCTGCAGGGAAGAAAACATCTATCGATAGCCTGTCCTACGGTAACGGACACTCGGAGTTGTATCCACTTCGGTACAACTAGAACTGGTGACTTGAGATATGAAGTTGATATTACTATAAACCCATTACATTATGATGTACTATTCTGCTCCCTTCTAATTGCTGCAAGACGCTGAAGATGCTAGTCTTCGTCAGGACTAGGCTTTTCCCCCTCTCTACTCTGGCTTTCTGCAGTCTAGTCCACCCACATAAAGCCTCCTTTGAAAATGATGCATTGCTTAGTATAGATCTGATGTAAGTCTTGCTGAGTACTTTGGATGAGTACTCACGGTTGCTTTGCTTCCTCTTTTGTCCTACCCGCATGATAAACCAGACGACGGAGCCATGGTGCCTGCAGCCCCTGTTGACGACTACTACTACCAGCCCGAGGCTGGCTACTACTACTACCCGGCCGGCGAGTACTTCTACGAGGAGCCGGCGGACGACGACCAGGAGTAGGATCGAAGGTCCCAGGCAGGAGGCCTGCGCCTTTTCGATCGTAGCTTTTCTTTTGCCCCGCCTGTGTAACAGGCCTATCTTCTTCTGTGTTGTATCTGTACCCAGATACCTAACGCTTCCGCTGACTATGTGTGTGACACTTGTTATGTATTCGAGCCCTCGAGGCCCATGGCTTGTAATATATAACTTGAATGTATTTATTTATGTTTTAGAGTTGTGCTGTGATTCCTTCACGTGAGTCCTTAGGCTTGATCGTGTGCATTTGCGTGTATGATTAGTGCACGGTCGGGCCGGGGTCGTCACAAAAGCATGCCGCACTGAACCAGGGAGTAATCATCACTACGCGACTGCCAGACGTTCAAAACGTCTTGGGCCGCATCGGGAGCAGGTGCATCACCTAGCGGTGCTTCTAGGACATATGATTTCTTGGCAGCTATGAGGATAATCCTCAGGTTACGGACCCAAACCGTATAGTTGCTACCATCGTCTTTCAGCTTGGTTTTCTCTAGGAACGCGTTGAAGTTGAGGGAAACTGGAGCGTGGGCCATTTGATCTACAAGAGATATTGTAAAGAATTTAGACTAAGTTCATGATAATTAAGTTCATCTTAATCAAATTTTAATGAACTCCCACTCAGAATGACATCTCTCTAGTCATCTAAGTGATACACGATCCGAATCGAGTAGTCCGTGTCCGATCATCACGTGAGACGGATTAGTCATCAACGGTGAACATTTTCATGTTGATCGTATCTTCTATATGACTCGTGTTCGACCTTTCGGTCTTCTGTGTTCCGAGGCCATGTCTGTACATGCTAGGCTCGTCAAGTGAACCCTAAGTGTATCGCGTGTGTAAATCTGTCTTACACCCGTTGTATGCGAACGTTAGAACCTATCACACCCGATCATCACGTGGTGCTTCGGAGCAACGAGCTTTAGCAAAGGTGCATAGTTAGGGGAAACACATTACTTGAAATTTTAGTGAGAGATCATCTTATTTACTACCGTCGTTCTAAGTAAACAAGATGCATAAACATGATAAACATCACATGCAATCAATTAAAGTGACATGATATGGCCAATATCATCTTGCTCCTTGGATCTCCATCTTCGGGGCACCATGATCATCTTGTCACCGGCTCGACACCATGATCTTCATCATCATGATCTCCATCATCGTGTCTTGAAGAAGTCGTCACGCCAACTATTACTTCTACTACTATAGCTAACGTTTAGCAATGAAGTAAAGTAATTACATGGCGTTATTTAGTGACACGCAGGTCATACAATAATTAAGACAACTCCTATGGCTCCTGCCGGTTGTCAAGTTCATCGACATGCAAGTCGTGATTCCCTATTACAAAAACATGATCAATCTCATACATCACATATATCAATCATCACATCTTCGTTTTGGCCATACCACGTCACATAGCACATGCTGCAAAAACAAGTTAGACGTCCTCTAATTGTTGTTGCAAGTTTTACGTGGCTTCTATAGGATTTCTAGCATGAACGTTTCTTACCTACGCCAAAACCACAACGTGATTTGTCAACTTCTATTTACCCTTCATAAGGACCCTTTTCATCGAATCCGATCCGACTAAAGTAGGAGAGACACACACCCGCCAGCCACCTTATGCATCTAGTGCATGTCTGTCGGTGGAACCAGTCTCACGTAAGCGTACGTGTAATGTCGGTCCGGGCCGCTTCATCCCACAATACCGCCGAATCAAGATTGACTAGTAACGGTAAGAAAGTTGAACAAAATCAAACGCCCACAACGCCAGGGGGGAGTCCTTGCCCCCCAAGGCAAGTGGTGGCCCCCTCCCCCTTAGGGTTTTAACCCTAGGCGCATGGGGAGGTGGGCCACTAGTGGTGCGCAAGCCCAGAGGGGCTGGACACTTCCCCTTGCGGCTTAGGGGCCCCACCGGGATGGGTGGCCCCACCCGGTGGACCCCCGGAGCCCCTCCGGTGGTCCCGGGACGCTCCCGGTGACCCCCGGAGATCACCCGTTGGCCGAAACTGGACTTCCTATATATCAATCTTTACCTCCGGACCATTCCGTAACTCCTCATGACGTCTGGGATCTCATCCGGGACTCCGAACAACTTTCGGGTTTCCACGTGCATTTATCTCTACGACCCTAGCGTTACCGAACCTTAAGTGTGTAGACCCTACGGGTTCGGGAGACACGTAGACATGACCGAGACGACTCTCCGGTCAATAACCAACAGCGGGATCTGGATACCCATGTTGGTTCCCACGTGTTCCTCGATGATCTTCATCGGATGAACCACCGTGTCAAGGATTCACTCAATCCCGTATGTTATTCCCTTCGTCCATCGGTACGATACTTGCCCGAGATTTAATCGTCGGTATTCCCGATACCTTGTTCAATCTCGTCATGGCAAGTCTCTTTACTCGATCCGTAATCCATCATCCCGTGACTAACTACTTAGTCACATTGAGCTCATTATGATGATGTCTTACCGAGTGGGCCCAGAGGTACCTCTCCGTCATACGGAGTGACAACATCCCAGTCTCGGTTCGTACCAACTCAACAGACACTTTCGGAGATACCCGATGCGTACCTTTATGGCCACCCAGTTACGTTGTGACGGTTGGCATACCCAAAGTACTCCTACGGTATCCGGGAGTTGTACAACCTCATGGTCTAAGGAATAAATACTTGACACCAAAAAGCTTATGCATTACGAACTATACGATCTCGTGTTATGCTCAAGTTTGGGTCTTGTCCATCACATCATTCTCCTAATGATGTGATCCCGTTATCACTGACATCTCATGTCCATGGTCAGGAAACCGTGACCATCTGTTGATCAACGAGCTGGTGACTAGAGGCTTACCAGGGACTCATTGTGATCTGTGTACTCACACATGTATCGTTGTTTCCGTACAATACAATTCAAGCATGAATAACAGACAATTATCATGAACAAGGAGATATAATAATAATGCTTTTATTATTGCCTCTAGGGCATATCTCCAACACTCCATATGGAAGACCAAATGCATCATGAGACACAAGGTTTTTGCGTGGTTGATGTTGAATGATCGAGTTAACACGAGAGACCTCCTTATACGAAGGCATTTCGACATTGGGGATGATCATAACTGTCCTATGTGCACAATGAGAATAATGGAAACGAATAGACATCTGTTATGCGACTGCCCATTCGCTGTAACATGCTGGGAAGCTGTGGGCATAAGCTGGGGTGATCACCAAGATCTGCAAAACAGATTTGACATGGCAAAAACTGGGTGGCATGGACCTCTCTTTAAGGATATAACCATATTGGCGGCTTGGAACATTTGGAAACAGCGAAACAATGAGATATTCGATGGGGTGACTGCCACTCATGTAGACTGGTTGCGCAGATTTCAAGAAGGCCTGGTGATCTTAGGATATAGGATCAACCCTCAAGGCCTAGACTTTTTGAGAGACTTTAGCAACTCTCTTTCTATCTAAAAACACCTTTCTCTTGCATTTCAATACTTTGTACCCTCCCCCCCCCCCG
>LR738711.1:853045969-853082335 GCA_902687465.1 Secale cereale | reverse complement strand
TTGTCTAAATGTAAATACTAGCTTTGGGTGCCAACTCTTGGCTGGCACTCATGGCATGTAAATGAAAAAAGGGCAGTAGGAGACTCTACTGTTGTTTTCAGAGTGTCAAAAAAAAAAGAGGGGCAGTAGCTACCATAGGCAAGAACCATGAGGGACTTTTCCTGGGAAATTCAGCAATGGTTTTTGATGAAATAAATGATCCACCAATGTTGGAAGCTTTAGCTTGCCGCGAGGTCTTGCCCTAGCTCGGGATCTATATGCAGACCATGTTGTTATTGCGTGTGACTGTAAGACCGTCGTGGAGGAAATCAAGATGGGGTCAAAAGGAAGATACAGCAATATCATCAAGGAGATCCAAGCCCAGTCGAGACTTTTTGTTCGATGTGACTTCATCTTTGAAGGTCGTAAAGGGAATATTGATGCTCATAATTTAGCAAAGTTTTCTACTTCTTTAGTTCAAGGGCGCCACGTGTGGCTGGGAGTACCCCATGATCCTTTTGTTATTCCTGTAAACCGAAACAATAATCAATGAAGTCGGGTTTACCACTCAAAAAAAACAACGCTAAATAATACAAAATTTCAAACCGTTCCAAAATTTGAAAAAATTGTAAATTCCGAAAACAAATCTTAGAGAAATCAAAAATATTTGTGTTTTTTAAAAAAATGTTCACATATACAGACAATGTTGGTGTATTCGAAAAATGTTATGAAATTGAATAAATTTTCGTAAATTTAAACATTTCTCACGTATTTTAAAAAAATCAGAAAATTTAAAAATATTCAGGAATTACAAAAATGTTCCTGAAATTCCATAATTTTTTTTTAAATTTGCTAACTTTATTTTTCAAAATGAATAAAAAATCCTAACCATGAGTTATTTTCGGACATACATGAAATGACCCAGTGGCGACTCCAGGAATTTGCTTTCGGGTATTCGTGTGTATTCATTTTGCTAAAATCATTGCTTTTTTCGAAAATTATCATTGTTTTGCCAAAATCAACACTGTTTTGTAAAAAAATCATGGGTATTCACATGAAGACTCAAGAATACCCCTAGCGCCGTCCCTGAAATGACCCCATCTTTTCCCAATAGGTGGGCATGCCCATGGTAGGCATCCATGTCAGATTTGAACTAATTCCGACATCGTATGCAAGTTGCGTCACGTCCAACCGTTTAACGGTCCATTTTCACCTAGAAAACTTCAGAAAATGCAAGATTTGTCGGAAAACGAAAACAATTTGGCACGGTGCCTTTAATTGGTCATATAAGCTCATGAGAAAACTTTGGGTTATCGAAAGGATGCCAAAAAGACACGCCCTCAAACAGACCCTTCATGCCTAACTGAACAGCCCTCCATTGCACATGGTCTATTTTTAGACATGCAAGAAATAACCACAACTTTTTCGAGCAAGTGGGCATGCCCATGGTAGGCATCCATGTCAGGTTTGAATGAATTCATATACATTATGCAACTTGTGTCACATCCGACCATTTATCGGGCTTTTTCACTGAGAAAACTCTAGAAAATGCAAAACTAGTCGAAAACCCAAAGAACTTTGGATGATGCCTTGAATTTTTAATATAAGGCTATGAAAAAATGGAGCCAATTCAAGGATGCCGAGAAACAACGTGCTCTCAAACGAAGCCTTTTGGCCTACCCAGACATCCTCCGTTGAACATGGTCTAGTTTTGGACACTATTAAAAATGATGCTAACTTTTGCAAGCAGGTGGGCGTGCCCATGATGCAAATTGTTCATGTTTTTTTTCAAGAAAAGTTTCGACTTTTTTCAGAAATTGTTTTACATATGAACGCTGTAGTGTGGTCCTAGTATAATTCGTGTTGTACAAAATCACAAGCTGTGACTTGTTCGTGTGGTAAGCAGCCTTCGTCAATAAACTTATTTGCATTTAAAAAATTTGCTCACATTTCCGGAAAATGCTTGGAAAAAATAAAAAACCATGTTATATTCATAAATTACTTATTATTTATGAAAAAATATTCGGCATGTGCAAATTGTTCACGTTTTTTTCAAGAAAAGTTCCGATTTTTTCCAGAAATTGTTTTACATATGAACGCTGTTGTGTGGTCCTTATATACTTCGTGTTGTCCAAAATCATGAGTTCTGACATGTTCGTGTGGCAAGCAGCCTTCTCCAATAATCTGAGATTTTTTTCAGAGGACATACCTTCAAAAAAAAAAACAGAGGACTTCGTACAGCGTACACATACAAAAATAAGTATATTGTGTCAAATATTCGTATTGCTCTTTATACGTTTTGTGGGGGGTGTACCGAACCGAGACTCAAGAAAATGGGCTTCCCAGTTCCCACCTGGCTTCCCAGTCTAGCCCGTTCCTCCCTCGTGGACGCTCCGCCGCAGCACGCCAAGTCTCCAACCAGCCTGTGCTGCCTTGCGTTGCAAGGAAGAGCAGTTCCCCGCACTGATATCCATCATCTCGATCTGCTGATCTTCCTCTCCTCGGCCTTCTACTCCCCCACTTCCTCTCTCTCCCACCGGCGGCTTCCCGCGGAGCAGCGCGGACCGCCAGGCGCCTCCGAAAATCGGCTCTCCACCCTCCATGTGAGCTCCTCTCACTCCGCAGTCCCCCCACCCGCCTCTTCTATTTTCCGTTCGCCTGCTGAAATTGATTCGCGGCAGATCTCATGGCCGTGCACCATTAGTTCCGGCGAGCTTGTTAATTACAACGAACTTAGCCTTGGCCTTTCGATACAGTTTCGATTTTGGTAGTGCGGTGCTAACGGATGGTTTGTCTTTCTTTTCATTCACCCGAAAATTCCCCAGAGAAAAATAATCTGGGGAAGTTCAAATATCTATTTTCTCCAAATGCCATCAACAATAGTTGCCCTTGGACCTTAATTAGGTGAAGGAAAAATATTTTTCCTGCTCTCTGGCTTTGATTTTTATTAGAAGGGATCGCTGTTATATTTCTTTTTCCTCCCTGCTGGTCCTCTAGTACCCAGGTGTATAAGAAACAAAATAACCAGGCTCAGTTGCATACAGTTCCTAGCACCCAGGTGTTAATTTAGTAGGAATTTTGTATTAGCTGCGGATTTATGGGCAAGCAGGGGCAGCAGTTCCTGGAAGTATTGTACTCCACTGTTCAATTTTGGACGCTCAGCAAATATTCAGAAGATTAAAAAGAACTAGATTTATAGAATTGTTGTGATAATACTTTCAGAGATGAGGACTTGAGTTGAGATATGGTCCATCTCTCTCCTGTAGTATCAAAAATTAAATGGTGGAAAATGCCTGCCCTTTGGATTGTTGTTATCTTCACGTACTTCTGCTGGATTTATCTGAGCTGATCTCTCATTTAGGTTGCTTGGTCTCCTCCTATCTTGGGCCTTCTATTTGTTACTCCCTCCGTAAACTATTATAAGAGCATTTAGATCACTAAAATAGTGATCTAAACACTCTTATATTAGTTTACAGAGGGAGTACTTCTCAAGTTCTTAATTTCTGATGCATGTTTATTGAACTGAGATTAATTCGTTACTGATATCAATTAGCGTATCATCCATGTATAGCAACTCATGGACAAGGGTCACCCAGGGTACTTCAAGTCCATGATCGACGCTAAGCTCCAGGAGCAGGGGTTCTTTGCTTCCCAGCACTGCGCCAACTGTGGCCATGAGCTCGACTACAAGCCGGTACATATACTGTATATATTAATTATGTACAGCTTATCTTGTTCAGCTCTTCGATGCATGTGTGCACAAATAAATTAAAATGAATCTCTGATTTGATGTTTGTTTCTGGGGTGAATGTCATGTTGCCGCTATCGCAAGAAGGACATGGTTGGGTTTCCTGCTGGTGTCAAGTTTGATCCGACAGACCAGGAGCTGATTGAGCACCTCGAGTCCAAGGTGATGAAGAGAGCTCACTCCCTCATCGATGACTTCATACCCACCATTGAGGGAGAAGATGGCATTTGCTACACCCATCCAGAGAGACTCCCAGGTGAGAATCGAGATCCATAGACATACAGTACGTACAAAAAAAGATCCATTAATGTTTTGGTTGAATCATCAATAACTATGAGCACCTATTCTCCTATATATAACTTGAATTATGATCACCACTCTTTGCATATTTCTTTATCGAAACAAACTATGTGTACTTTTTTTGAATAGTTTAGATTGCTTACCACATGTGTCACATGGTATGTGTACTTGATCACCAGGTGTGACGAGAAATGGCCAGAGCAAACACTTTTTCCACAGACCATCAAAGGCCTACACCACAGGCACGAGGAAGAGGAGAAAGGTCCACGCAGAGAATGAGCCGTCCAACAGTAAAAGTGGTGCCAAGACGCAGTGGCACAAGACTGGCAAGACACGGCCGCTGATGGTGGACGGACGGCGCAAGGGGTGCAAGAAGATCCTAGTCTTGTACATCAACTTCGGCAAGGCACGAAAGGCAGAGAAGACTAATTGGGTGATGCACCAGTACCACCTCGGCGACCTAGAGGACGAGAAGGAAGGGGAGTTGATCGTGTCAAAGGTCTTCTATCAGACACAGCCACGGCAGAGTGCCGCTGCCACGACATCGACAGTATTGCATGAGCCTTCGACTAACGGGGATATGGAGGTAAAGACGCCAAAGTCAATGAAGATTGGGCTCACTGGTCATGCGGTTGCCGCCACGGCTGCCATCCAGATGCAGCGACAGAAGCAGCAAATGCTGAAGCAAGGTGATAAGGTAACATACCTAGGTAGCTATACTCAAATCCTGATAATTAATTGAGCAGTTAATTATAGAGAAAGGTATATATTTTCATCCCTTAAAGTTTATGCAAAGTAGACATTTGCTGGTTAATTCATGCCCTAGCTGATTATAACTCCTAAGTACCCAAACATAGCCGTACATATCAAAGAACCCTGATTCTTTAGTAGTACTTAAATTGTTGTAAATCTAAAAACTAAATGATGCAGTACGTAGCAATGTCACTTTTGTGTAGTTTAAATGAAATGATGTAATATTTCTCTTTATCATTCTTATTGCCATGCTTGTCGATAAATAAATATGGTTGTGTACATCTCAATAATGCAGAGGCCAGCGGTTGTCCTCCTTTTAAAAAAATTGCCTTATCTTTGTCTTTATAAAGTAATTCTGTCATTTCGTTTCAAGATGAACAAGGGAAAGGAGGGGCAGGACCAACAGCAGCAGAAATTTGACCACAGACCTGCTGGCTTGGAAGGACTAATAATGGCCTGCAAATCAGCAAGTACAAAAGAAGTGAGTTCTCTGATCAAAAGTCTTGTGAAATTTTGAAAGCGTCATTGCTCAATTGTTTGCGCATGAACCTTGTAGATACTTTTATATCAGGATGTCAAGAGGGAGGAAGAGAAATTATATCACAATGTCCAAAGGACCAACATCCCATTTAAAAGCACAGAACCACAGTTTGTTAGTATTCATTGCCACAACAATATGAGCATGGTCCTTTTATTTACATTATTGCTTCACTCCCCAATTAACCCCTTCTAGATAATATTGATAATTGTAATTTTATTCTGTCCTGAGAAATGGAACAAGAATATGTTTTGTTATTCTGATCAATTATGTGCGGGATTAGTGGATTGTCTTGTTGACAGCGCAACCATTGTACACACCATCCGTGTTAATATGTTTGTTTGCTCATACTTCTCTGAAACTGTACGGTTGAAGCTTTCAAGTGTGGAAAGAGTTAACAGAGCAAATATTCATTTTATTTTAATACTGTGGAACCACTGTACTTAACCTTAATCATGCCATTTATTTTAGGATGACTAATCATGTTCTAATATGAAACTTGCATTTGTTGGTAGGTATACTTACAAGTACACATGTGTATCGTTCGAAGGGTACAATATTTGCAAAGTCCTTGTATTGCAATATTTCTATCGCCACTAAACTCATGATCTTTCAATCCATTTCAACATTGTGGCACTTGTCTTCAGTTTAGGTGCACATCTTTATAACTGTTTCCCCTATATGGCACAGGGAACTTCAACTACTCAGCCCGAAGATGCGCAATGGCCTTACCAGTACTAGCCGCCTGACAAGTGACAACCAAGATCAGCATCGGCAACATGGCAGTAAAGCACTCATTGATTATAAGTACATCATTCATTTATGACAGAACTAGTTAACTGCAATTTGCAGAATCGAGAACTGTAAGTGAATCAGAGGTCCAAGAGGGGGTAGAGGATAGTGAGACACATTGCATCGACGGGACGAAACTTAGGGGAAGCCCTTGGTGTTGCAAAGCAAAGACGAGGAAAAGTTGTATTCTCATGCTGAGTTCAGGTCGAGGCTGACCTACCTGAGAAATCTGAATGATTTTCTCAGGGAAATGGAATCTGTATGGTCGAACGCACCATAGGTGAAGATGAAATCACTGGCACTTACTATACCGTCACAAGTTATATAGATGCATGCTACGATTTTCTGAACTGTATAAAGTAGTATTCGTATAGGCCATGTGTTATGCCATTGGTTGCTATAAATAGCTGTCCTTTTCTTTTTCATATATTTTTTTGGCAGATACGCAGGATGCTTTATCATTCCATTGATAGGTGGGAAAAGAAAGTTACAAGGGGTGCAACTCTTGTTGCCGTACACACGTATGGCGGCAAGAAAAGTGCATCTTGAGCAGAGAGGGAGGTTGTTCAGCCTCAGTTAGATACATTCAGGTTACATTCAATAGTCTGTCTAGGCCTTTGGCGCCGGCTCTTGCCCTTAGCTGCGCCTCCTGCTTGATGGCATTGAAGAGCTGGGTGGAGGAGGGTCAAGCACTGTCGAAGATCACGGCATTCCGGTGCTTCCAGATAGCCCATGCCGTCAGAATGAAGAGCGAGTATCCCCTTACGCAGGCTTGTTGGGTCAGCAACAGAACTGATGGACCACCGGTCAAAGAATCCCGTTGTGCCGTATGGAGGGGGAGCGGGTAGGCGGCACCACGTTTAGTAATGCAAGAGAACACGCAACCCACAATCAGGTGGTGCGGGTTCTCTTTGGGGGAGACCGTGGCGTGCACGGCGATCAGCCATCCAGCAACGGTTGGCGGAGGCCAGCCAAAGGAAGATCTCGCGTTCGTCGGGCCCAACTCGAGGGTGCTGTGGTCGATCTCTGGAAGAGTGCCCTGTAACAAGAGTTGACAGTATAGATAACATTTGTGGTCCAATTCCAGGACAGCTTGTCCGGGTCCATGACCCCTTGGATATTCATCCATAAGGCCAACTCCACCACGCGACCCCAAACGGACGTCCGTTCTGTCCGGATTCTGTCCGTTTGGGTAGGGCAATGGGGTCGTGTCCGGGGATGCGGTGGCCGTGCACCCAGCGCGCGACCGCATCCCTTTGCCCCATCCTGTCCGTCAGGGCCGAAAATGCCCATATTTTTATCAAAACTAGTTTGCACGTCCAAATATTTGTCTGAAAATTAAAATAGTTTTATTACAACCCAATTGTAATTGTCCTTAATAAAAAAGTTTTACAACCAAATCGAAATTGTCTTGACTGAACATAAAATGAACCAATACATCTATTGGTTGCCAATATGATCCCACACGTGCTCAACCAAGTCATTTTAAAGATTCAAATGAGTGTGCCAATCACGCATCTCACGATGGCATTGCACAAACTGTTCAAATGTGGCCGGGTCTTGGTGCAGGGGATCAATATTTTCACCTTGATAATCAAATCCTTGGTCGAAGATACTCTCATCACGCTCGTCCTCGACGATCATGTTGTGCATGATCACACAAGCAGTCATCACCTCCCAAAGCTTCCTTTCATCCCATGACAGTGCGAGGTTTCGAACGATACCCCACCGGGATTGAAGCACACCAAAAGCACATTCCACATCCTTTCTAGCACTCTCTTGCATTTGGGTAAATATCTTTCTCTTCTCACCTTTGGGTTTCGAGATTGTCTTCACAAAAGTAGACCACTGAGGAAGCTGCCGTTGAATGTGGTCGTGAAAGTGCAGCCACCACAAGATCTTCATCATCCTACGACGAATCGTCCGATGAACAAAGGAAGTGATGGAAGAAAAACTCGTCTCCACTGTCCATACCTTTGTTGGCAAAATGTCGAACACCTTGCGGTCGTGCTCGCGAAGAGGCCGCGATGATCACCTCAACGCAGCAGGGGTGGTTGCCGGCCGGCTACTGGCCGCTCTGGAGCTCTCGTCGGAAGCTGCCACGTCCGCCGTGGTACGTCGCCGGCGGTCGTGTCCCCTCTGCCGCCGGCAAAGACGGCGACGGCCAAACCTCCTCCAATCGACGGCCAAAACTACAGCGAAAGCGCGGGCGTGGTGACGGCCATGTCGAGACGTGGTTTCGTATGGACGGCCGGGGGCTGCGCGGTGAGGAGGCGGCCGGAGAATAGCGGCGGCGCCGGCGGCGGGGCGGGGCGGGGAGAGAGGGTGAAGCGTTGGGAGCGGAGGGACTGCTAGTGTCCCCGACAGGCGGGCAACGGGGGGGACAAGGGCGTGTGTCGAGGCCGTCCGCGTGCGTCCGTTTCACCCCAAACCGAGCGCAAGTTTGGGCCGGGGATGGGTCGAAAACAAACGGAATCCGGACATTTGTCTGTTTGAGACCGCGCGTTGGGCCACGCTATTCGTCCGTTTTACTCCAAACGGACGCACCCGGACAAGATATGGTCGTGCGGTAGAGTTGACCTAACTCACATACTCCACAATAGTCACCGGGTTAAGAGTGCCATGGATGGCAGCGATCCATGCATTATTGATGAGGGCTTCGCTCACGAGGCGCCGCTTCCGTCGCTGGCGCGGGATGAGGGGAGGATAGTGTGGGTGCAATCTCGGGGATGGACTGCCCCTGCAACCAGTGGTCACGCTAGAATCGGCAAGACTTGCCATCGCCAAGGGTCCAATAAGTAGAGACCCGGAAGACCTCGCTAGTATCACGATCGCCGGCAAGTGCAAGTGCATCCACGGGCGATCGGGTCGGTGGCCTGTAGCCACAGCCACCCTGTGTGCAGCGCGATGCTGGTGTGCTCGAGGTATCGGATGGCAAGGCCGTCACGCTCCAAGGGCCAACAAACTCTGGGCCAGGACTGGGCAGCAGGCGGCCTTGCGCCCAATCCTGTGGAAGTCGCGGACCAGCTTGTGATTTTCTCGAGAACTGGTGGGTTGATCGCCATAGCAAGTAGGATGTGCACCGGCATCACCGTAAGGACACGGCGAATGAGGGCCAGGTGTTCCCCGCGAGAAAGAAAGGATGCCGAGTAAATTGCAAAAAGCCATCACAGTTGAGGACCCTAATTCAAAAAACCGTCACCATTCAGTTTTTTTCAAAAAACGCACCACTATTGTACTGACAGTTTGCAAAAAACGCTGATCAGTCCGTTAAAGAAGTTTAAGTGAAAACCTGACACATGGGTCCCGCTATCAAGTGCCATGTGGCACGGGTAAATGGATGAAACAAACGGACGTTATGTGACCGGTCAAACCCCCTGCTCTGGCTCCTTGGCATTTTGCCAAACAGGTAGCGGGCGTGCTAGAGTGGCAGCCCGGTGCATCTCGTCGGCCGCCCTCGTCTCCGGCAGCCGCTGTCCCGGCGCGCCACCACCCGTCGGCGGCTTGGGGATTCCATTGGTCTGTGCCGTGGATTGGTCTTCGAGCAAGTACATGTGAATGAGCAAGCACATGTCCGTGCAAACTTTGCTTCGGAAGCACTGATTCCGGCACGAAGTCGACGCTGCCTAAGCCGACGAGGCCGAGATCCAGCGAGCCTACGAACCTGACAACTCCGACGAGTACAATATCCTGCACGCCGCGCCCCATCCCGCTCCGGCAAAGCCGAGCTCCAGCGCGCCCGCTCCCCTGCCCGCTCGGCGAGGCGGAGCTTGATTTGGTCGGGAGGTCGAGCGCCATACCTCGCCGCCTCCTCCAGCTGCTTCGCGCCAACGCCTCGGTGCCATAGGGCATCTTCACGACGAGCCCCGCAACCTCCTCCTACCTCCTGTCATCACCCTGCTCCGGCAGCAACCGCTGCACGCCGCCATCGCAGACTCGCCCTCCCCTGCAACGCATGCGTCGACTAAAAGCTCCTGGTAAGCTCCACCTTCCCCTTCTCACACTCTCCTGAGTCTCCTCGCAAGCACCCGTGGCTGGGTCGACGACGGTGAGGGCACCGGTGCATCCGTGACTATTGAATTTATGCTCCAGCCAACTCATCCAAAAGTCTGAACTGATGGAGGGAGGCTCGCATTATATTTCAACACTCCCCCTCACGTCTAGGCTATTTTAGTCCTTAGACGTGGGATCGATATAGGCCGCAGAATCGTTTATTTAATACTGCGTTGGCAGGGTCTTGAACTCAAGACCTCTTGGCTCGGATACCATATTGAATTCATGCTCCAGCCAACTCATCCAAAAGTCCGAACTGATAGAGGGAGGCGGGCAATATATTTCAACATTCCCCCTTACGTGTGGCTCCCTCGGGCCTAAACGTGGACCGAAAGTGGGCTGCAAATTTAATTGCGCCAGCCGGGTCTTGAACTTGAGACCTCTTGGCTCTGATACCATGTAGAAGTGCATGCTCTAGCCAATGCAACCAAAAGACCGATCTTATGGAAGAGACTATGCAGCACATTATACGTCAACACTCTCCCTCACGTGTGGCTCTCTCAGGCCTAAACGTGGACCGAAAGTGGGCTGCAATTTAATTGCGTCAGCCGGGTCTTGAACTCAAGACCTCTTGGCTCTGATACCATGTATAAGTACACGCTCTAGCCAACTCATCCAAAAGTCCGAACTGATGGAGGGAGGCTCGCATTATATTTCAACACTCCCCCTCACGTCTAGGCTATTTTAGTCCTTAGACGTGGGATCGATATAGGCCGCAGAATCGTTTATTTAATACTGCGTTGGTAGGGTCTTGAACTCAAGACCTCTTGGCTCGGATACCATATTGAATTCATGCTCCAGCCAACTCATCCAAAAGTCCGAACTGATAGAGGGAGGCGGGCAATATATTTCAACAGTGACGAATGCGTTGGAGTTGCCCAGAGGAGGAAGAGGAGTGGGAGTGAGAATGACGGGTGGGCCCTACTCCAGCCTAATATTTGAGCCAAACGGTGTGAGTTGGTGTGAGTTGTTTTCATGCCACGTCATCATTTATGGAGGGACCCAGCTGTCAGTTTTTCATCAAGCAGCTCTAATTGACTTATCAGTGTTTTTTGTAAACTATCAGTACAATAGTGGTGGGTTTTTGAAAAAAAAACGAATGATGGTGGTTTTCTGAATTAGGGTCCTCGATTGTGGTGGGTTTTTGCATTTTACTCCAAGGATGCCTTCTAAGTACTTGGATGCCGAGGTGTTAGAATTAATGCGAGGTGCGTAGTCGAACTACCGAGTATCAAGCAATCACACGAGTAAGACATCGAAATTTGTTAACGAGGTTCATCTTCATGGCTACATCACGGGACCTAACTACGGGCGCTCCTCCTCATGACACCACTAAAATACCGTACCCTGGCTGCTCGGGCGCCGGCACACGCCGCCGGCTTTCCCGTGTGCTTGTGCTATTATGTTAGCACACATCGTGTGTCTACCCCTCATTATATAAGAGGTCTACGATACAATTGTCCTACTTGGACACGACTTCATATACTACCTATACACCGTACGACTCCAAGTCCAACTGTAACATACCTTATATAATAATATTCGACACAACTCTAACAAACTCCACATTGGCGAATATTCTTCACCACCTTGGATTCATCCATGCGTCGAACCTCCATGTACATTGGATTTGAGGTTATACCATAAGCGCCACTAATACTCTCGGACTTCACGTGACTCCACCTGCAACTGTTGTAACGCCCGGGACACACCCGCCGATGGTCGTTACTCCTGGCGAGATCTAGACTGGCCTCACATATCAATACCAGTCTTTTCTACTCACTTTGTCCTCACACGTGCGCACCCGGGAGGAACTTCCCGGTCGGTCAATCATCCTAAAACTACTCCAAGATGAGCCCGCTTAACTTTGGAGTTCTTTCCGAATGGGGTCCCAGAAAAGAAGGAATTCCTTATTGATATGAGTAGTCTATCATCTCTAATAAGTCAGGCTATCACATACACCCCCACTCACAGGAACCGACGTCCTCGTCGGTCCACAGGAACGTTCACATATCAGTGCCAGTCTTTTCTGCTCACTTTGTCCTTACTCGTGCGCACCCGGGAGCAACTTCCCGGTCGGTCACCCATCCTAAAACTACTCCAAGCTGAGCACGCTTAACTTTGGAGTTCTTTCCGAATGGGCTCCCAGAAAAGAAGGAATTCCTTATTGATATGATTAGTCTATCATCCCTAATAAGCCGGGCTATCACAACTGTAGTCCCTTCTTATCTTCTTCACAAACAATACTCGAGCAAAATTAAGTTCCACCATTGCCTTGTGTCACCCTGAGTCAAATTCGCAGTTGTCTCACCTGTTTCCCGGATAGTCTCTGGCATGTCCCATAGCTACAGCACTCCGCCTCCTTCTGTACTTGTCATCCGCACTTTGCCATGTGCACTATGCTACAACTAATTATGTAATTAGGGGAAATCTCCCCTTGCTCAACCGTCGTGCGGTTGCTCCCGCACGGACACCTCCCTTCGATCCCCTAGAACCGACGTCCCTTCGATGGATCATTGTGTCTCTCTGGATCGTATAAAAGGGCATGTAACCATCGACACAAAGCAGATATTTGATTTTCTCGAACACACTAAACACCACAGAATATACGGCCATGTACTCTCTCAACTTTTGAAAATTCTAGGCTTTCTGTCACTTTCTTAGATTCTCTATGGTCCACTCTCATCCATCTAACATGCCAAACTCGATAGATCTAGTCACCAACTTGAAACTGGTACTCGCCAACACTGCTTCAGCACCCTCTCCACCTGTCTGACCACATGTCTGAGTCTGACCACCAAGGTCTAGGTATGTCGTTGTGTCCCATGCTTACCGCACGCCTCACCGCTATAATCGTATCAAGCCTCTGCTGTCCTGGTCGAGTCTCCCAGGTAGCTAGCCCACACTACCTCAACCCCCACTGCAAAGAACCACCAATCATCACCGATTGATGCCAAGTATCACATCTCCATCAGACCTCTGGGCCCTGTCCAATCCGCGTGTCTCTTGCTTTTCCCATCGAAATAGGCTTCGATTCTCCGGATCCTTACGTCATAGCCCCTCCACCAGCACAGAGTGAAGTCGTCCATCAGACTCCAGCTCCACCTTAACATGACTCCATGTAGTTGCGCCATGCTACCCCGTGCCTTGTCCATTTTAAGCTCTCTCATGTGTACACTGCCTTCAATCAACCATGTGACATAGCACCTGTACCACGTGTTTCCACGCCCCAAAAGCTATCCACCATCAGCATCACGCTCCAATGTCGTCGTTGCTGAAATCATCGTCGTCTTCTACTTTGACCAACATCCTCGTCGATCCATCAGGTTGTCCAGTCCGACCAAGCCGAACTTATCCGACTACAACCATGCTCTACCCTTCGTCGTGTCCGCCTCCGCACATCTCCGTGCATTGTTTGACACCATGTGTATGCGTGATCCTACACGACGTGCTCCAGGCTCTTCCTTAGCCTTATACGCACGCCGCCCTCGTCGCACACGTGCATCTTTATCGATTTGTGTCTTGTCAATCTTCCGTGGACCAGCGACTGCGTCGTTATTTATCTGTAGCATGCACTGCTGCCATCACGTACATACATGTACGTGTACCAAGCAATAAGAGACAATCGGAGAATTCCTCTAGTACCCCGCAAAAAAAAGAATTCCTCTAGTAGCCTTTCTGAAAGATCGTGGATGTCGCCTAGAGGGGGGTGAATAGGCGCTTTAAAATAATTACGATTTAGACTTGAACAAATGCGGAATAAACCTAGCAGTTAATTTGTCAAGCATAAAACCTACAATAACTAGGCTCACCTATGAGCACCAACAACTTATGATAAGCAAGATAAACTACTAAGTGATAGCAAGATATATGACAATATGGCTATCACAAAGTAAAGTGCATAAGTAAAGGACTCGGGTAAGAGATAACCGAGGCACACAGAGACGGTGATGTATCCCGAAGTTCACACCCTTGAGGATGCTAATCTCCGTTTGGAGCGGTGTGGAGGAACAATGCTCCCCAAGAAGCCACTAGGGCCACCGTAATCTCCTCGCGCCCTCACACAATGCAAGATGTTGTGATTCCACTAAAGGACCCTTGAGGGCGGTCACCAAACCCATACAAATGGAAACCCTTGGGGCAGTCACCAAACATGTACACTTTGGCAACCCTTGGGGGCGGTCACCGAAACCCGTTAAATTGCTCGGGGCGATCTCCACAACCTAATTGGAGACCCCCGAAGTTTGCCCGAAGCTTTACACCACAATGATTGAGCTCCGAACACCACCAATCGTCTAGGGCACCAAGGCACCCAAGAGGAACAAGCTCAAAAGTACCAAGCACCCAAGAGTAATAAGCTTCTCAACTTGTAACTTCCACGTATCATCGTGGAGAACTCAAACCGATGCACCAAATGCAATGGCAAGGGCACACGGAGTGCCCAAGTCCTTCTCTCACAAATCCCACCAAAGCAACAAAAGCTATGGAGGCATATGAGAGGAAGAACAAGAAGGAGAACACCAAGGCTCCAAGATCTAGATCCAAGGGGTTCCCCTCACATAGAGGAGGAAGTAATTGGTGGAAATGTGGATCTAGATCTCATCTCTCTTTTCCCCCCAAAACTAGCAAGAATCCATGGAGGGATTGAGAGATAGCAAGATCGAAGAAGGTCAACAATAGGGGAAGAACACGAGCTCAAAGGATAAAGCTACACGGGGAAGAAGACCCGTTTTTTATAGGAGGGGGGAAATCCAACAGGTATCCCCATTCTCAGCCCGCAGCGAGCGGTACTACCGTTCTAGGGAGCGGTACTACTACTACCTCTTGAGCTTGCGTTGTATTCCCTCGAAGAGGAAAGGGAGATCCAGCACAGTAGCGTAAGTATTTCCCTCGGTTTTTGAGAACCAAGGTATCAATCCAGTAGGAGACCACGCGCGAGTCCCTCGCACCTGCACAAACAAATAAGAACTTCGTAGCCAACGCGATAAGGGCTTGTCAATCCCTTTACGGTCACTTACGAGAGTGAGATCTGATAGAGATGATAGTTTATATTTTTGGTATTTTTAGTTTATAAGAACAGCAAATAAAAGCGGTAAAAGTAAAGTAGATGTAGATTGATATGTTGAGAATAGACCCGGGGGCCATAGTTTTCTCTAGTGGCTTCTCTCATGATAGCGATATTCTACGGCGGGTAAACAAATTACTGTCGAGCAATTGATAGAAAAGCGAATAATTATGAGACTATCTAGGCATGATCATTGTATATAGGCATCGCGTCCGAGACAAGTAGACCGACTCCTGCCTGCATCTACTACTATTACTCCACACATCGACCGCTAGCCAGCATGCATCTAGTGTATTGGGTTCATAAGAACAGAGTAACGCCTTAAGCAAGATGACATGATGTAGAGGGATAAACTCAAGCAATATGATATAAATCCCATCTTTTTATCCTCGATGGCAATAATACAATACGTGCCTTGCTGCCCCTACTGTCACTAGGAAAGGACACCGCAAGATTGAACCCAAAGCCAAGCACTTCTCCCATTGCAAGAACTATAGATCTAGTAGGCTAAACCAAACCAATAATTCGAAGAGACTTGCAAGGATATTATGAGCACACATAAAAAATTCAGAGAAGAACCAAATATCTTTCATAGATAACCTTGATCATAAACTCACAATTCATCGGATCTCGACAAACACACCGCAAAAAGAGATTACATCAAATAGATCTCCTTGAAGACCGAGGAGAACTTTGTATTGAGATCCGGAGAGAGAGAAGAAGCCATCTAGATACTAGCTATGGACCCGAAGGTCTGTGGTAAACTACTCACAAATCATGGTGAGGGCGATGATGATGATGATGAAGGCCTTCGTGATGGATCCCCCTCCGGTGGAGCTCCGGAACAGGCTCCAAGATGGGATCTCCACGGGAACAAAAGGTACGAAGGTGGAATTAGGGTTTTCTCTCTGCCCTCGGAGTTTCTGGGGTACGTGGACTTATATAGGAAGAAGGAGGGCACCGGGGGCCACTTGAGGAGGCCTCGAGGCAGGGGACGCGCCCTGGGAAGGGGGGCGCGCCCCCCACCCTCGAGGGCGGCTCCTCGATCATGTGATGTGGTTCTCAAGCTTCCTGTGCGTGATTTTCTCCAAAAATATCTCTCGCGAAGGTTTCATTCCGTTTGGACTCCGTTTGATATTCTTTTTCTGCAAAACCCTGAAATAGGCAAAAAAAAATAGCAATCTGGACTGGGCCTTTGGGTTAGTAGGTTAGTCCCAAAAATGATATAAAAGTGAATGATAAAGCCCATTAAACATCCAAGACTTCATAAATAATAGCATGGAACAATCAAAAATTATAGATATGTTGGAGACGTATCAAGCATCCCCAAGCTTAATTCCTGCTCGTCCTCGAGTAGGTAAATGATAAAGAAAGAATTTTTGATGTGGAATGCTAACCAATATAGTTTCTCAATGTAATTCTCTTAATTGTGGCATGAATGTTCATATCTGAAAGATCCAAGATAAAAGTCTATATTGACAAAAGAAATAATAATACTTCAAGCAATACTAACAAAGCAATCATGTCTTCTCAAAATACTATGGCTAAAGAAAGTTATCCCTACAAAATCATACAGTGTTGGCTATGCTCCCTCGTTATCACACAAAAATATTCATATCATGCACAACCCCGATTTCATCCAAGCATTTGTTTTCATACTCTATCTTTTCAAACCTTTCAACTTTCACGCAATACATGAGCATGAGCCATGGATATAGCACTATGGGTGGAGTAGAGATGGTTGTGGAGAAGAAAAAAAGGAGGGAGATAGTCTCACATCGACTAGGCGTATCAACGGGCTATGGAGATGCCCATCAATAGATATCAATGTGAGTGAGTAGGGATGGCCATGCAACGGATGCACTAGAGCTAAATATGTATGAAAGCTCAACAAAAGAAACTAGTGGGTGTGCATCCAACTTGCTTGCTCATGAAGACCTAGGGCATTTGAGGAAGCCCATCATTGGAATATACAAGCCAAGTTCTATAATGAAAATTCCCACTAGTATATGAAAGTGACTAAACATGAGACTCTCTATCATGATGAACATGGTGCTACTTTGAAGCACAAGTGTGGAAAAAGATAGTAGCAATTGTCCCCTTTTTGGCCTTTCTTTTTTATTCGGCCTTTCTCTTTTTTTTGGAGGGTCTTTCTTGATTTAGCCTTTCCTCACATGGGACAATGCTCTAATAATGATGATCATCACACTTTCATTGAATTACAACTCGATACTAGAACAAAGTATGACTCTATTTGAATGCCTCCGGCGGTGTACCGGGATGCGCAATGAATCAAGAGTGACATGTATGAAAAATTATGCATGGTGGCTTTGCCACAAATACGATGTCAACTACATGATCATGCATGGCAATATGACAATATGATGCGTGTCATATGAACGGAACGGTGGAAAGTTGCATGGCAATATATCTCGGAATGGCTATGGAAATGCCATGATAGGTAGGTATGGTGGCTGTTTTGAGGAATATATATGGTGGCTGTTTTGAGGAAGGATATATAGTGGGAGTATGGTACCGGCGAAAGTTGCGCGGTACAAGAGAAGCTAGCAATGGTGGAAGGGTGAGAGTGTGTATAATCCATGGACTCAACATTAGTCATAAAGAACTCATATACTTATTGCAAAAATCTACGAGTCATCAAAACAAAGCAATCAACGCATGCTCCTAGGGGGGAGGTTGGTAGGAGTTAACCATCGCGTGCCCCCGACCTCCACACAAAGGTTGACACTTTACAAATACCTCATGCTCTAACTTCGTCACATAGCGGTTCACCATACGTGCATGCTACGAGAATCACTAACTTTAACACAAGCATTTCTCAATTTCATAATAACTCCACTAGCATGACTCTAATATCACTATCCTCATATCTCAAAACAATTATCAAGCATCCAACTTCTCATCATATTCGATGCACTTAATGTGAAAGTTTTTACTACATTGATATTGGATGTCTATCATGTGAAGACTAGTTTTATAGTCAAAGCACATTACCATGTTGTTTTAATAGACTCTCAAAAGGATATAAGTGAAGCATGCGAGATCAACAATTTCTACAAAATATTATCACCACCGTGCTCTAAAATATATAAGTGAAGCACTAGAGCAAAAAAACTATTCAACTCAAAAGATATAAGTGAAGCACATAGAGTGTTCTATCAATTGCTAGGCCATATTTAACTCTCTCAAATAGGTGTGTCCAGCAAGGATAATTGTGGCAAACTAACAAGCAAAGACTCAAATTATACAAGATGCTCCAAGTAAAACACATATCATGTGGTGAATAAAAATATAGCTCCGAGTATAGTTACCGATGGATGAAGACGAAAGAGGGGATGCCTTCCCGGGGCATCCCCAAGCTTAGGCTTTTGGTTGTCCTTGAATTTTACCTTGGGGTGCCTTGGGCATCCCCAAGCTTAGGTTCTTGCCACTCTTTGTTCCATAGTCCATCAAAGCAATACTCAAAACTTGAAAACTTCACAACACAAAACTTAGACAAAAATCTCGTGAGCTCCGTTAGTATAAGAAAACAAACCACTACTCAAAGGTACTGCAATGAATTCATTCTTTGTTTATATTGGTGTTAAACCTACTGTATTCCAACTTCTCTATGATTCATACTTCCCAATACTACTCATAGATGCATTGAAATAAGCAAACAACACACGAAAAATTGAATCTGTCAAAAACATAACAGTCTGTAGTAATCTGCAGTTTTCGCATACTTCTGTAACTCCAAAAAATTGAATTAAATTGGTAAACGTGAGTAATTTGTCTACTAATCATCTTCAAAAAGAATCAACTAAATAGCACGCTCCAGTAAAATCTGGTGACCATTCTAGCGAGCGCTAACGATTCTATTTTTCGCAGCAAGATCATATAAACTTCACACAAGTCTTCCCGAAGGTTCTACTTGGCACAAACACTAATTAAAACACAAAGACACATCGAAAAAGAAGCTAGATGCAATATTTATTCCTAAACAGAAGCAAAAACAAACAAAAAATTGGGTTGCCTCCCAACAAGCGCTATCGTTTTACGCCCCTAGCTAGGCACGATACATGGATAGATCTAGGTATTGCCATCTTTGGAAGGCAATCCATAAGTGGCTCTCATAATAGATTCATATGGTAATTTAATTTTCTTTCTAGGAAAGTGTTCCATTCCTTTCCTTAACGGAAATTGGAATCTAATATTTCCTTCCTTCATATCAATGATTGCACCAATCGTTCTATGGAAAGGTCTACCAAGAATAATAGGACATGAAGGATTGCAATCTATATCAAGAACAATGAAATCTACGGGCACATAATTCCTATTAGCAACAATAAGAACATCATTAATCCTTCCCATAGGTTTCTTAATAGTGGAATCCGCAAGATGCAAATTCAAAGAACAATCATCAAGCTCATGGAAACCTAGCAAATCACACAAAGTTTTTGGGATAGTGGAGACACTTGCACACAAATCACACAAAGCATAGCATTCATGATCTTTAATTTTCATTTTAATAGTAGGTTCCCATTCATCATATAGCTTTCTAGGGACAGAAACTTCTAACTCAAGTTTTTCTTCATAAGATTGCATCAAAGCATCAACTATGTGTTTGGTAAAAGCTTTATTTTGACTATAAGCATGCGGAGAGTTTAGTACGGATTGCAACAAGGAAATACAATCCATCAAAGAGAAATTATGATAATTGAATCCCTTGAAATCCAAAGTAGTGGGTTCATCACTATGCAAAGTTTTAATTCTTCACTCCCACTTTTAGTAATTTTAGCATCAAGATCTAAAAACTCCGAATCATTGGGACACCTTAAAGTAGAATCATCTCCAATCCTATCTTCATCAAGATTTATACTAGAAAACAAGGATCTAATAGGAGACACATCAATAACTTTCAGATCTTCATCTTTATTTTCATGATAACTAGAAGAACACGCTTTTATATAATTCTCTCTTTTAGCACGCATCCTAGCGGTTCTTTCTTTGCATTCATCCATGGAAATTCTCATAGACTTGAGAGACTCATTGATATCATGCTTAGGTGGGATAGATCTATGTTTCAAAGAATCAACATCAAGAGTAATTCTATCCACACTTCTAGCCAATTCATCAATCTTAAGCAATTTTTCTTCAAGCATAGCATTGAAATTCTTTTGCGTAATCATAAACTCCTTAACACTAGTTTCAAATTCAGAAGGCATCTTTCCATAAGAGTTGTTGTAGGAATTACCATAATTATTCGAGGAATTACTAGGAAAAGACCTAGGATTAAAGTTCCCTCTATAAGCGTTGTTACCAAAATTATTCCTACCAAAAAAGTTCACATCCAAAGATTCATTATTATTTTCAATCAAAGTGGAAAGAGGCATATCATTAGGATCATAGGAAGCACTCTTAGCAGCAAATAATTTCATAAGTTCATCCATCTTTCCACTCAAAACACTAATTTCTTCAATAGCATGCACTTTTTTACTAGTAGATCTTTCGGTGTGCCATTGAGAATAATTAACCATAATATTATCTAGGAGTTTGGTAGCTTCTCCTAAGGTAGTTTCCATGAAAGTGCCTCCTGCGGCCGAATCTAAAAGATTTCTAGAAGCAAAATTCAAGCCAGCATAAAAGTTCTGAATAATCATCCATATGTTCAAACCATGTGTAGGGCAATTACGTATCATTAATTTCATTCTCTCCCAAGCTTGTGCAACATGCTCATGATCTAGTTGCTTAAAATTCATAATATCATTTCTAAGAGAGATGATCTTAGCAGGAGGGAAATACTTAGAGATAAATGCATCTTTGCACTTATTCCACGAATCTATACTATTTCTAGGCAAAGAGGAAAACCAAGTTTTAGCACGATCTCTAAGTGAAAACGGAAATAACTTCAATTTAACAATATCTTTATCTGTATCCCTTTTCTTTTGCATATCACACAAATCAACAAAGTTGTTTAGATGGGTAGCGGCATCTTCACTAGGAAGGCCGAAAAATTGATCTTTCATAACAAGATTCAATAGAGCGGCATTGATCTCACAAGATTCAGCATTGGTAATAGGAGCAATCGGAGTGCTAATAAAATCATTATTGTTGGTATCGGAGAAGTCACACAATTTGGTATTGTTCTGAGCCATAGTGACAAGCAAGCAATCCAGCACACACAAGCAAACAAGAAGCAAGCGAACGATAAACACACGGCAGAAGAAGGGCGAATAAAACGGCAAGGGTGAAGTGGGGGAGAGGAAAATGATAGGCAAATAAATGTAATGCGAAGGATAAGGGTTTGTGATAGGTACTTGGTATATGACTTTTGCGTAAGCCTCCCCGACAACGACGCCAGAAATTCTTCTTGCTACTTCTCGAGCTTGCGTTGTATTCCCTTGAAGAGGAAAGGGTGATGCAGCACAGTTGCGTAAGTATTTCCCTCAATTTTTGAGAACCAAGGTATCAATCCAGTAGGAGACCACGCGCGAGTCCCTCGCACCTGCACAAACAAATAAGAACTTCGCAGCCAACGCGATAAGGGGTTGTCAATCCCTTTACGGTCACTTATGAAAGTGAGATCTGATAGAGATGATAGTTTGATATTTTGGGTATTTTTTATTATAAGAACAGAAAGTAAAAGCGGAAAAGTAAAGTATATTGTAGATTGATATGTTGAGAATAGAGCCGGGGGCCATAGTTTTCTCTAGTGGCTTCTCTCATGATAGCGATATTCTACGGCGGGTAAACAAATTATTGTCGAGCAATTGATAGAAAACGAATAATTATGAGACTATCTAGGCATGATCATTATATATAGGCATCACATCCAAGACAAGTAGACCGAAACGATTCTGCATCTACTACTATTACTCCACACATCGACCGCTATCCAACATGCATCTAGAGTATTAAGTTCATAAGAATAGAGTAATGCCTTAAGCAAGATGACATGATTAGAGGGATAAACTCAAACTTAGTGATATAAACCCCATCTTTTTATCCTCGATGGCAACAATACAATACGTGCCTTGCTGCCCCTACTATCAATGGGAAAGGACACCGCAAGATTGAACCCAAAGCCAAGCACGTCTCCCATTGCAAGAACTATAGATCTAGTAGGCCAAACCAAACCAATAATTCGAAGAGACTTGCAAGGATATTATAATCATACATAAAGAGTTCAGAGAAGAACCAAATATTTCTCATAGATAATCTTGATCATAAACCCACAATTCATCGGATCTCGACAAACACACCGCAAAAAGAGATTACATCGAATAGATCTCCTCGAAGACCGAGGAGAACTTGGTATTGAGATCCAAAGAGAGAGAAGAAGCATCTAGATACTAGCTATGGACCCGAAGGTCTGTGGTAAACTACTCACAACTCATGGTGAGGCGATGATGATGATGTAGAAGCACTCCGTGGAAGATCCCCCCTCCGGCGGAGCTCCGGAACAGGCCCCAAGATGGGATCTCACGGGAACAGAAGGTTGCGATGGTGGAACTAGGATTTTCTCTGTTGTTCTGATAGTTTCGGGGTACGTGGGTATATATAGGAGGAAGGAGGGCACGGGGGGCCAGACGGGGTGCCCATGAGGCAGGGGGCGCGCCCTATAGGGGGGGTGCACCCCCCACCCTCGTGGACGCCATGTCAGCCCTATTTCGTGGTTCTCAAGTCTCCCGTGCGTATTTTTCTCCAAAAATATCTCTCCCAAAGGTTTCATTCCGTTTGGACTCCGTTTGATATTCCTTTTCTGTAAAACCCTAAAACAGGCAAAAAACAGCAATCTGGACTGGGCCTTTGGGTTAGTAGGTTAGTCCCAAAAATAATATAAAAGTGTATAACAAAGCCCATTAAACATCCAAAACATCATAAATAATAGCATGGAACAATCAAAAATTATAGATACTTTGGAGACGTATCATTAGCCATAGTAGTAGAAGTAACGTTTGGCGAGACAACTTCATGAAGACACGACGATGGAGATCATGATGATGGAGATCATGGTGTCATGCCGGTGACAATGATGATCATGGAGCTCCGAAGATGAAGATCAAAAGGAGCAAAATGATTTTGGCCATATCATGTCACTATTTGATTGTATGTGATGTTTATCATGTTTTACATCTTATTTTCTTAGAACGACGGTAGCATAAATAAGATGATCTCTCACTAAAATTTCAAGAATTGTGTTCCCCCTAACTGTGCACCGTTGCTAAGGTCTGTTGTTCCGAAGCACCACGTGATGATCGGGTGTGATAGGTCCTAACGTTCGCATACAACGGGTGTAAGCCAGATTTACACACGCAATACACTTAGCGTTGACTTGACGAGCCTAGCATGTGCAGACATGGCCTCGGAACACGGAAGACCGAAAGGTCGAACATGAGTCGTATAGAAGATATGATCAACATGAAGATGTTCACCGTTGATGACTAGTCCGTCTCACGTGATGATCGGACACGGCCTAGTCGATTCGGATCATGTATCACTTAGATGACTAGAGAGATGTCTATCTGAGTGGGAGTTCATTAAATTTGTTTAGATGAACTTAATTATCATGAACATAGTCTAAAATCTTTATAGTATGTCTTGTAGATCCAATGGCCCATGCTAATGTTGCCCTTGTTGGGGAACGTAGTATTTTCAAAATTTTCCTACGATCACGCAAGATCTATCTACTAGATGCATAGCAACGAGGAGGAGAGTGTGTCTACGTACCCTCGTACACCGGGAGCGGAAGCGTCTAGTGACACGGTTGATGTAGTCAAACTTCTTCGCGATTCAACCGATCAAGTAACGAACGTACGGCACCTCCGCGTTCAGCACACGTTCAGCTTGATGACGTCCCACGAGCTCTTGATCCAGTTGAGCTTCACGGGAGAGTTTCGTCAGCACGACGGCGTGGTGACGGATATGATGAAGTTACCGGCGCAGGGCTTTGCCTAAGCACTACAACGGTATGACCGAGGTGTGTTTCTGTGGAGGGGGGCACCGCACACGGTTGGGAGAGATCAACTGATCAATTTGTGTGTCCTAGGGTGCCCCTGCCCCCGTATATAAAGGAGCAAGGGGAGGGGCCGTCCAACCCTTCTATGGCGCGCCAGGGAGGCAATCCTACTAGGAATAGGATTGCAATCCTATTCCTAGTAGGAGTCCACCAAGAAGGAAGAGGGGGAAAGGAAGGAGTGGGAGAGGTGGCGCCCCCCCAATCCTAGTCCAACTAGGATTCCCTGGTGGGTCGCCGGCCAGCCTCTATGGGCTACCTCTCTTCTTTCCTCAAGGCCCACTATGGACCATCCCCCTTCGTGGGGGGGTCCGGTAACCCCCTCCGGCAATCCGGTTAAATCCGAAACTTTTCCGGAACACTTCCGATGTCCGAATATAGTCGTCCAATATATCAATCTTTATGTCTCGGACATTCCAAGACTCCTCGTCATGTCTGTGATCTCATCCGGGACTCCGAACTACCTTCGGTACATCAAAACTCATAAACTCATAATACCGATCGTCATCAAACATTAAGCGTGCGGACCCTACGAGTTCGAGAACTATGTAGACATGACTAAGACTCATCTCCGGTCAATAACCAATAGCAGAACCTGGATGCTCATATTGGTTCCTACATATTCTACGAAGATCTTTATCGGTCAAACCGCATAACAACATATGTTGTTCCTTTTGTCATCGGTATGTTACTTGCCCGAGATTCGATCGTCGGTATCTCTATACCTAGTTCAATCTCGTTACCGGCAAGTCTCTTTACTCGTTCTGTAATACATCATCTCATGAATAATTCATTAGTCATTTGCTTGCAATGTCGGGACCCCGATCCTAAGTCACACAGGTCTAGCCTGCAACACACCATATCTCTTTGCGGCCTCACGCGCGGTATCCCCACGGGTGCCACCTTACCTGGCCCGGGACCGTTTGCGCATTTTGGCACACGTATATGATAGTGTCGCTAGCATCCATATGACAGAGAACCCGGGCCGACATGACCAGTTATAAACCAAAAGTGGCACTAAATTACAGAGACAGGCATACATGACCCAGCAACGAACGTGTCGGTCATCAACGTATGAACCCAAGTCGTAGCAAGCTACAAGGACTTAAAGGAACAACGCGTGACATTTCCCCTAAGGGACAGACACAGGAACGAAGAAGGACACATGCCGGCCAGCCTAAGTGTTCCGGAGCAGTAGCAAGCTACCAAGGCTCAGTGGAAGCACTAGGAGACATTTCCCTGTAAGATAGGCTACCAAAGGTAAACAACTAGGTGTCGGATCCCACACATAGCAATACACATTACACGTACGCATAACATGCAAGTATGTGCTGTACAACATGGCATCACAACATAACTCAACAACTCATATAGATAAAGGCCCAGAAGAGCCATCATAGCATTTATTACAAACAGAGGTCACATGACCCAACATACAGAGCATACAGGCAACGGAAGCATAACATGTCTGAGTACAGACAACTACAAATGAAAAAGGCTGAGAAGCCTGACTATCTACAAGACCCTCCCAAGGGCACAAAATCGTAGCTGAGGTAACAAGCTAAACGTCGAAGTCCATGCGGAACCACTAGCGAGACTGAAGTCTCTCTGCAAAAACATAAATTAAGCAAACGTGAGTACAAAGGTACTCAGCAAGACTTACATCATAACTAGCTACATATGCATCAGTATCAACAAAGGAGGTGGTGGAGTTTGACTGCAGCAAGCCAGCTTTGACTCGGTGGCTATCTTAAACTACGACTGCAAGTAACTCTTTTGAGGTGGCGCACACGAGTCCACATATTCACCAATCAATATACCACTATGGATCCGCTCCCGTCTCCCTACGAGAAGGCCATCCATAGCACTCACGCTTATCTTGCGCGTTTTAGAGTATCCACTTCCACTTGTCTATGAACTGTAGAGGTAACCCAGAAGTCCATTTCCGCGGACACGGCTATTTGAATAGATTATATATATAACCCTGCAGGGGTGTACTTCTTCACACACGCTCTCGCCACTTACCGCCATGTACACGTCATGTATCTCGGCAACCTTCAAGCGGAAGCCTGGCGAGGGTGTCGGCCACGACCTGACTAACCACATAAGTCTCTCGTCCAGGTTTATCGCCTATTTGGGTTCCATCCGTGGGGAGATCCGGCCGGGGTGTCGCTCACGGCCCCAAACGATGTGTACAGGGTTCCCGCATCACCAAACGAGCGACCGGTACACCGTGCCACGTACCTGCCGCGTCACAGCCCACCCCGAGGGTCAGCGCTGCGCACGACCTCCAGTAAATTACAAACACCAGAAACTAGTTGCAACTCCTGGACAGAGATCATGTTGATTAATAAGTCGAGAGAGTCAATTAAGGATCCCAATGTGTGGTAGTAGCTGTTTCATGGACCAACCAACACAGAACTCAGTTCCTGAGGACGGCTGAAATGAGACAACCCACCATGTACTCCTACATGGCCTCTCATCGCTACCTTTACCAAATCGTGTTCACACACTTAGCTCACACACAGTAGGACATGTTCATCACCCTTCCAATTCATCCCCGATGAATCAGACCTGACATAACTCTAAGCAATAGCAGGCATAACCAGAAAGCATGAATGAGTAGGCACAACATGGCTCAAACAACTCCTACTCATACTAGTGGGTTTCAACTATTTACTGTGGCAATGACAGGTCATGCAATGGAAAGGGGTTCAACTACCGCAGCAGGTAACAGTTGAAGTGTTGTTGTCCTAATGCAGTAAAGAGAGCAAGAGCGAGAGAGTGGGATTGTATCGGAATGCTCAATGGGGTTTTGCTTGCCTGGCACTTCTGAAGATAACAATGGGTCTTCATCGGTGTCATCGATCACATCGTCGGAACACGTCTACTAAAAGGGGACAAGCACCGGCAAACAAGAGAGAACACAATCAATGCAATGCGACAATATGATGCATGATCATGATATGGCAATATGTTGTTGATTGAGCTAATGCAACTAGCAACACAATTAAATGAAGTTGGTTTGAACCCAAGGTTCAAATTCAAACTCCATATGTAGTTATTTAATTATCATTTAATTGATTTGACCTGATCAGCAGGTTTAACTTCTTCAAACATGCATGAAAATGGCATAAACAGATTCCTTGAATTTTTCTGATCATTTTTCATATATAAATTATTTTCATCTGAGCTACGGTTGATTTTATATGATTTTTAGAAGTTTTGAATATTTTCTGAAATAAATAAATCATTTCTGATTTATTTAAAATTCCAGAAAACACTTATTGCGTCAGCACTAGGTCATGCTGACATCAACAAGTCAACAGGGGCTGGTCCAGTCAAACCTGACCAGTGGGTCCCATTGGTCAGTCTCTCAGCACTAACTAAAAGTTTAAAACTAAACTAAACAGACACGGGGCCCACATGTCAGTGTCTCAACTAATTAACTAAATTAGATAACACTAATTTAAACCTGACTCTAATTAGTCAAAGGCCTGGGCCCACACGTCAGTGAGCCAGGGCTAATCCTATTTTAATTAAAACTTAACTAGGTAGTTAGCAGTGGGGCCCGTATGTCAGTGGCCCTGGGGGGGGTTAGTTAGGGCGTCATTAGGCTAAATAGCCGGCGCCACGTCAGCAGGTGACGCCGGCGACCACAACAGCGGCGGGAGATCGCCGGAGTTGGTCGGGGCGGCGCTGCAGGCCGCGGCTGGGCGTGCTGAGGGCACCAGAAGGAAGCCCTCACTCGCCCGCATCCATCCACGCAAGTGGTAGGAGCTGGGGTGGCCGGAGCTCGCCGGAAACGAGCTCGTGGCGGCGCCGGAGTTCGGGCACCGTCGAGTTAAGCGCTGCGGGGCACGGGGAGGTGAGCTGGTGGGTGCGGCGTGCTCCTGGGGGTGCGCTGAGTGTGCTTATGGGCTCGGACGAGAGCGGCAGCAGCTGTGGCCACGGCGGCGACATGGCCGGCGGACCACAGCTCCGGCCGGAGGTGGAGCCGTAGCTAGAGAGCGCGGGGAGGTCGGGGGAGAGGGGGAATCAAAGTAGGAGCTCACGGCGATGCCGAATAGGAGATCAGCGGGCTCGGGGAGGTCCAGTCGGCGGCGAATCGTCGACAGCGGTCACCGGACGCAGAGGTGGGGAACGACGGCGTTGCGGGTGAGGGGGAGCTCCTGGCGCCGCGTGACATGAAGGAGAGGAAGAGGGGGGACACGGCGGAGCTCGGGGCTCATCGGAGGGACGAGGGGGAGGCCGTGGCCACGGTGGTGCTCGGTGGCGCGCCCGTTGTGGTTTCGGCCATGGCGGAAGAATGAGAGAGAGGACGAGGGAGAAGGAAGAGAGTGAGGGGAAAGGCCAGGGGGGCTCGAGGCGTTGCGTGGCGCTCGTCCAGGCGTCGGGGAGGAAGCAGGCAGGGAGGAGGTGGCCGGAGTGCGGCGACCACGCGTCGGCATGCGCGCTCGTCCTCCTGGCAAGGAGGAAGACGACAGGGAGGAGGCGGTGGCGGGCTGGGCCGCCAGCTGGGCCGCAGGTAAGGCCAGGTAGTCCTTCTCCTTTTTCCTAATTATGTTTCTGTTTCTATTTAAACTTCTGTTTTTTATTTTTTTTTAATATCTTTTCCACTGTTTTGAAATTAAACAATTTCAAACAATGCCAAAAACTCCTCTGAATATTTTTTTTTGCTAGATGGACTTTTCCAGAAGCTCATAAAACATTTCAGGGGTATTTGAAATTATATTCTAATCAAATGAATATAATTCAAATTCAAATAGCTAATGATTTAAATTCAAAGTCCCAAAAATAAATCCTTAAAAATGTTCCTAAATTTTGGTTTGGTCTCAAAGCCTTGCCAAAATTATCAAACATTGATGAAGGCATTTTGGGTTTATTGAATGCAAATTTTTAAAGCTGGACCTATTTGGATTTCAAGGTGCTAGGGTTTGAACATCCCCAATCCAAGTTTAACAAAATTTAAACATGATGCTCAAGCAAGACCAACCCAAGTGCAAGACAAAACTAGGGATGTGACATGCAAGGCTTATTATGATGTGCATTACCGAGAGGGCCCAGAGATACCTCTCCGACACTCGGAGTGACAAATCCTAGTCTTGATCTATGCCAACACCACGAACACTTTCGGAGACACCTATAGAGCATCTTTATGATCACCCAGTTACGTCGTGACGTTTGATAGCACACAAGGTGTTCCTACGGTATTCGGGAGTTGCATAATCTCATAGTCATAGGAACATGTATAAGTCATGAAGAAAGCAATAGCAATAAAACTAAACGATCATAGTGCTAAGCTAACGGATGGGTCTAGTCCATCACTTCATTCTCCTAATGATGTGATCCCATTGATCAAATGACAACACATGTCTATGGTTAGGAAACATAACCATCTTTGATCAATGAGCTAGTCTAGTAGAGGCATACTAGGGACACTCTGTTTTGTCTATGTATTCACACATCTACTAAGTTTCCGGTTAATACAATTCTAGCATGAATAATAAACATTTATCATGATATAAGGAAATATAAATAACAACTTTATTATTGCCTCTAGGGCATATTTCCTTCAGTCTCCCACTTGCACTAGAGTCAATAATCTAGCTCACATCGCCATGTGATTTAATACTGATAGTTCACATCGTTATGTGAATAACACCCATAGTTCACATCGCCATGTGACCAACACCCAAAGGGTTTACTAGAGTCAATAATCTAGTTCACATCGCTATGTGATTAATACCCAAGAGTAATAAGGTGTGATCATGTTTTTGCTTGTGAGAGAAGTTTAGTCAACGGGTCTGTCACATTCAGATTCGTATGTATTTCGCAAATTTCTATGTCTACAATGCTCTGCATGGAGCTACTCTAGCTAATTGCTCCCACTTTCAATACGAATCCAGATTGATACTTAGAGTCATCTGGATTTAGTGTCAAAGCTTGCATCGGCGTAACCCTTTACGATGAACTCTTTATCACCTCCATAATCGAGAAACATTTCCTTAGTCATCCAGTTACTAAGGATAATTTTGACCGCTGTACAGTGATCTACTCCTGGATCACTATTGTACCTCCCTGTCAAACTCATGGCAAGGTACACAACATGTTTGGTACACAGCATGGCATACTTTATAGAACCTATTGCTGAGGCATAGGGAATGACTTTCATTCTCTCTATATTTTTTTGCCGTGGTCTAGGTTTGAGTCTTACTCAACTTCACACCTTACAAGTCAGGCAAGAACTCCTTCTTTGACTGATCCATTTTGAACTACTTCAAAATCTTATCAAGGTATGTACTCATCGAAATTCTTATCAAGCGTCTTGATCTATCTCTATAGATCTTGATGCCCAATATGTAAGCAGCTTCACCAAGGTCTTTCTTTGAAAAACTCCTTTCAAACACTCCTTTATGCTTTCCAGAAAAATTCTACATCATTTCCGATCGACAATATGTAATTCACATATACTTATCAGAAAGGTTGTAGTGCTCCCACTCACTTTCTTGTAAATACAGGCTTCACCGCAAGTCTGTATAAATCTATATGCTTTGATCAACTTATCAAAGCGTATATTCCAACTCGGAGATGCTTGCACCAGTCCATAGATGGATCGCTGGAGCTTGCACATTTTGTTAGCACCTTTAGGATTGACAAAACCTTCTGGTTGCATCATATACAATTCTTCTTTAATAAACCCATTAAAAAATGCAGTTTTGTTATCCATTTTCCAGATTTCATAAAATGCGGCAATTGCTAACATGATTCGGACAGACTTAAGCATCGCTACGGGTGAGAAAGTCTCATCGTAGTCAACTCCTTGAACTTGTCGAAAACCTTTCGCAACAAGTCGAGCTTTGTAAACAGTAACATTACCGTCAGCGTCGGTCTTCCTCTTGAAGATCCATTTATTTTCGATGGCTTGTCGATCATCGGGCAAGTCAACCAAAGTCCACACTTTGTTCTCATACATGGATCCCATCTCAGATTTCATGGCCTTAAGCCATTTTGCGGAATCTGGGCTCATCATCGCTTCCTCATAGTTCGCAGGTTCATCATGGTCTAATAACATGACTTCCAGAACTGGGTTGCCGTACCACTCTGGTGCGGAACGTACTCTGGTTGATCTACGATGTTCAGCAGAAACTTGATGTGAAGTTTCATGATCATCATCATTAGCTTCCTCACTAATTGGTGTAGGAATCACTGGAACTAGTTTCTGTGATGTTCCACTTTCCAATTCGGGAGAAGGTACAATTACCTCATCAAGTTCTACTTTTCTCCCACTCACTTATTTCGAGAGAAACTCCTTCTCTAGAAAGGATCCATTCTTAGCTACGAATATCTTGCCTTCGGATCTGTGATAGAAGGTGTACCCAACAGTCTCTTTTGGGTATCCTATGAAGACACATTTCTCTGACTTGGGTTCGAGCTTATCAGGTTGAAGCTTTTTCACATAAGCATTGCAGCCCCAAACTTTAAGAAACGACAACTTTGGTTTCTTGCCAAACCATAGTTCATAAGGTGTCGTCTCAACGGATTTAGATGGTGCCCTATTTAACGTGAATGCAGCTGTCTCTAAAGCATAACCCCAAAACGATAGTGGTAAATTGGTAAGAGACATCATAGATCGCACCATATCCAATAAAGTATGGTTACGACGTTCGGACACACCATTACACTGTGGTGTTCCAGGTGGCGTGAGTAGTGAAACTATTTCACATTGTTTTTACTCAAGGCCAAACTCGCTAACTTAAATACTTTACCTCTACGATCATATCGTAGAAACTCTTATTTTCTGTTACGATGATTCTCCACTTCACTCTGAAATTCTTTGAACTTTTCAAATGTTTCAGACTTGTGCTTCATTAAGTAAATATACCCTTATCTGCTCAGATCATCAGTGAAGGTCAGAAAATAACGATACCCGCCGTGAGCTTCAACACTCATTGGTCCGCATACATCAGTATGTATGATTTCCAACAACTCTGTTGCTCGCTCCATAGTTCCGGAGAACGGAGTTTTAGTCATCTTGCCCATGAGGCATGGTTCGCAAGCACCAAGTGATTCATAATCAAGTGATTCCAAAAATGCATCACTATGGAGTTTCTTCATGCGCTTTACACCAATATGACCTAAACGGCAGTGCCACAAATAAGTTGCACTATCATTATTAACCTTGCATCTTTTGGCTTCAATATTATGAATATGTGTATCACACGATCGAGATCCAACAAAGCATTTTCATTGGGTGTATGACCATAGAAGGTTTTATTCATGTAAACAGAACAACAATTATTCTCTAACTTACATGAATAACCGTATGGCAATAAACATGATCAAATCATATTCATGTTCAAGACAAACACCAAATAACACCTATTTAGGTTCAACACTAATCCCGAAAGTATAGGGAGTGTGCGATGATGATCATATCAATCTTGGAACTACTTCCAATACACATCGTCACTTCATCCTTTAACTAGTTTCTGTTCATTATGCAACTCCCATTTCGAGTTACTACTCTTTAGCAACTAAACCAGTATCAAATACCGAGGGGTTGCTATGAACACTAGTAAAATACACATCAATAAATTGTATATCAAATATACCTTTGTTCACTTTGCCATCCTTCTTATCCGCCAAGTATCTAGGGCAATTCCACTTCCAGTGACCATTTCCTTTGCAGTAGAAGCACTTAGTTTCAGACTTGAGTTTAGCATTGGGTTTCTTCATGGGAGTGACAACTTGCTTGTCATTCTTCTTGAAGTTCCCCTTCTATCCCTTTGCCCTTTACTTGAAACAAGTGGTCTTGTTAACCATCAACACTTGATGCTCTTTCTTGATTTCTACCTTCGCCGATTTCAGCATCGCGAAGAGCTCGGGAATTACTTTCGTCATCCCTTGCATATTATAGTTCATCCCGAAGTTCTACTAACTTGGTGATAGTGACTAGAGAACTTTGTTAATTACTATCTTATCTGGAAGATTAACTCCCACTTGATTCAAGCAATTGCAGTACCCAGACAATCTGAGCACATGCTCACTGGTTGAGCTATTCTCCTCCATCTTGTAGGCAAAGTACTGTCAAAGGTCTTATACCTCTCGACACGGGCATGAGTATGAAATACTAATTTCAACTCTTGGAACATCTTATATGCTCCGTGGCATTCAAAACGTTTTTGAAGTCCCGGTTCTAAGCCGTAAAGCATGGTGCACTTAAACTATCAAGTAGTCATCATACCGAGCTTTTGTCAGAATGTTCATAACGTCTGCATCTGCTCCTGCAATAGGTCTGTCACCTAGCGGTGCATCAAGGACATAATTCTTCTGTGCGGCAATGAGGATAATCCTCAGATCACGGAACAATTCCGCATTCATTGCTACTAACATCTTTCAACTTAGTTTTCTCTAGGAACATAAAAAAAATAAACGCGGAGCAACATCACGAGCTATTGATCTACAACATAGATATGCTAATACTAACAGGACTAAGTTCATGATAAAATAAAGTTCAATTTAATCATATTACTTAAGAACTCCCACTTAGATAGACATCCCTCTAGTGATCTAAATGATCACGTGATCCAAATCAACTAAACCATGTCCGATCATCACGTGAGATGGAGTAGTTTCAATGGTGAACATCTTTATGTTGATCATATCTACTATATGATTCACGCTCGACCTTTCGGTCTCTAGTGTTCCGAGGCCATATCTGCATATGCTAGGCTCGTCAAGTTTAACCCGAGTATTCTGCGTGTGCAAAACTGTCTTACACCCGTTGTATTTGAACGTAGAGCTTATCACACCCGATCATCACGTGGTGTCTCGGCACGAAGAACTTTCGCAACGGTGCATACTCAGGGAGAACACTTGTACCTTGAAATTTTGTAAGGGATCATCTTATAATGCTACCGTCGTACTAAGAAAAATAAGAAGCATAATAAGATAAACATCACATGCAAATCAAAATATGTGACATGATATGGCCATCATCATCTTGTGCTTTTGATCTCCATCTCCAAAGCACCATCATGATCACCTTCGTCACCGGCGCGACACCTTGATCTCCATCGTAGCATCGTTGTCGTCTCGCCAACTATTGCTTCTACGACTATCGCCACCACTTAGTGATAATGTACAGCAATTACATGGCGATTGCATTTCATACAATAAAGCGACAACCATATGGCTCCTGCCAGTTGCCGATAACTTTACAAAACATGATCATCTCATACAAAAACGTATAACTCATCATGTCTTGACCATATCACATCACAACATGCCCTGCAAAAACAAGTTAGACGTCCTCTACTTTGTTGTTGCAAGTTTTACGTGGCTGCTACGGGCTTAGCAAGAACCGTTCTTACCTACGCATACAAAACCACACGATGTTTCGTCAAGTATGTGATGTTTTAACCTTCACAAGGACCGGGCGTAGCCACACTTGATTCAGCTAAAGTGAGAGAGACAGACACCCGCCAGTCAACTTTAAGCAACGAGTGCTCATAACGGTGAAACCAGTCTCGCATAAGCGTACGCGTAATGTCGGTCCGGGCCGCTTCATCTCACAATACCGCCGAAGCAAAGTATGACATGCTGGTAAGCAGTATGACTAGTATCGCCCACAACTCATTGTGTTCTACTCGTTCATATCATCTACGCATAGACCTGGCTCTGATACCACTGTTGGGGAACGTAGTATTTTCACAATTTTCCTACGATCACGCAAGATCTATCTACTAGATGCATAGCAACAAGGAGGAGAGTGTGTCTACGTACCCTCGTAGACCGGGAGCGGAAGCGTCTAGTGACGCGGTTGATGTAGTCGAACTTCTTCGCGATCCAACCGATCAAGTACCGAACGTACGGCACCTCCGCGTTCAGCACAGGTTCAGCTTGATGACGTCCCACGAGCTCTTGATCCAGTTGAGCTTCACGGGAGAGTTTCGTCAGCACGACGGCGTGGTGACGGATATGATGAAGTTACCGGCGCAGGGCTTCGCCTAAGCACTGCAACGGTATGACCGAGGTGTGTTTCTGTGGAGGGGGGCATCGCACACGGTTGGGAGAGATCAACTGATCAACTTGTGTGTCCTAGGGTGCCCCCTGCCCCCGTATATAAAGGAGCAAGGGGAGGGGCCGGCCAGCCCTTCTATGGCGCGCCAGGGAGGCAATCCTATTCCTAGTAGGAGTCCACCAAGAAGGAAGAGGGGGAAAAGAAGGAGAGGGAGAGGTGGCGCCCCCCCCCCCCAATCCTAGTCCAACTAGGATTCCCTGGTGGGGCGCCGGCCAGCCTCTATGGGCTGCCTCTCTTCTTTCCTCAAGGCCCACTATGGACCATCCCCCTTCGTGGGGGGTTCCGGTAACCCCCTCCGGCAATCCGGTTAAATCCGAAACTTTTCCGAAACACTTCCGGTGTCCGAATATAGTCGTCCAATATATCAATCTTTATGTCTCAGACATTTCGAGACTCCTCGTCATGTCCGTGATCTCATCCAGGACTCCGAACTACCTTCGGTACATCAAAACTCATAAACTCATAATACCGATCGTCATCAAACGTTAAGCGTGCGGACCCTACGGGTTCGAGAACTATGTAGACATGACTGAGACTCATCTCCAGTCAATAACCAATAGCAGAACCTGGATGCTCATATTGGTTCCTACATATTCTATGAAGATCTTTATCGGTCAAACCGCATAACAACATACGTTGTTCCTTTTGTCATCGGTATGTTACTTGCCCGAGATTCGATCGTCGGTATCTCTATACCTACTTCAATCTCGTTACCGGCAAGTCTCTTTACTCATTCCGTAATACATCATCTTGTGACTAACTCATTAGTCATTTGTGTCGGTGTTCAAAAAGAGGGGTGCACTTTTTGTACCCCTATGACTGTGCACGGGCAGTCTGAGCCACGGCGCCATCGCACCAAGCATGGCAAGGGAGGCAAGCCGGGGCAAGACTGAAGCTTGATGAAGACTGGAGCGACACCAAGAACAAGACCATGAAGATCAAGGGGACGAAGCGGTTTCCCCCGGCAAGATCCTTGCCGGGGCCGGCTCTAGCAGCCTCGGCAAGACCCTTGCCGCGGCAGCTCACCCCCCCC
>LR738711.1:853035797-853045835 GCA_902687465.1 Secale cereale | reverse complement strand
CCCCCGCCTACGGAGGGAATCACCTTTGAGTCCACCACCCCCATGGGGGGAGGATTCGGGAGATATCCCCGTGGTGGCATGCAGATCTTTGTGAAGACCTTCAAGATCAGATGCAAGGTAAGAAGACGACGACCCTTGGCGGGATCCCAGCCAAGGAAGTCCACAAGGCCCCCGGCAAGCACCTTGCCGGGGATGACAGCAGGCGCCACGGCAAGACCCACAGGGCCACCATCAGGCCCGCACCAACTGGGTTTCCACCGACCCACGCAACTGCCGACCCAACTAGCTGGACATGCTCCTGCGTGGCAACCCACAGATCTTCATGGAGGCCCGCCGTTGCGCCACCTCAGCTGCCTGTCTGCCTACATGGCACCTCGGGCACCGCTGGCCAGGGCGCGTGTCGACACGAGGAGGAGCGGCGACGGACAAGACGGGCGTCTCCCCTCGTCCCCGATAAAGCAAGGACACCTAAGCAGGGTGCATTAAATGCACCTTGTCCTGTAATGCGAGGGATAACCTCGCATCACTGTACCCTTTCCACCTCCTGTGTGCCACTGTGGCAACCCCTTTTCCCTATAAAAGGAGGCCCGAGGCGACCAGGAGAAGGATTCGGCTTTTCGGAACCCCTCCTGACTCTTTTGGAGCTCCTCGTTAGCTGAAGAACACCAACATATAATCCACCAAAGCAGGAGTAGGGTTTTGTGCATCTTTGCGGCCCGAACCTGGGTAAAGGAACCGTGTCCTGATCGTTAGATCCGCTCTTCTCTCAACCCCGCGCCCCACAACCGTAGTAGGGATTCTTGTGATCCTATAGGTGTCGATCCAAATACACTGACGTCTTTGGCGCGCCAGGTAGGGGGCGCAGTTGTGAGAATCGGCTTTAGCGGTTAGTTCGACGCTTCTGCATCATCATGGTGCCCAAGAAGAAGACGACGGTGGCGGTTGGCCAGTCGGAAGCCGGACAGCCCGTCCCGACGCGGGCGAGCAGCGGACCAGTCGCGGAAAGGACTCGGGGCGCTGCTCGCGAACACCAACGCCATCCCGATAGCCGGAGTTTGGGAGGTGGCGGTGCCTGTGCGCCCGATAATAGGCCGCACGCCTCCAGTTCCAGAGATGGAACCCGGCCCTCCGCGGGCGGCGCGGGGCCCTCCAAGGCCGCGGCCGCACCACCCGTGGGCGACGCGAGGCCCTCCAGAACTCCCACGCCGGCGCCAACAGCGCGCTCTTCTCAAGCAGCGCGCGACGAACGGCGTCGTCATCCCGAAGACCCCGGACGTCGCCATGGGAAGAGCCCCGAGCGCTGCTCCCGGGACGTAGAAGGCCTGCCCGCTCACCGAAGCGCTGGTGGAGACGATAGGCGACCGCGGGATCGTGATGGAGCTCCCCCTGACGCGGTCAGGGGTCGAAGCGCGTCACGATCCGTGCAGGTTTCGCTACGGCCGACGCCAGCCGAAGCCTTGGCGCGCGCGCAGTTGCTCCTCGACTTTCCTCCCGTTACGGGGAACTCGACGAGTGGAGAGCCACCATCCGAAGCCTTGTCGCAGTCGCCAACAGGGACGACCTAAATCCAGCAGAGCTCCCGGGCCGACGCTCCGATGGGGTCCCACGCACCATGGGCGGGAGAGCTGGCAGCGTCGTGGCTACGGTGCATTCGCCTCCTCCTCGCCCAGTGCCGCGTGCGTCAACCCGTCGGGACGTCGCGGGCGACGCCATCTCCATAGCGTCGTCCGACCCACGGACCCGCGGCGACCAGCGTCAAGTTCTTCAGGAGCGAGCCCATGAAGACGCTCGAACCACCATCGAGCGCCGGCGCGAAACGCGCCACCAGTCAGACAGGCGAGCAGGGCCTGCTGCGGACCGCCCGGCACCGGAAAGCCCTGGGGGTCTACCTTACGAGGTGGGTTGTCCGGCTTTCACCCGCGAGCTGCGGCAGTTCCAGTGGCCCTCTCACCGCACCTTCAAACCTGACGTTGGCGAGAAGTACAACGACAAGACCCACCCGTCGGAGTTCCTCAGCATCTACACCATCGCGATGCAAGCTGCTGGGGCCCGCGGCGATAAGGTGCTTGCGAATTACTTTCCGTTAGCTCTTAAACCTAACGCCATGTCGTGGTTGATGCACTTGCCAGTAGACTCTATTTCCTCCTGGTCCGACTTGTGCCATGAGTTTGTTGGCGCCTTTACCGGAGGCCATCAAGCCCATGGCCAAGCGAGTGACCTGCATGTCATACCCCAAAAGGAAGGCGAGACTCTGCGCAAGTACATACAGAGATTCAGCCGGGTATAGTACAATATCCCCGATGTTCACCCTGCCGCCATCATCAGCGCGTTCCACCAGAACGTGCGCAACTGCAAGATGCGCGAAGAACTGGCGATGACCAAGGTGAAGGACGTGGTAGAACTTTACGTTCTTGCGGACAGATGTGCCCGGGCCGAAGAGAGAAGGAAGTACCCTGGCGAGAGCGCCGGTGCGGAAACCGACTCCTCGGACGAAGATACCGCTGTTCCAGCGAAGAAGAGCCGGAGCCGCAACAGGAAGCGCAAGGGGAAGGCCGTGCTTGTCGTTGAGGGATCTGATGACGCCGGCTCCGCCAAGAAAACCAAGGCGGGTGACCCTGGCAAGGAAATCGCCGGATGTGTCGCCTGCCGGGCCTTGGCGGCCGTCGAGAAGCCAGGAAACTCCGGCAAACGGTACTGCAAGATCCATCACACTAAGGGCCATGATCTCGAGGACTGCCACCAGGTTGAGCTCCTTGCTGAGAAGCAAAGAGCTGAATAGGAGAGGCGGGACAAGGAGAAGGGCCAAGACGGTGCTGAAGGGTCCAGCAAGAAGCGTGACGGCCAAGTGGGCCGTCGCGGCAAGGAGAAACAACAAGAAAGGCCCACCTGGGGGCGCGATAGAAGACCTGAAGACGACGATCACGAAGAGGACGACGAGTCCGGCGGCCAAGAGTTTCAGAAGGCTACGGACGCCATGTGCGTCGATGGTGGCGCTTCACTGCATGCTTCTCACCGCCAGCTTAAACAGTGGGTGCGAGAGATTATTGCGGCAGAGCCATCACCCGGTGCCCAAAAGCCGCTGAAATGGTCCGGCACACCTATCATCTTTGACGCCGAGGATCACCCTGATCGCGTTACTGCGGTCGGGTGCTTGCCGTTGTTGGTTTCACCAACAATACGCAACCTCAAGGTGACGAAGATGCTAGTCGATGGCGAGGCTGGCCTAAACCTACTCTCGCCCACCGTGATTGAGAAGCTGCAAGTTCCTGATGGAGACCTCGAGGAGACGGGCACGTTTCAAGGGGTCATCCTAGGAAGGAGTCAACCAAAGGGGAAAGTCACACTGCCCGTGACTTTTGGAAGTGATCTGAACTACAGGACGGAAAGAATTGTGTTCGATGTCGCCAGGATCCCCCTGCCTTACAACGGGATCCTTGGCCGCCCAGCGCTGGCCAAGTTCATGGCAGCATCGCACTACGCCTACAACACCCTGAAGATGCCAGGGCCCGTGACGATCATCACCATTCCCTCCGACAAGAAAGACGCGCTGATTTGCGCCGACCAATTGTACCAGCAAGCAGTTGCAGCAACTGGCGCTACGGGGGCACTTGCTCCTGCCACTGGAGCCCCGGGAGGGAAGAAGAAGAAGACCGGCGAGACCTCGGGCGCCTACTCGGGCAAGCGCACCTCTTCGGAGTGCTGTGCTCCCGTCGAGGACGTGCCTGAGAGCTCCACCGGGAAGAAGAAGACCGACGAAACCTCAGACACCCACTCCGGCAAGCACACCTCTTCGGAGTGTCGCGCTCCCGTCGAGGACGTGCCAGAGAGCTCCACCGGCAGAAATAAGAGATCAAGGGCTACGCCGCCAGGAACCAAGAAGGTTTCTGTCAAGGAGGACGGCACGGGAGGGGCTTTTACCATAAGCTCCGCCCTAGACAACAAATAGGAAGACGCGCTCGTCACCTTCCTGCGGGCGAATGTCGACGTGTTTGCCTGGCAAGCATCCGACATCCCCGGCGTTCCCAGGGAGGTGATTGAGCACCACCTTGCTGTCTGCCCTCATGCGCGGCCCGTCAAGCAGAAGGTCAGGAAGCAAGCTTTGGAACGGCAGGAGTTCATCACCGAGGAGATCCGGAAACGGGAAGCTGCGGGTTTGGTGAGAGGAGTGCTCCATCCAACGTGGTTGGCCAATCCAGTGGAGTGCGCAAGGCAAATGGGAAGTGGAGGCTGTGTATTGATTACACAGATATCAATAAAGCTTGTCCCAAGGACCCCTTCCCGTTGTCGCGCATAGACCAGATTGTCGACTCCACGGCAGGGTGTGACCTGCTATCATTCCTCGATGCCTACTCCGGCTACCACCAGATCTTCATGGCGAGAGAAGACGAAGAGAAGACAGCATTCATCACCCCATGTGGTACATACTGTTTCGTACGAATGCCTTTCGGGTTGAAGAGTGCTGGCTCGACATTTGCGAGGGCAGTCCAGATTGGTTTTGAACCCCAGCTCCATAGAAATATGGAGGCTTATATGGATGATATAGTGGTCAAAACCAAGGACAGGGCAACCCTTGTACCGGATTTACAAGAAACATTTGTGAACCTGCGCAAGATCAACGTCAAGCTGAACCCTGAGAAGTGCGTTTTCGGTGTTCCGTCTGGCAAGTTTCTCGGGTTCGTCGTGTCACAACGTGGGATAGAAGCCAATCCGGACAAGATCAAAGCTATAGAGCAGATTGAAGCACCCAAACGGGTCAAGGATGTGCGTCGGCTTGCTGGCTGCGTTGCCGCCATGAGCAGATTCATTTCCAAGTCTGCTGAGCGCGCCCTTCCCTTTTTCAAGATTTTGAAGAAGGCGGGCCCAATGGAGTGGACGCCGGAAGCAGAAGCAGCGTTACAGGATCTGAAGAAGTATCTTTCCTCCACGCCAATACTGGTTGCGCCTCGACCACAGGAACCGTTGCTGTTATACCTAGCGGCAACGAACCAGGTGGTCAGTGCTGCACTGGTGGCGCAGAGAGAAATCGATGACGAGGTGATAGCAGCGACGGAGCCTGGTGCCACTGGCATAGAGACGACACAGCCGATCGGAGTGCAGCCGAAGAAGAAGATGATGCAGCACCCGGTCTACTTCGTTAGCTCCCTCTTGCAGGGGGCTAGGTCAAGGTACTCCGGTGTGCAGAAACTGCTCTTCGGCCTTCTTATGGCCTCAAGGAAGCTGCGTCACTACTTCCAGGCGCACGAGATCACTGTCGTCACTCGCCTCCCTCTGCAACGGATATTGCACAATCCAGATGCAACGGGAAGGATTGTGGAGTGGGCACTGGAGCTGTCCAGCTTTGGCCTCAAGTTTGAAAGCACCTCGACAATTCAGAGTCGAGTCCTGGCAGAGTTCTTCGCAGAATGGACTGCAATGCCTGATGAAGAAGTCCAAGAAACTGCTCTCCCCGGCAAAGAGGCAAGTTGCAACTGGGTCATGTACTTTGACGGCGCTTTCTCTTTGCGGGGCGCCGGGGCTGGCGTACTGCTGGTCGCGCCCACCGGAGAGCACCTCAAGTACGTGGTCTAGATGCACTTCCCTAGGGAGGTGTCAACGAACAACACTGCCGAGTACGAGGGGCTGCTTGCCGGTCTTAGGATCGCGGCGGACCTCGGAATCAAGAAGCTCATTGTCAGAGGCGACTCACAGCTTGTCGTCAAGCAAGTCAACAAGGATTACCAGAGCCTGTTGATGAAGGCCTACGTCGATGAAGTGAGAAAGTTGGAAGAGCGCTTTGACGGTATACAGGCGGAGCACGTTCCCCGAGCGGAGAACGACATCGCCGATTACCTGTCGAAGCGCGCTGCTCTCAAGTTGCCTGTGGAACCAGGTACCTTTGTGCTCTAGCTTTCTCAGCCATTCGTTGATCCATCAACAGAGCAGAACAAGAGGAGGAAGTCAGGGCCCGGCAAGTACTTTCCCGCCGAGCTCCCCGGAGCCGCCGGCAAGGATGTTGCCGGGGACACTGAGCCCGCCTCCGGAGGGCTGACTCCAGCGGAGCGTCAAGCTTTTGCCGTCGAGATAGCCACTCCCTTGGCGGAGGAAATGCCTTTAGTCCTCGCCGTTGAGCCCCAGGCTCCAGCGTGGGCGCAACATACCGTCTGATTCCTTCAGACTGGGGAACTTCCTGAGGAGCAGGAAGAAGCGGAGAAAGTAGCTCGTCGGTCCGCCATGTATCAGTTCGTCGATGACGTCCTATACAGGAGGAGGCCGAACGGTGTGAAATTGAAGTACATCCCTCGAGAGGAAGGACTGGAGCTGTTGGCGGAAATACATGGGGGCATATGTGGATCCCACATAGGGTCAAGAGCCCTTGCCGGCAAGGCATTCCGGCAAGGCTTCTTCTGGCCCACTGCCCTCTAGGATGCGGCGGCGCTGGTCACCAGGTGTGATGCGTGCCAATTCCATTCGAAGAAACTTCATCAACCAGCTCAAGCCCTTCAAACCATTCCTCTCTCCTGGCCCTTCTCGGTCTGGGGGCTCGACATACTAGGCCCTTTCCCCCGCGCCGTCGGGGGCTTTGAGTACTTGTACGTTGCAATCGACAAGTTTACAAAGTGGCCAGAAGTAGAAGCAGTGAGGAAGGTCACAGCTCAGTCAGCCGTCAAGTTCTTCAAGTCGCCTCGAGTGCTCTCTTATGATGAGCTTGAGCAAGAGCAATTGCGGCAAGATGACGCGATGCTCCTTGAGGAAGATCGTCTTCGGGCGGCTGTGAGAGCAGCGCGCTACCAGCAAGCCTTGTGCCACTACCATAGCCGCAAGGTTCATGCCCGAAGCTTTGAGGAAGGTGACCTTGTTCTCCGGCGCGTTCAATCGGCCAGGAACACGAACAAGTTGACACCGAAGTGGGATGACCCTTATCGGGTAATACGAGTCACCAGGCCTGGCGCAGTCCGCCTGGAGACCGAGGATGCCGTTCCGGTGAGTAACTCCTGGAACATCGAGCACCTTCGTAAGTTTTACCCATAAGGCGCGGCTTGCCGTGCCTCCCGGCAAGCCACCCTTTTGTACAAGCTTTGCCGGCAAGGCATGTAACCCTTTGAACAAAGCCAGGCGCAGACCCTGAGCATAAATAAATGAAGCGCTGGCGCCCTGAGTTTTAGCATGCATGCTGAGTCGAGTCTCGTCCTTGGTTAGGGTTGATAGTGCTTAGCAGTGGCTAACCCCTAGCTTAGAGGTCGAGTCTTTGTCTTTCCTCTGTCTTCCTTGGTTTACAGGACGCACAGGCATCCTTGCCGAAGCCACATGGAGGGAGGAGAGAAGAACAAATCAGTACTTAGGCCCCGGCAAGCCAGCATTGCCGGAGGCTACAAGAGCAAGGATTCGCCCGCGGCAGACCAGGGTTGCCGGGGGCTGCAATTTCAGATAAGTCCTTTTTCCCTTGTCATGCATTCCGTTATGGACTGAGGTATGTGAAACCCCGTTCTTTTCCTTAAGCTACCGTGCTCCCATAACTCTAGGTCCTAAGGCTCGTCCCTGGGACCAAGTTTGGTCGTAGTCGCGGCAGCAAAAGGGTAAAACGAGGAGCCTAGGCCCGCTTCGTCCCTGCCACCGCCAAGGGCGTGAGAAAGGTCGAACGAAGTAGGGAAACTGCAGGGCCTGTTGCCGGGCGAGAAAATGTTTATCTTAAGGATATCAGGGATTTATTCCCTGTTGTGGGTTTTTACCTACGAACAAAGGACCCGGCAGACATTCCCTTTTCATTAAAAACATTCCATTCAGGTACAGTCCATAGGGAATGAAAAACATGAATAAGGGGGATTACAAGTTTTAAACTTTATAGATGCCCGAAGGCTTACAGACTAAAAAGAGATAAGATGCCCGTAATGCCTTTCTTGTCCCTCTCCTCAGGAGGTAGGCCAAGGAGGCGAGAAGAGCAAAAGGGGCGCCTAGGCGAGCTACGAGTGGCAGAAGACACCGAGAAGGCATCTCGGCGGCCTCCCCAGGGCTGGACGGTGATGACGGCGCCGGAGGCTGAGCTCGAAGACGAGGCGGCAGGGCGTCAGTAGGAGACGAAGGCATCGGTGCCCGCGTACTCCGACATGACGACATTGCCGCCCACCTTCTTCTTCTTCCTCTTCCGCTACCTCACTACGCCAGCCGCCAAGGAGACGACCCCGAGAAGTTCAAGGAGCCGGCGACGCAGATGATGGGGTCGCTGGTGCCACCAGGAGCGGCGCCCGACACCTAGTCGGACCCATCATCCTGTCGTCCCCCGCCCTCGTCGTCGCTGTCGCTGTCCTCCTCGTCACCCTCATTCGAGGAGGAGTCTTCGTTGTTGGAGGAGTGATGTCTACACATGCTTCTACTCTTGTAGACTATGTTGGGCCCCCAAGCGCAGAAGTTTGTAGGACAGCAGCAATTTCCCTCAAGTGGATGACCTAAGGTTTATCGAACTCAGGGAAGTAGAGGTTGAAGATGGTCTCTCTCAAGCAACCCTGCAACTAAGATACAAGAAGTCTCTTGTGTCCCCAACACACCTAATACAACTAGGAGTTGTATAGGTGCACTAGTTCGGCGAAGAGATGTTAAATGGCAAGTGATATGGATGGCAAAACAAAGTAATATAAATCTGTAATAAAAAGTGCAGCAAGCAAACAAGTGGTAAACGTGAGCACAAATGGTATTGCAATGGTGGAAACAAGGCCTAGGCTTCATACTTTCACTAGTGGCAACTCCCAACAACATTAACATAATCGAATCACATGATATTTCCCATAAAACATGCAATGGAGACGCTGTTGGAAATATGCCCTAGAGGCAATAATAAAAGAGTTATAATTATATTTCCTTGTTCATGATAATCGTTTATTATCCATGCTATAATTGTATTGATTGGAAACTTAAATACATGTGTGGATAAATAGACAAACTTTGTGTCCCTGGTAAGCCTCTTCAGGACTGGCTCGTTGATCAAAGATGACCGCGGTTTCCAGGTCATAGACATGAGTTGTCATTTGATAACGGGATCACATCATTAGGAGAATGATGTGATGGACGAGACCCAAACGTTAATCATAGCTTTTGATCGTGTCAGTTATCGCTATAGTTTTCTGCATGTCAAGTATAAGTTCCTATGACCATGAGATCATGTAACTCACTGACACCGTAGGAGTGCTTTGTGTGTGCCAAACGTCGCAACGTAACTGGGTGACTATAAAGGTACTCTACAGGTATCTCCGAAGGTGTCTGTTGAGTTGACATGGATCGAGACTGGGATTTGTCACTCCGTGTGACGGAGAGGTATCTCCGGGCCCACTCGGTAATACGTCATCTCAATGAGCTCAAAGTGACTAAGTAGTTAGTCACGGGATTATGTATTACGGAACGAGTAAAGAGACTTGCCGGTAACGAGATTGAACTAGGTATAGAGATACCGACGATCGAATCTCGGGCAAGTAACATACCGACGAGACAAAGGGAACTGTATACGGGATTGCCTGAATCCTTGACATCGTGGTTCATCCGATGAGATCATCGAGGAACGTGTGGGAACCAATATGGGTATCTAGATCCCGCTATTGGTTATTTACCTGGGAGTGTCTCGGTCATGTCTGCATAGTTTCCGAACCCGCAGGGTCTACACACTTAAGGTTCGATGACGCTAGGGTTGTTAGTGAGAACAGTGCATGGTTACCGAAGGTTGTTCGGAGTCCCGGATGAGATCTCGGACATGACGAGGGTCTCCGGAATGGTCCGGGGACGAAGATTGATATATAGGATGAGAGTGATCGGAGTCCGGAAGTGTTCCGAGGAGCACCGGGGAGTCGTCGGATGACCGAAAGAGGTTTCGGGGGGTCCCGGCAAGAGTTGCGGGCCCTATGGGCCACAAGTGGGAGACGCAACAGCCCTCATGGCGCTGTGCGCCCCCCCTTGGGCCCTCTCCACCTGCGCCAAGGGGGCTGGGCCCCCCTAGGGCTGCCGCACCCCCTAGTCTTGGTGGGCAAGGCGCCTGGGGGGGGAAACCCTAGCCCTGGCCGCAGCCCTGGCCGCCGCCCC
>LR738711.1:853011073-853028176 GCA_902687465.1 Secale cereale | reverse complement strand
CCCCCTTGGCCGGCCCCATCTGCCTTGGCCGCCGCCCCCTAGGGGGAACCCTAGGGGCGCCCCCTCCCCTCTCTCCCCCCTATATAAAGAGAGGCAGAGGGAGGGCAGCCACACACGTTCGTGCCTCGGCGCTGCCCTCCCTCTCCCACGAATATCTTCATCCAGTTTGCAGTGCTTGGCGAAGCCCTGCTGGAATTCCTCCACCACCATCTCCACCACGCCGTCGTGCTGCTGGATTTCTCCGTCAACTTCTCCTTTCCCCTTGCTGGATCAAGAAGGAGGAGACGTCCCCGAGCTGTACGTGTGAAGAACGCGGAGGCACCGTCCGTTCGGTGCTAGGATCTTCGGCGATCTGAATCGCGGCGAGTACGACTCCATCAACCGCGTTCTTGAACGCTTCCGCTTAGCGATCTACAAGGGTATGTGGATCCAACTCTCCCCTCGTAGATGCATCTCCTAGATTGATCTTGGTGAGCGTAGGAAAATTTTTGTTTCCCATGCAACGTTCCCCAACAGACGCACCCGGAGGTCATTCCTTCGTGGTCAAGAGAGGACGAGAATTATGTAGGGCTACAAAAGCACACCTCAAAGTTCGTAGTTCTCAATCTAAGGATTTCCCAATGTCACCGCGGCCATCCAAAGAGAGTCCCACAATCACCACAACATATGTAAAAGATAGTCAAAGACAAGCACCAAGAGACTCTCAATCTTCAATCAACACACAAGAGAGGAAATCACTCATGAAAATATTTTTCTAATCCATGTCCAATAGACCGCTATCACCTTGGTCTCGGGGATTATACTAGATAAAGACAAGTGAGTACATCAATCCAATACATAGAGGAAGGGGAAATATCATGGGATCACCCTAGATTAACATAGCTTATGATCACAACGAAGATCACATCATGGGAGAGAGAGATAACCACATAGCTACATGTACGAGCCCTCGGCCCCGGAGAAGACTACTCACACATGGACATGGTGAGGAGGAGGTTGATGATGGTGTTGATGGAGAGGTGCAGCCCCGCGAGGAGGAGACGGCCGGCGGCAGCCACGGAGGCGGCGGCGGCAGCCCTAGGGGCAGCGGCTCCTTGGCCCCCCTTCTTCCTTGTGGATGGTGGTGCAATGGTTCTGGTCCTCCCCTCCAAGACGGCGGCTCGGGAGGAGGAAAATTCGTGGCCCTTGGTGACCTAGGTTTCCTCTCTTTATATAGACTCTCGGATTCCCGTCATCAGATTTTGGGCCTTAGTAAAACGGGCTTTACTCGGCCGTCCGGACTCCGATTTGGACGAATTTTATATCCAGAAGCATCGCCTCGAAATTCCCCACAACTTTAGCAACTAGACTTTTTCCGTCTGACATCGTCTTCGGACCGGAACGTGACCATCTTTAAAAATCGTTCTCAGACAGATTTCAGGAAAGTCAGAGTCCTACTCCAATACGACTCCTTTTGCGTTTTTGTCAATTTCCAAGTAATTCCTACACAATAAAGTATAAAACAAGAACATTGTGCACTTTTGCAACCATTAGTAGGTTAGTCCAAATATGATCAAAAGTGTATGGAAGTGCATAAATATCATAGCAATATCACACAAAAAGGCATGGAGCAAGCAGAAATTATAGATACGTTTTGGACGTATCAAGGAGCTCTTCATGCAGCACCTCGCGCGAGTTCCGAGGTGCCCGAAGAACTTGACGGAGAGGTGGCCATCCCCCATCAGCTTGAAGTGGAGGGTGAGCCCGTCCGTCAGGCTGTGGATGCGAGCGAACCTCTTCCATCCTCGGCGAAGATACATCACATGAGGGGTGGGGAAGTCGATGAAGGCTCGCGTGCAATTGATCCCACAACCCCTCATGTGCAACCGCAGCGACTCCGGCGGGTTCACCTCCATCTCCCGCGCAAACGGGGTCGGGAGACGAAGGAGACGGCGCGGCGACCCCCGCATCCTGATGAAGAATTCGCATGGGTCATCTCCAACATGACCTTCCACCGGAGGAGGAACCGCTGGCGGGGGCGAGGCCGGCGAGCCGCCCCGTCTTCCTCTTCCCCGAGCACCCCGGCCTCGCCCACAGCCTCTTCCCCTCGTAGCTGGTTCGGCCACTGCGGGTGCAGGAGAAGGGGGGACGCGCTGCCGAGCAGCGACCCTCTCCGCCACCGTTGAAGAGCCGGGGTTTTCCTTCTTCATGGCGGATAGAAGAAAGGAGCAGAAGCTGAGGGAGAAAGAAGATGGAGGAGTGCGGAGCGCCGTCCCCTCCCTCCGCCCTTTATAAAGGGGCGGGGCTGGAGCTCGACCGCCCCGCTCGGCCAATCAAGACGCAGAAGGCGAGAGGGGCTGGGACCGACCCGCCGCCCCAACCAACGACGGCTCGGTTTCCCGCCTCCACCGCTCGCCACCTTGAACGCATGGAAGGCACGTGGCGAACGCGTGGGACCGAAGGGACGGGTGAGGCGACCTCTCCCCACCCCGTGATCGTGGGGAGTGGACGCCTAGCAGACCGCGTGTCAGGACCCCGATCCTAAGTCACACCGATCTAGCTGTAACACGTCATATCACTTTGCGGCCTCACGCACGGTAACCCCACGGGTGCCACCTTACCTGGCCCGGGACCGTTTGCACATTTTGGCACACGTATATGACAGTGTCGCTAGCATCCATATGACAGAGAACCCGGGCCGACATGGCTAGTTATAAACCAAAAGTGGCACTAAATTACAGAGACAGGCATCCATGACCCAGCAACGAACGTGACGGTCATCAACGTATGAACCCAAGTCGTAGCAAGCTACATGGACTTAAAGGAACAACGCGTGACATTTCCCCTAAGGGACAGACACAGGAACGAAGAAGGACACATGCCGGCCAGCCTACGTGTTCCGAGCAGTAGCAAGCTACCAAGGCTCATTAGAATCACTAGGAGGCATTTCCCTGTAAAGTAGGCTACCAAAGGAAAACAACTAGGTGTCGGATCCCACACATACCAAGCATTTCAAACATACACGCAATATGCTCAATATGTGCAAATACAACATTGCATCATAACAGAACTCTATGACTCAAAGTACTTTATTTAAAAGGCTCCAAGAGCCATACATAACATATCCATACAGGTAGGGGTCACATGACCCAACACTCAAGTCATACAGTCATACAAGCACAAGCGGAAGCTACATGTCTGAGTACAGACAACTTAGAAAATAAAACAGGCTTGGTGTAGCCTGACTATCTACAAGGCCCTTCACAAGCTCCAGATCACCGTCTGGGTGTCAAGCTACTCGTCGACGTCAACGTCTATGTAGAACCCATCAGCAGGGGCAGGGTTCTCCTCTGCAACAGTTATTAAGCAAACATGAGTACAAAGGTACTCAGCAAGTCTTACCACAGAACCTATCATACATGCAACATTGTCAAAGGGGGTAGTGGAGTTTATAGCAGAATGCCAGCTTTGACCTTGGCTAACCTATACTACAACTCTCAACGGATTGCAAGATGTTATTACGTACACGAGTCCTCTACTCACCACATCAATACACTACCGAGGATCCTCTTCCGTCATCCTACGGAAGGCCATCCACGGCATTCACACTTATCTTGAGGCTTTTAGTAGTATCCATCAACTTGTCTATGAACTGTAAGAGTAACCAAGTAGTTCGTACCGCGAACAACGGCTATTCAAATAGATTGATAACCCTGCAGGGGTGTACCTCTTCACACACGCTTTCACCACTTATCGCCGTTTACTCGGCGTGTACTCGGCAACCTTCAAGCGGAAGCCCAGCGAGGGTGTCGGCCACGACCTGACTAACTACTCAAGTCTCTCGTCCAGGTTTATCGCCTATTTGGGTTCCATCCGTGGGGAGATCCGGCCGGGGTGTCGCTCACGGCCCCAAACGATGTGTACAGGGTTCCCGAGTCACCAAACGGGCAACCGGTACACCGTGCCACGTACCTGTCGCATCACAACCCACCCCGAGGGTCAGTGTTGTGCACGACCTCCAGTAAACTATAAACACCAGAAACTAGTTGCAACTCCTGGACAGAGATCAAGGGTAATTAATAAGCCGAGAGGGTCAATTAAGGATCCCAATGCGTGGTAGTAGCTGTAACTTGAACCACACATACAGATCTCGGGTCCTATGGACGATTCCAATGAAACAACCCACCATGTACTCCTACATGGCCTTTCATCGATACCTTTACCAAGCGTATTCCACACTACCTTCTCTTTATCGGTAAGACCATTTCACTCTGATCCATCACCCAGATGAATCAGACCAGACACAATTCTAAGCATAGCAGGCAACATAAACAAATAGCATGGTGGATCACACATCACATGGCTCAATCAACTCCTACACATGCTAGTGGGTTTCAACTATTTACTGTGGCAATGACAGGTCATGCAAGGGAATAGGGTTCAACTACCGCAGCAAGTAGCAGTTTACGCGCTGTTGCCTTAATGCAGTAAAAGAGAGCAGGAGCGAGAAGATTGGGTTTGTATCGGAATGATCAATGATTGCTTGCCTGACAAGGTAGTTGTCGGGTACTGCTCTTCAACTGGATACGCAGCAGTATCCTCGGGAGCAGGACCTAACACAGGGAATACCGGCGATACAATCATTAACAAACAAATGCAACAATATGATGCATGCTCATGACATGGCAAGATGCATGTGTGTTGGCTAATGCAACTAAAACCAGAAGGGTTTGAACCTATTTGTATCAAGGATTCAAATTGGAGTTCAAACTAATATTTAAATAAGTGCATTATCATGTTTTTGATGTATACAGCAAGTTAACTTGTTCAAACATGCATGAAACCAGTGCCATTTGAAAGATTGGATTTTTCTGATCATTTTTCATATATAAATCTTTTCCATCTGAGCTATGGTTGATTTTATATGATTTTTAGAAGTTTTGGGTATTTTCTGGAATTTCCTGAATTATTTTAAATCTAAAAATCCCAGAAAAACCTTTACTGCGTCAGCATGACATCATGCTGACGTCAGCCAGTCAACAGGGCCAGTCCAGGTCAAACCTGACTGGTGGGTCCCTCATGTCAGTGTCTCAGGAGTTAATTCCGGTCATAACCAGGGTTGACTGGGTTTGACTAACAACGGGGGCCCACTGTCAGTGACTGTGGTGGTTAAACTAATTGTTGTTAGCTCCTAAACAATAGGCCACGTCAGCCCGCCGGAGTTTGGTCGGCGGCGACCATTTCGCACGGCGGTGACTCGTCGGAATCCCTATTCCGGCATCCATTTGCCGCGCGGATGGGCTCGGTGTGCTCCTGGTGATGCACCGCATCCAACGGTGCCACTAGTTGGACGAGAGGTCGCCGGAGTCGACGGCGACGAGCTCGTCCGCGGCGGTGCTCGCACGGAGTTGGTCGGGATGGGGTTGTAGTGCACGGTAGGAGGAGCTAAGGCTTGCTTTAGCTTGCTGGTGACCTCCTGAAGCTAATGGCGTGCTCAGCCACGAGGTACGGTGCCTATGGCCACGGCGGTGAGTTGGCCGGCGGCGGTGATCGTCGGTCAGCAAAGGGGGCGGCGGCTACAAGGCCTAAACGAGCCCGTGGAGAGGGGGGTTCGAAGCGTGAGCTCACAGCGGTCGCAGAGGGCGTCGAAGTGAGCTCGGGGACGGTCGGACGACGGCGTACGGGTGGCGGCGATCTCCGGTGCCGGAGGTTGAAGAGGACGGCGAGGAGGACGTTGCGGAGCTCCTGGCGTCGTGTGCGTCGGTGGGGAGCTTCGGGGCGATGTGGCGGAGCTAGTGGTGCTTCGGGGAGGCGAGGGGGTGGCGTAGAGCGCGGTGTCAGCGGTCGTCGGCGACGAGCTCGCTCGGGGGAGCTCGGCGGAGGGAAGAGAGGAGGGGAGAGACACGGGGAAGAGGGGGAAACGGTCGAGGGGGCTTCGTGGCGTCGTTCTAGTCCGTCCAGAGGGCCGAGGGGCCAGCCAGGCAGGCAGGAGGTGGCCGGCGCATCGGCGGCGCTCGCCACCGAGCTGCTTCATGCGCTGGCGCGGCGAAGAAGACGGGGATGCCCCTGGTGGGCCGGGCCGGCTGGGCCAGCAGGTAAGTGGCACAGGTAAGTGTTCTTCCTATTTTCTTTTCCTATTTCTTTTGCAGCTTTGTTCAATTAATAAAAATGCCTAGACATTTTTATAACTCATGACACTTGTCATACCTACTGTATATAATATGAACAGTAGGAAACATTATAGTTCATGATTATTTGAGCATTTAAAATATTTTATAGCATTTAAATGCTCAAATTCAAATAGCATATGATTTAATCCAAAGCCCTTAGATGTCCTAGAAAATTGTGCACCATTTTTGGCAAAGGTTTAAGACCAAGGCAGAAATGATGAACATTTTTGAAGGGCATTTTGGGTACATTGGAAAATATTTTAGCAAACCCTAGTTGTTAGGGGAGGGGTGCCGGGGTTTCTGTTAATCCCATTTCAAGTTTCTTTGAAAGTAGACATGATGCACACTCTAGTCAGGTCCTAATGCAAGTGCTAGCTAGGGATGTGACAACTCACCCCCACTTAAAAGAATCGCGTCCCGAGATTCGGGTTCCTCCGGAAAGAGGGTGGGGTACTCAAGTCGAAGACGATCCACCCTTTCCCAAGTAGCTTCACTCTCGGAATGATGTGACCATTGAACCTTCAGAAACTTGATATTGTGGCGTCGAGTGGTGCGCTCAGTTTGATCAAGAATACGAACGGGGTATTCTCGATATGTGAGATTGTCTTGGAGATCAAGCGTTTCGTGGTCCACTTCGCGGATAGGATCCGAGAAGCAACGCCTGAGTTGAGAAACGTGGAAAACATCATGAACTCTGGAGAGGTGCGGAGGTAGTTCCAATTGGTAGGCAACTTCTCCTCGTTTGGCAAGAATGTGAAAAGGACCGATGAAATGAGGGGCCAATTTGCCTTTGATACCGAAGCGATGGGTTCCCTTAAGAGGAGTAACCCGGCCTTATCGCCGACTTCAAAAGTCACAGCCTTATGATGACTATCATATTGGCTCTTTTGGCGAGACTGGGCTGTTTTCAATCTCTCACGAACGATGCGAACTTGTTCTTCTGCTTCCTGAATCATATCCGGGCCAAAGAATTGTCTTTCGCCGGTTTCTGACCAGTTAAGAGGTGTTCGACACCTTCGTCCATATAGAACTTCGAAGGGAGCTTTACCCAAGCTGGCTTGATAACTATTGTTATAAGCGAATTCGGCAAATGGAAGACACTTTTCCCATTCCATACCGAAAGAAATGACAGAGGCTCGAAGCATGTCTTCCAGAATTTGATTGACTCGTTCCACTTGACCACTTGACTGCGGATGGAAGGCAGTACTGAAAGAGAGATGAGTTCCCATAGCATTCTGGAAACTTTCCCAAAATCGGGAAGTGAAAAGACTTCCACGGTCTGAGTTAATCTCCAACGGTACACCATGAAGTGATACTATTCGAGAGATATATAAGTCTGCTAGCTGGCTAGCGGTAATACTCTCCCGAACAGGCAGAAAATGAGCTACTTTAGAGAGGCGGTCGATAACGACGAAGATAGCATTATTCCCTTTCCTGGACCTGGGAAACCCAGTAATGAAGTCCATACCGACTTTATCCCATTTCCATTCAGGAATAGCTAAAGGCTGAAGGGTGCCAGCAGGCCGTTGATGCTCTGCTTTGACTCGATGGCAAACGTCGCAGTTAGCAATGAATTGAGCGATTTCTCTCTTCATCCTAGTCCACCAGAATCTTTGACGTAGGTCTTGATACATTTTGGTACTACCGGGATGAATCGTGAGAGGAGATTCATGAGCCTCCTTAAGAATCATCTGTCGTAGTTCTGGTTTCTTGGGCACCACCAATCGGTTCTCGAAGTACACAACACCTCGATCATCCATAGAGAAACTTCTAGCAACTCCGCTAGCAATGTTCTCCTTGATCCGAGATATGACTTTATCATACCGCTGGGCAACTATGATTTGATCCATAAGGGTAGGTTTCGCCACCAATGTGGAAAGGAATCCTCGAGGAACAATGTGAAGGTTAAGCTTACGAAATTCCTCGTGGAGGAGTGGTTGACTTTGTTGTAACATTAAATTGTTACAATATGACTTACGACTTAGTGCATCAGCCATGACATTGGCCTTTCCAGGAGTGTAAGTGATTCCTAAGTCGTAGTCGATGAGCAACTCAACCCAACGTCTTTGCCTGAGATTTAGATCCGGTTGAGTGAAGATATACTTCAAACTTTGGTGATCAGTGAAGATTTCACAGCGATTACCAAGGAGGTAATGTCGCCATGTTTTAAGTGCATGGACTACAGCTGCAAGCTCTAGATCATGAGTAGGATAGTTATCCTCATGTGGACGCAACTGTCGGGATGCGTATGCAATCACTTGACGATCTTGCATGAGAATGCAACCTAGTCCTTGTCGCGAGGCGTCGCAATAGATTATAAAATCCTTGGAAAAGTCTGGTGGTACCAGTACAGGTGCAGATGTCAGGCGTCTTTTCAGTTCCTGAAAACTGGACTCGCACTGTGGGGTCCACTCAAACTTTTTATCTTTCTTGAGGAGTTCAGTTAGAGGTTTAGCAACCTTGGAGAAATTCTTGACAAAACGTCGGCAATAGCTCGCTAAGCCAAGAAAACGCCTAACTTGCTTGACCGATTCAGGGGGAGTCCAATCAAGTACGGCTTGAACTCGCTCGGGATTGACAGCAATACCCTTGCCAGAGATCACATGACCTAGATAGGTTACTTCTGGCAACCAAAATTCACATTTAGAGAATTTGGCATAAAGGCGGTGCTCTCGAAGTTTCGTCAATACCAGCCTTAAATGCTCGGCATGATCTTCCTTGTTCTTGGAGAAAATGAGTATATCATCGAGGTATACTACGACGAATTTATCCAAATACTCCATGAATATAGAATTCATTAACCGAGAAAAGGTAGCTGGGGCATTGGTTAATCCGAAAGACATGACGGTGTACTCATATTGGCCATAACGAGTAACGAAAGCCGTTTTAGGAATGTCCCTATTCTTGATTTTGATTTGATGGTAGCCCAACCTCAAATCCATCTTAGAGAAGACTGAGGATCCAGCGAGCTGATCATACAGGTCGTTGATCCTGGGAAGCGGATACTTATTCTTTATGGTGACCAGATTGACAGGTCGGTAATCTACAACCATCCGCTCCGTTCCATCCTTCTTCTTGACGAAGAGGACGGGGCAAGCCCAAGGGGAAGAACTAGGACGGATGAAACCCTTTTGCAAGGACTCATCGAGTTGTTTCTTTAGCTCAGCTAATTCTAGTGGTGCCATCTTATAGGGTCTCCTAGAGATTGGGACAGTTCCAGGGATAAGATCTATCACGAACTCGACATCTCTGTCAGGTGGAACTCCTGGCAGTTCTTCTGGAAAAACATCCGGAAAGTCACGGACTACCGGGATATCTTCGAGTTCTGGTAGAGGGCTGGCATTAAGAGAATAGAGCTGACGTTCAGCCATTCGGGCCAAGACATTAACTATCTTGCCGGATGGATGTGTAAGTTGAACGGTCCTAGTAAAGCAATCAATTTTGGCGTAATGGGTTGTCATCCAATCCATACCCAAAATGATATTTATGTCCGAGGACTTGAGAGCGATTAGAGATGCAAGGAAAACAAGTCTATCGACAAGGATTTCATTTCCATGGCTTACCCTAGAGGTTTGCCACTTTGAACCAGGAGTTTGAATAACCATGGAAGTAGGCATGTCACAAAAAGTCATGTTGTGCAATCGAGCATAGCTCTCAGATATGAACGAATGGGATGCTCCAGTATCGAAAAGAACAGATGCCGGATGGCAGTTTACGAGAAGCGTACCAAGGACGACGTTAGGATCCTCATAAGCTTCTTCGGCAGAAACATAGTTGACATGACCACGTGCAGTGGGGATTGGCTTGACATAGTTCAGCTTGCCGGTGGGCTTACCACGGCCAACGGGTTTTCCTGGCTGATTCTGGGGACAATCACGCATGTAGTGTCCCGGTTCTCCACACTTGAAACAGGTCACAGTGGTGGTGCGTGGAGCAAAGTTGGAGGGTGGACCTCCATAGGTCTTAGCAGGTGCAAACTGTTGAGTTGGGCGAGGCGCCTCATAGGATGGCCTCGGTGTGTACTTGGGTGGTAGAGCAGTGTTAGGAACCCACACACGGCGCTTGTGAGAGCCAGAGCCGGATGAGGAACCAAAGTCTCGAGTATGCTTGCGGGTGGCCTCGAAGTCGGTCTGGCCTGTTTCAGCACAGATGGCCTTGTTAACCAACTTCTGGAAGGAAGTGCACTCGTGCAGACGTAGATCTCGATGGAGTTCAGGGCTGAGTCCCTTGCGGAACCTCGCCTGTTTCTTGGCAGCGGTGGATACTTCCTCAGGTGCATAGCGTGCCAGATTACCAAACTCACGACTATAGCCATCCACAGTTAAACGACCCTGGGTGAAATTGCAGAATTCCTCCCGCTTGCGATCCATGAGACCTTTCGGAATGTGATGTTCACGGAATGCCTCACTGAACTCAACCCAGGTAGTGACTTGGCCAGCAGGACGCATAGCTTCAAAGTTTTCCCACCAAAGACTGGCAGGGCCCTCAAGATGGTAGGCGGCGTAGATAACCTTGTCAGCTTCGGCCACACGGGCAGAGTGTAGCTTGTGGGTGATACTACGTAGCCAGTCATCAGCATCAAGAGGTTCGGTGGAGTGATGGAACTTCGGTGGACACATCTTGATAAAATCGTGGATTGACACCACGTCATTCCTCTGGCGGAACCCAGTGTTCTGCTCTATGCGTTCCAGCAGACGGTTAGTCTCTCTCTTGTTCCGTTCTGCTTCAAGCATAACTTCCGCCAAAGAGGGTGGCTGGGGCAGATTTCCATCTCTAGCCCCACTAGCCTCATCCTGCTCCTGAGCAGCAGGAGTGTTGCGAGTGTTGACCATCCTAGGAAAACAAAACAACGGTTTAGACAAGGATGGCAAAAATTTGACATAGAAGTGCAGAATGTAATGGATGACACGGAATGCAGAGATGTTCATCCGTACGACATGGTAATATAGGAACTGCTATATATACACCAGTGGTCATACACACCATACAAAGTTTAGTACAAGCCAAGGCTAAAGTACAACTGCGGTGAAGGACAATACATCCCATCAGAGACATTCCAAGCTCCTATACATTATTTAACTACACCTCCGGAACTCAGTACACACTAAGTCATATTCCACAAGACGCGCAGGACTGTGGAAATACAACTACTACAATACTACTACAACCACGGCCTAGCTCAGACATTCGCGTAGTAATCCTCGTAAAGATTACCACCATAGCCTGGAAGTGGTACAGACGGATCTTGGAACTCGCGAGCACTCGAAGGCTGTGGACCATAGGGGCATGGGTGTGATCTCGGTCCCGATGCTGGTGGTAACCGACGCCCACGTGGAGGTGTAATACCCCCAACGTCACGCCAATCTATGCGATCAGGCAGACGAGTCCGCACGGGGTACAAATCCCGCATGTCCAGGTATCCGGCGTGCACAGCAGGTGCAAGCCGTGTCAAAGTAGTCCAGTGAGCGGCTCAAGTGTTATACAGCTCCATTCGGAGGGCACGGACCTCACGGTCCCTATCCTCCAACATCTGAACAGTAGTCTGAAGCAGTGGCTCTTCATGAGCAGCATCAGTATACAGACCAGTGTAGTAGCCTTCCTCTCCGGGAAGTGAGGCTGGCATGTAACAGAACTCAGTGTTCAGCAACAGGGCATGCCTAGCACGGAGAATGGTCATCATCGAATAAGCGGCATCCTGTACTGCCATCTTGATGGTAATTTCGAGTCCATAAGACCAATGGATGGGATCGTTAGCTCCAGGATATGAGGGGTATATCCGGACTGTGCAGAAATACTGACTTTGATTAAAATCCCGGTACTGTTCCTCCACGGTGTATTCAGGATACCAGCGATAACCGGTCTCAGTCATCACACGGACTAGCATGGCCGTGTGACCGGGCACATTAATGCACCGAGTCAAACGAACCACTTGGTGAGGGATGCGGCCAGACATCTGAAACACGGAATAATGCAAAGGCATTAGTGTTTCTGGAAGAAATCGGGCAGCATAACAACTGTAAATGCTCAAACAAAGATTTGAGACATCATACAAATGATAGCATAGCCACTCAACAATTCCATATCAAGGTTCCGGTTCAACAATCATCATACTAAAAGGATAGAAACTGAACTGAGGCTTGAAACCAACAATCCTAAGAGTCTACGGATTAGTAACACGTGAACCTAGTAAGGATAAGAGGCCTAGTCCTAAATCCCCGTAGAAAGAATAGACTGACTCGGATCAGAAGGGCATAAGGTAAAGGAGTAAAAAGAGCCTTACGTTCCCTTCCACAATCAATTCCCCTACATATAACTAAGAATTTTTCTACACTCAACATCGACCAGTTTGGCTTGAGAAACCTACAGGCAGTCCAGCTCTAATGCCAACGCTGTCAGGACCCCGATCCTAAGTCACACCGATCTAGTTGTAACATGTCATATCACTTTGCGGCCTCACGCACGGTAACCCCACGGGTGCCACCTTACCTGGCCCGGGACCGTTTGCGCATTTTGGCACACGTATATGACAGTGTCGCTAGCATCCATATGACAGAGAACCCGGGCCGACATGGCTAGTTATAAACCAAAAGTGGCACTAAATTACAGAGACAAGCATCCATGACCCAGCAACGAACGTGTCGGTCATCAACGTATGAACCCAAGTCGTAGCAAGCTACATGGACTTAAAGGAACAACGCGTGACATTTCCCCTAAGGGACAGACACAGGAACGAAGAAGGACACATGCCGGCCAGACTACGTGTTCCGAGCAGTAGCAAGCTACCAAGGCTCATTGGAATCACTAGGAGGCATTTCCCTGTAAAGTAGGCTACCAGAGGAAAACAACTAGGTGTCGGATCCCACACATACCAAGCATTTCAAACATACACGCAATATGCTCAATATGTGCAAATACAACATTGCATCACAACAGAACTCTATGACTCAAAGTACTTTATTTAAAAGGCTCCAAGAGCCATACATAACATATCCATACAGGTAGGGGTCACATGACCCAACACTCAAGTCATACAGTCATACAAGCACAAGCGGAAGCTACATGTCTGAGTACAGACAACTTAGAAAATAAAACAGGCTTGGTGTAGCCTGACTATCTACAAGGCCCTTCACAAGCTCCAGATCACCGTCTGGGTGTCAAGCTACTCGTCGACGTCAACGTCTATGTAGAACCCATCAGCACGGGCAGGGTTCTCCTCTGCAACAGTTATTAAGCAAACATGAGTACAAAGGTACTCAGCAAGTCTTACCACAGAACCTATCATACATGCAACATTGTCAAAGGGGGTAGTGGAGTTTATAGCAGAATGCCAGCTTTGACCTTGGCTAACCTATACTACAACTCTCAACGGATTGCAAGATGTTATTACGTACACGAGTCCTCTACTCACCACATCAATACACTACCGAGGATCCTCTTCCGTCATCCTACGGAAGGCCATCCACGGCACTCACACTTATCTTGAGGCTTTTAGTAGTATCCATCAACTTGTCTATGAACTGTAAGAGTAACCAAGTAGTTCGTACCGCGAACAACGGCTATTCAAATAGATTGATAACCCTGCAGGGGTGTACCTCTTCACACACGCTTTCACCACTTCTCGCCGTTTACTCGGCGTGTACTCGGCAACCTTCAAGCGGAAGCCCAGCGAGGGTGTCGGCCACGACCTGACTAACTACTCAAGTCTCTCGTCCAGGTTTATCGCCTATTTGGGTTCCATCCGTGGGGAGATCCGGCCGGGGTGTCTCTCACGGCCCCAAACGATGTGTACAGGGTTCCCGAGTCACCAAACGGGCAACCGATACATCGTGCCACGTACCTGTCGCATCACAACCCACCCCGAGGGTCAGCGTTGTGCACGACCTCCAGTAAACTATAAACACCAGAAACTAGTTGCAACTCCTGGACAGAGATCAAGGGTAATTAATAAGCCGAGAGGGTCAATTAAGGATCCCAATGCGTGGTAGTAGCTGTAACTTGAACCACACATACAGATCTCGGGTCCTATGGACGATTCCAATGAAACAACCCACCATGTACTCCTACATGGCCTTTCATCGATACCTTTACCAAGCGTATTCCACACTACCTTCTCTTTATCGGTAAGACCATTTCACTCTGATCCATCACCCAGATGAATCAGACCAGACACAATTCTAAGCATAGCAGGCAACATAAACAAATAGCATGGTGGATCACACATCACATGGCTCAATCAACTCCTACACATGCTAGTGGGTTTCAACTATTTACTGTGGCAATGACAGGTCATGCAAGGGAATAGGGTTCAACTACCACAGCAAGTAGCAGTTTACGCTCTGTTGCCTTAATGCAGTAAAAGAGAGCAGGAGCGAGAAGATTGGGTTTGTATCGGAATGATCAATGATTGCTTTCCTGACAAGGTAGTTGTCGGGTACTGCTCTTCAACTGGATACGTAGCAGTATCCTCGGGAGCAGGACCTAACACAGGGAATACCGGCGATACAATCATTAACAAACAAATGCAACAATATGATGCATGCTCATGACATGGCAAGATTCATGTGTGTTGGCTAATGCAACTAAAACCAGAAGGGTTTGAACCTATTTGTATCAAGGATTCAAATTGGAGTTCAAACTAATATTTAAATAAGTGCATTATCATGTTTTTGATGTATACAGCAAGTTAACTTGTTCAAACATGCATGAAACCAGTGCCATTGGAAAGATTGGATTTTTCTGATCATTTTTCATATATAAATCTTTTCCATCTGAGCTATGGTTGATTTTATATGATTTTTAGAAGTTTTGGGTATTTTCTGGAATTTCCTGAATTATTTTAAATCTAAAAATCCCAGAAAAACCTTTACTGCGTCAGCATGACATCATGCTGACGTCAGCCAGTCAACAGGGCCAGTCCAGGTCAAACCTGACTGGTGGGTCCCTCATGTCAGTGTCTCAGGAGTTAATTCCGGTCATAACCAGGGTTGACTGGGTTTGACTAACAACGGGGGCCCACTGTCAGTGACTGTGGTGGTTAAACTAATTGCTGTTAGCTCCTAAACAATAGGCCACGTCAGCCCGCCGGAGTTTGGCCGGCGGCGACCATTTCGCACGGCGGTGACTCGTCGGAATCCCTATTCCGGCATCCATTTGCCGCGCGGATGGGCTCGGTGTGCTCCTGGTGATGCACCGCATCCAACGGTGCCACTAGTTGGACGAGAGGTCGCCGGAGTCGACGGCGACGAGCTCGTCCGCGGCGGTGCTCGCACGGAGTTGGTCGGGATGGGGTTGTAGTGCACGGTAGGAGGAGCTAAGGCTTGCTTTAGCTTGCTGGTGACCTACTGAAGCTAATGGCGTGCTCAGCCACGAGGTACGGTGCCTATGGCCACGGCGGTGAGTTGGCCGGCGGCGGTGATCGTTGGTCAGCAAAGGGGGCGGCGGCTACAAGGCCTAAACGAGCCCGTGGAGAGGGGGGTTCGAAGCGTGAGCTCACAGCGGTCGCAGAGGGCGTCGAAGTGAGCTCGGGGACGGTCGGACGACGGCATACGGGCGGCGCCGGAGGTTGAAGACGATGGCGAGGAGGACGTTGCGGAGCTCCTGGCGTCGTGTGCGTCGGTGGGGAGCTTCGGGGCGATGCGGCGGAGCTAGTGGTGCTTCGGGGAGGCGAGGGGGTGGCGTAGAGCGCGGTGTCAGCGGTCGTCGGCGACGAGCTCGCTCGGGGGAGCTCGGCGGAGGGAAGAGAGGAGGGGAGAGACACGGGGAAGAGGGGGAAACGGTCGAGGGGGCTTCGTGGCGTCGTTCTAGTCCGTCCAGAGGGCCGAGGGGCCAACCAGGCAGGCAGGAGGTGGCCGGCGCATCGGCGGCGCTCGCCACCGAGCTGCTTCGTGCGCTGGCGCGGCGAAGAAGACGGGGATGCCCCTGGTGGGCCGGGCCGGCTGGGCCAGCAGGTAAGTGGCACAGGTAAGTGTTCTTCCTATTTTCTTTTCCTATTTCTTTTGCAGCTTTGTTCAATTAATAAAAATGCCTAGACATTTTTATAACTCATGACACTTGTCATACCTACTGTATATAATATGAACAGTAGGAAACATTATAGTTCATGATTATTTGAGCATTTAAAATATTTTATAGCATTTAAATGCTCAAATTCAAATAACATATGATTTAATCCAAAGCCCTTAGATGTCCTAGAAAATTGTGCACCATTTTTGGCAAAGGTTTAAGACCAAGGCGGAAATGATGAACATTTTTGAAGGGCATTTTGGGTACATTGGAAAATATTTTAGCAAACCCTAGTTGTTAGGGGAGGGGTGCTGGGGTTTCTGTTAATCCCATTTCAAGTTTCTTTGAAAGTAGACATGATGCACACTCTAGTCAGGTCCTAATGCAAGTGCTAGCTAGGGATGTGACACCGCGCCTCGGCCCCATCCAGTCAGCGGGCCACGCCCCCACACCTTCCCCCGTTTATGAGGAAGGCGCGGGCCGCCTCCTTTCACATTTACTACGACGTGATGCATGCGTGCGGAAACCGCCCCCACGCATGCCGCCCACGTCACGCACGCCCCTCCACCCCGCGCCGCTCGCGCGGGCCGTGGGAGGCGGAGCGCGCGAAAATTTTACCACGATGAGAACCGCCCCACCTGCCCGCGCACCGTTCTGGGCCTGGCCCAACAACATGTCGCGCTTATGTGTGGCCCAGGCCCGGGGGCTCCTGTCGGTGTACAAAAAGAGGGGTGCACTTTTTGTACCCCTATGACTGTGCACGGGCAGTCTGAGCCACGGCACCATCGCACCAAGCATGGCAAGGGAGGCAAGCCGGGGCAAGACTAAAGCTTGATGAAGACTGGAGCGACACCAAGAACAAGACCACGAAGAGCAAGGGGATGAAGCGGTTTCCCCCGGCAAGATCCTTGCCGGGGCCGGCTCTGGCAGCCCCGGCAAGGCCCTTGCCGCG
>LR738711.1:852907799-853010844 GCA_902687465.1 Secale cereale | reverse complement strand
GCCTACGGAGCGAATCACCTTTGAGTCCACCACCCCCATGGGGGGAGGATTCGGGAGATATCCCCATGGTGACATGCAGATCTTTGTGAAGACCTTCAAGATCAGATGCAAGGTAAGAAGACGATGACCCTTGGCGGGATCCCAGCCAAGGAAGTCCACAAGGCCCCCGGCAAGCACCTTGCCGGGGATGACAGCAGGCGCCACGGCAAGACCCTTGCCGGGGCCCCGGCAAGGCCCTTGCTGAGGACACCCACGGGGCCACCATCAGGCCCGCACCAACTGGGTTTCCACCGACCCACGCAGCTGCCGACCCAACCAGCTGGACAGGCTCCTGCGTGGCAACCCACAATCTTCATGGAGGCCCGCCGTTGTGCCACCTCAGCTGCCTGTCTGCCAACATGGCACCTCGGGCACCGCTGGCCAAGGCGTGTGTCGACACGAGGAGGAGCGGCGACGGACAAGACGGGCGTCTCCCCTCGTCCCCGATAAAGCAAGGACACCTAAGCAGGGCGCATTAAATGCACCTTGTCCTGTAATGCGAGGGATAACCTCGCATCACTGTACCCTTTCCACCTCCTGTGTGCCACTGTGGCAACCCCTTTTCCCTATAAAAGGAGGCCCGAGGCGACCAGGAGAAGGATTCGGCTTTTCGAAACCCCTCGCAACTCTTTTGGAGCTCCTCGTTAGCTAAAGAACACCAACATATAATCCACCAAAGCAGGAGTAGGGTTTTACGCATCTTTGCGGCCCGAACCTGGGTAAAGGAACCGTGTCCTGATCGTTAGATCCGCTCTTCTCTCAACCCCGCGCCCCGCAACCGTAGTAGTGATTCTTGTGATCCCATAGGTGTCGATCCAAATACACCGACAATTTGCTTGCAAGGCTTATTATGATGTGCATTACCGAGAGGGCCCAGAGATACCTCTCCGACACTCGGAGTGACAAATCCTAGTCTTGATCTTTGCCAACACCACGAACACTTTCGGAGACACCTGTAGAGCATCTTTATGATCACCCAGTTACGTTGTGACGTTTGATAGCACACAAGGTGTTCCTACGGTATTCGGGAGTTGCATAACTCATAGTCATAGGAACATGTATAAGTCATGAAGAAAGCAATAGCAATAAAACTAAACGATCATAGTGCTAAGCTAACGGATGGGTCTAGTCCATCACATCATTCTCCTAATGATGTGATCCCGTTGATCAAATGACAACTCATGTCTATGGTTAGGAAACATAACCATCTTTGATCAATGAGCTAGTCTAGTGGAGGCATACTAGGGACACTCTGTTTTGTCTATGTATTCACACATGTACTAAGTTTCTGGTTAATACAATTCTAGCATGAATAATAAACATTTATCATGATATAAGGAAATATAAATAAAAACTTTATTATTGCCTCTAGGGCATATTTCCTTCAGCCCTCAACTTCAACATGTTCCTAGAGAAAACCAAGCAGAAAGACGATGGTAGCAACTATACGGATTGGGTCCGTAACATGAGGATCATCCTCATAGCTGCCAAGAAAGCATATGTCCTTGAAGCACCGCTAGGTGATGCACCCGTTTTCCCAGCAACTCAAGACGTTATGAACGCCTGGCAGTCGCATAGTGATGATTACTCCCTGGTTCAGTGCGGCATGCTTTACAGCTTAGGATCGGGGCTCTAAAAGCATTTTGAGCAGCACGGAGCATATGAGATGTTCCAAGAGCTGAAAATGGTTTTCCAAGCTCATGCCATGTAATGCCCAGGATGGGACTATACCTCCTACGTGTCGAGGCACGACTTAAAGGTATAAGCCCATTCTGGAATGATCTCAAGTTCGGTATCTTTGCACGACTCATGTAAAAATAGGGATGAAATTGCAAAAGGATAGTTGGCTTACACTCGCCACGTCACACAATACATTACATAAGCATAACATCATTCAAAACATCACAACCCGACTACGGGCGAAGATCCAAAAGAAAGATACCAAAAACATAAAGCCACAGGTCCGAATCGCCCCTAGTAGAAACCACTACTGATCGTCGAAACACGTCACCTACATACGGCCACTCTCTTCATCGAACTCCCGGTGGAGTTCTGATCCATCTCCTGCATCATTCTCGGCTGAACCTGCATCTGGTGTTGTAGTATCTGTGAGCCACGAGGACTCAGCAATCCCATAACCATGGGTATCAAGACTAGCAAAGCTTTATGGGTAGGAAGAGGTAAGGTGGTGAGGTTGCAGCAGCGGCTAAGCATAATATGGTGGCTAACTTACGAGTACAAGAATAAGATGAGCATCTACGCAAACGGTCGCAAACTAGTAGTGATCGCTAAAGATCCTGAACTACCTACGAGTCAAACATAACCCCACCGTGTTCTCTTCTCAAAGTGAAAAGAGACAGTCACGGTTACTCACACAGTTGTGTGTTTTACTTCGGATCCTCTGACAAGTTTTCTACAACCGGACATTAACAAATTCCAATCTGCCACATAACCGCGGGCACGGATTTCGAAAGATCATAACCCTGCAGGGGTGTCCCAACTTAGCCCATCACAAGCTCTCACGATCAGCTGAAGTGATAAATATAATATCATCACCCCTTATCTTAGGGAAATCCGATCAGGCTCGGCATCCCGGTGCACAAGACATTTCGACAATGGTAAAACAAGTCCAGAAAGACCTCCCGGCGTGCCGGCACCCTAATAGTAGCCGCGCGTATCTCGTCTCAGGCCACGACCGGATGGGACATCCTACAGGAGCCAGATACCTCGAGTTTCCCCGAGGCGCTCCCGCAGTCTGCCCGTTTGGGACCAACACCATCAGCACTGGCCCCCCTGCTATGTAGAAAGAATCCCCGGGGACGCGACCCCCTATGCAATTTTAATTAATTAATTAAGTTGTTATTATGAGGCAAATTAAAACCAATGTTGGGCCTTGCTGGAGGAGTTTTATTCAAAGACGAACTGTCGAGGGGTCCCCATATACCCAATCGTGTAAGGAACGCAAAATCAAGGAACATAATGCCGATTTATCGGCGCCTAAGGTGGCATGAGTGGAACAAAACACCGAGCAAAAGGCCAAGCCTTCCACCCATGCCCAGTATATAGGTGTGTTAATATAATAATAGATATTGTGATATTCCAACAACAAGTTCCCTCCTGGAACGATCTTCATCTTCACCTGCAACTAACAACGCTATAAGAGGGGCTGAGCAAGCGGGTAACATAGCCAAACAATGGTTTTTGCTAGGAAGGTGTCAAAGGTTAGAGGTTTCATGGCAACAAGGAGAGGGGCTGACAATAAGACGGGTAGCGCGACATATAACGACAGCATCGAGACAACTAAGCATGGCAATGATAGTAAAGGTATCCAAGGGTATGGTCATCTTGCCTGGGATTTCGCAAGGGAGAAGAACGGGTCCACGAAGTAGTCGAACAGAACCTCACAACTCTGGAACGAACCCGAAGCTAACGAGGAAGCAAACCGAAAAGAAACAAGCAACCCAGTAAACACGCAAGCATAAACATGGCATATGATGCACATCCAAGTATGATGCAAGACAGTTCTATATAGGATGCACCACAAGTCTATACATGAAGCAAAACATGGCAAGGTAGGAAGCACAGAAAAACAACACAAGCCTATATGATGCAATACATGGCAAGGTATGATGCATGACAAGTCTATACAGGAAGCAATACATGGCAAGGTAGGAAGCACAGAAAAATAACACAAGCCTATATGATGCAATACATGGCAAGGTATGATGCATGACAAGTCTATACAGGAAGCAATACATGGCAAGGCAGGAAGCACTCAAAAACTACACAAGTCAACAAGTTTAAATAAGGCCGGAAACTACAACAACAATTCCGGAAAATCCCCATATGCAATTTTAAGCAAACAACAATTCACACATTTTAATGTTGTTAACATGATGCGGATGACATGATCAAGTTTATGCAAAATTTAGTTAAAAGTTAACATAAGAGATAAGAAGCATTTGTCACCGTGGTGGAAAGGGGTGCCACGGCGACGATAACCAAAATGATGCCACGCAACATATCGGTTCCGGTAACTCGTTGAGAGACCGGAGCAAAAGAAAGGTAGCGTGAGCGAGTCGAACAAGATGAAAGGTGGGGTGATCCCGTCACCGGGTTCCCATGGGTTGGCGACGAGGCAACCGAGGAGCATGACAAAAGACAAATCGGGCACGATGCACACAAGTGGAGCATCTCATACAACACACATCGTTTGACCACGGGTCATCATTTCACGCTTATACCTTCGGAACGTTCGTTTCGGGGCGGTTCGAGGTCGTAGAGGAAGTAGTGGTTCACGCGGGTCGTGGTACACGTTCGTAGATGTTCATGTTTCCGTAGAGGTACTTGTCGCGGCATCGGACGTAGTGGTACTTGACGCGTCACATCATGTAGTCGTACACGGGGTCGACGGTAGAGGTACTTGTCGCATCCATCAAGTGTAGTCGTACTCGTTTCTTCACCGAAGGTAGTCGTTCGGGCGTCGAGCATCGAGGTACTTGGCGGGCCGTCGTCTGATGTAGGGGTACACGAGCCGTAGACGTACACAGTGAGGAACTTGACGCCTCCGAGGTCCTTAGACTTGTCCTGGCATGTGACAGCGGGCAGAAGGCATAGCAGCGGCAGGACTCCAGCGCGGCAGGGAGCTCGACGGATGGGGTCGAGCTGGAGAAGCTCGGGCCCTCAGGTGCTGGAGTACAGGAGGCCGAGGTCCAGGTAGCAGCCATGGCGGGCTCAACGAGGGGGGGCTGGAGCAGAGGCCATGGGCTCGGGCGGCGATGAGGAGAGGTTCCGGTGGCCTGGGGGGCGCTGGAGACGAGGCAGGGCCTGGGCGGCGGATGGCGCGGCGACGCTCGGCCTGGCGAGCATGAGGCTCGCGGGGCCTCGACGAGGAGCAGAGGAGGCAGTGCCTCGGCGGCTTCAGGCCCTGGCGACTCGGAGGGCACGAGGAGGAGAACCGGTCGGGCGGCGGCGTCGGGAAGGAAAGGGCGGCGCGGCTGCTCCTGGCGGCGAGGCTGGCCGCGGAGAGGCGCGGGGGACTCCACGGCGAGCACTGCAGGGCAGCGCGACGGAGCAGAGGTGAGGGGCGCGCGCTAGCGAGGGAGCGTGAGGGAGAGGGGCGTCGCGGGGAACAACGAGAGGAGGAGAGGGATCGGGGAAGAAGGGGAATTGGGCGAGCTCAGCGGCGCGAGGGAAAAGGGGACGAGGGAGCGATGGGAGGACGAGAGGGCTCGGTCGCCTAGGGTTAGGAGGAGGCGGTCGGGCCTAGGGAGGGATGGGCCCGACTGGAGGTGGAAATGCAGCCCGGCTCAGCTCTCTCTCTCCCCCTCATATTCTTTTAGAAGAAAAGAATAAGAGAGAAGGAAAAGAAAGAGAAGGTTAAGGAAAGAATTGGGCATGGGGATTATCTTCCCGGACTCACAAAAAATGTAAGGAAATTAAATAAAATCAACGGAAGACTTTTGGGAAAAGAAGATTCAAACAAGTTTGAACAAAAGTCAAACTATTTGAATTCACGAAAACCCTTTTGATGGAATCCAAAAGGGGTGGGATTTGAGGATGTGGCTTAACTCAGCCAATAAGATTCATGGGCAAAGGTTGAGGCCAGAATTGAGAAAGGGAAGGCATGGGGAAAATTATATGCAAGTGTGTTATGGTGAATTCCAAACAAATGGAATATTTAATATAGCTCCCTAAAACCGGGAGGATATGTTATAAAGAGAAGTCACTCTTCCCTCGATTTAAATGGATCGAAGATCCATACAATTTATTTGGTTGAGATGTAAAGATTAATGACATGATGGCATGATGCTATGATGCAATGCAAAATAAATAACACAAGCACAAAAGAAACACACGGGAGAACCTGGAACATCTGGAATCTTCTGGGACGTCGGTCTTCGGGCGTCACAACTCTCCCACACTAACAGAGGATCTCGACCCGAGATCCTGAAGATGGCACCGGATAGAAGAGGATAACGGAAGATGTAAAACAAAGTTGCTTCTTCGACAAACGAGTGAAACCACAAACCTTGAGAGGTTGAACAACTTGAAAGAAAGAATACAACGGAGATGAACGAAGTTAAGAGCACTCCGGTAAAAAGGAGGAACAAGGAACATTATGAGAACCTTGTAGGTTGAAAGACATGAAACAAGAGCTCACGGATGATGAAAGAATTTCAAAACCACTCCGGTTAACCAAGATTGTGAAGGAATAAGAACGAAATAATTTGGACAACATTCCGACTGTAATGGAAGGAATTAAAAAGAGCTTGAGGAGATGGAATGATACTTGATGAAATCAACAACACACTGCCTCTGAATCAATTGAAAGAATGAAAATAGAGGAAAAGCTAGATAGATGACGGAACTTGAATGGAGGACACGACACTCCGGTTAAATAGACAAGCAAGGGAAGAATATGATCTCGATAAAAACGAGATGATGGTTTGGAGAGATCAACATCACAATGCCTCCGGAATGAAAGAATATATACTAGGTCGTTGGAAAGAAAGAACGGAGAAGAAAATGACAACTTCTCCCACGAATGAATTTTGAAAAATCATCCTTACGAAGAAGGGTTGAACGGAGTTGTTGGAAAAATCAACAACAAAAAGAATAAGCTTGTTGTGGGCTTATGGAAAACATCTCAAAATTAAGGTGAAATTCTGCCACTACAAAATGATTGATTTGAGATGAGCGAAGAGATGAAAACTTTTTCCACCGAGGAGAAATGAAGAATTTGGGTCATTTATAAGCACCACAATAGCAACAATCCTTAGGGAAAGCTTTTAGGTGAAATACAACCCAAGATAACTCCAATAAGTAAAAAATGAGGGGTTGAAAGGGTCTCCTAAAGAAAAAAAATGATGGTTTTAAATATCTCATTCTTGATAACTCGTGAATCATGAAACATGAAGGAATTGTCAAGAATGACATAACACCATCTGAAAAGATAAGGTAGAAAGGATTGCAATTGGAAAGCATGATGAAGAATGCTTGAGCTCCAACAAGAATCTTGATGAAGACTACGAGGATGAATTAAAACATGATGAACCACCATGAGAACTCCGGTAATGAAAGCATGAGAAGTGAAAGATGAAAAGAATAAGATTCAAGGTCTGCGATGAATTAGATGGAGGTTTGGAACGGTATAATTGAAATAACTTGGAGCTCCGGAAAACAAGATGAACAACTTAGAACCGAGAATATGATATGATGAACAAGCTCCAGAAAAAAGAATTAAATCACCTTGAAGGAATAACAATAAGAATTATGTCATGCATCTCCTTCACCAATTTAAGTTGATGACAACCAAAGGATTTGGCATACTACTTATTCTCGTTGCAAAGAATTAAAGAGAGATCTTTTACAACCATGGATAAATCTTCAACGAACCACCGGTAGGATTGTGGAAAGAACGAGTGAAATGACATGATAACATAGAAAATAATGTTTAACGAACCACCGTACAAATTGAAATGGAGTGATGACAAAGAATAATCCACCGTAAGGAATTGAAATTGAGTGAATATAAAAGAATGAATCACCGGGAAGAATATGGATACGAACGAAGAGACGTCAATTAAGAATAGTTGGAGGACAAAGTTGAAAAATGAGAACGAAGAAATCTTCTGAAATGATGGCCTTCGGAGGATCACAATGGAAAGAATTCATGAAATGCTTCGGATGGTATAAAAGAATTCCTCACAATCTGAACAATAATGAGGATGGCATGAAGCTAGAACCACGAATCTTCAAGAGAACGGGCCAATATTTAAGAGAAACTCTTCTTCGGTCTTCAAATGTTGAGAATGAAGACGAGAAATGCCATGAAGAATTTCGAGATACTCCGGACGAATGACAAGAGGAAGGTGGAGCTAAAGATGGAAATAATTGAAAACAAGCTTGGAGAAGGCGTGTGACTGATGGGTATCATTCCTACGTCACACTTTGGAAAGAATTTGAGAATAACTCCGGAAAATTAGAAGAGTCAGGTAAGATCCTGGGAAAAGACCTGTGGGTTAGGGCCCACTCAAAGAAATCACCGTTAAAAAAAGATTGCTTAAGAGATATTGCACCGGTTGAATTAAATGGCTTGAATAAGATGACAATCCTCAAAATAGCTTGAACGGATTAAGAATGGAAACGCGAATCTTCTGAGATACCTTGTACACATCGGATATGGATAGGAGAGTTGAATGAATAAGAGAGCCTTCGGATAATAAATTTCAACATCGGAAAACATGTGAAACAAAAGGCACAAATATGATCAATACGAAAGCTTGGATTTAGTCCACCGGAGAAGAATGAAACGGAGAATGATGAACTTGAAGCTCTTGAGCATCTTCACGATAAATCACCGGATAAGAACATTGAAGGAAATGAATGAAGAAATATCACATGAATAAAATGGATATTTCATCTGAGAATTTCTGGCTCCGAGAAGAAGGGTGGGAGGGTGGGGAAAACAAAGACAACTTGGGATGAATGAAACAGACAAATCGTCAGATTTCTCAACGGCGTCCGTATGGAATAACTTGAAGAGAAGGCACACCGATTGAAAAGGATTAACATGAAAATCTCGATGGTCAAGAAGAATTAGCACTCCCATAGAAATATGAGAACACCGATTAGGAAGGTATGGAATCAACACTTGACATCGAAGCAACTCGAATACCAGAATCAAAACAAAAACAAAGGATAGATATGTTGCAGCATAATCTTCACAATATCATCCGAACAGAGAATTGAACGAATGAATTCCGCAGGTACATCAACTTGTTGAGAAGCCACTTGGGAGAACAAAAGGTAAATAAAAAGCAACAAGGAGCAGATAGAACAAATACAAGATAGAAGCTTCGTACCACATATTTGTGTTGAAAGCTCATGGAACGTGTTACAAAAGGGTTTTGCAATCCCCGGATCAGCATAGCCAAGGACCCTTTAAGATGCAACTCCCGATCGGAACAACGCCCATAAAACCACTTCACTCAATGTAGAACCCCGAACTTCATATCATGCACTCGTTGGAAGAATGCCTACGAGCTACTAGATGAACCCACCTATTAATTTCCGAAAGTTTCCAGTTATGCAATCAGGTGTTGGGGATACAGGGGAAGCATCGCGCACTCAACTCTAATCCTACATCCAGCTGTATCCATCCTTCAACACATAACCAGTTATTTCCGGAAACCATTTACCTCGGACCTTCGAAACGCATCTGCTATACAAGCTATGGCAATACTCCCAAACTACCTCCCCAGTACTGGGTGATGTCGGGGTTATCTTGCCACTAACCGCATAGGAGAGTTTTCGATGTCGGCCGTCTTAAGTATTCCAGAACTGCTGCGATATATTTGTGACGACAACACCTCGGAGCTCAACTCCCCGGGACACTACCACAACCCCTAAATGACAGGAGGCATCGAGAACAATGTTCTCGTCACAAAGACATCGGAACAATCCAAACAATACTCACGTGATCCTAAAAAAATTGGTGAATTTTGAGAGTAGAAGAGGCAAGAGTAATCGTCAGGAGTCCTCACCAGAGTAAAAAAGAGATGAGGAGCAAAAGAAATCCTACTCTCTGATATATATATAGGACTCAAAACATTTTCATGTGTGTGCCTAGACTCAACCGTCAACGATTCGATCAATCAGTGGGGGCTCCTAGGTCGGAAAAGGCTCTGATTACCAACTTGTAATGCCCAGGATGGGACTATACCTCCTACGTGTCGAGGCACGACTTAAAGGTATAAGCCCATTCTGGAATGATCTCAAGTTCGGTATCTTTGCACGACTCATGTAAAAATAGGGATGAAATTGCAAAAGGATAGTTGGCTTACACTCGCCACGTCACACAATACATTACATAAGCATAACATCATTCAAAACATCACAACCCGACTACGGGCGAAGATCCAAAAGAAAGATACCAAAAACATAAAGCCACAGGTCCGAATCGCCCCTAGTAGAAACCACTACTGATCGTCGAAACACGTCACCTACATACGGCCACTCTCTTCATCGAACTCCCGGTGGAGTTCTGATCCATCTCCTGCATCATTCTCAGCTGAACCTGCATCTGGTGTTGTAGTATCTGTGAGCCACGAGGACTCAGCAATCCCATAACCATGGGTATCAAGACTAGCAAAGCTTTATGGGTAGGAAGAGGTAACTTGGTGAGGTTGCAGCAGCGGCTAAGCATAATATGGTGGCTAACTTACGAGTACAAGAATAAGATGAGCATCTACGCAAACGGTCGCAAACTAGTAGTGATCGCAAAAGATCCTGAACTACCTACGAGTCAAACATAACCCCACCGTGTTCTCTTCTCAAAGTGAAAAGAGACAGTCACGGTTACTCACACAGTTGTGTGTTTTACTTCGGATCCTCTGACAAGTTTTCTACAACCGAACATTAACAAATTCCAATCTGCCACATAACCGCGGGCACGGCTTTCGAAAGATCATAACCCTGTAGGGGTGTCCCAACTTAGCCCATCACAAGCTCTCACGATCAGCTGAAGTGATAAATATAATATCATCACCCCTTATCTTAGGGAAATCCGATCAGGCTCGGCATCCCGGTGCACAAGACATTTCGACAATGGTAAAACAAGTCCAGCAAGACCTCCCGGCGTGCCGACACCCTGATAGTAGCCGCGCGTATCTCGTCTCAGGCCACGACCGGATGGGACATCCTACAGGAGCCAGATACCTCGAGTTTCCCCGAGGCGGTCCCGCAGTCTGCCCGTTTGGGACCAACAGCATCAGCACTGGCCCCCCTGCTATGTAGAAAGAATCCCCGGGGACGCGACCCCCTATGCAATTTTAATTAATTAATTAAGTTGTTATTATGAGGCAAATTAAAACCAATGTTGGGCCTTGCTGGAGGAGTTTTATTCAAAGACGAACTGTTGAGGGGTCCCCATATACCCAACCGTGTAAGGAACGCAAAATCAAGGAACATAATGCCGGTTTATCGGCGCCTAAGGTGGCATGAGTGGAACAAAACACCAAGCAAAAGGCCAAGCCTTCCACCCATGCCCAGTATATAGGTGTGTTAATATAATAATAGATATTGTGATATTCCAACAACAAGTTCCCTCCTGGAACGATCTTCATCTTCACCTGCAACTAACAACGCTATAAGAGGGGCTGAGCAAGCGGGTAACATAGCCAAACAATGGTTTTTGCTAGGAAGGTGTCAAAGGTTAGAGGTTTCATGGCAACAAGGAGAGGGGCTGAGAATAAGACGGGTAGCGCGACATATAACGACAGCATCGAGACAACTAAGCATGGCAATGATAGTAAAGGTATCCAAGGGTATGGTCATCTTGCCTGGGATTCCGCAAGGGAGAAGAACGGGTCCACGAAGTAGTCGAACAGTACTTGTCGCGGCGTCGGACGTAGTGATACTTGACACGTCACATCATGTAGTCGTACACGGGGTCGACGGTAGAGGTACTTGTCGCATCCATCAAGTGTAGTCGTACTCGTTTCTTCACCGAAGGTAGTCGTTCGGGCGTCGAGCGTCGAGGTACTTGGCGGGTCGTCGTCTGACGTAGGGGTACACGAGCCGTAGACGTACACGGTGAGGAACTTGACGCCTCCAAGGTCCTTAGACTTGTCCTGGCATGTGACAGCGGGCAGAAGGCATAGCAGCGGCAGGATTCCAGCGCGGCAGGGAGCTCGACGGACGGGGTCGAGCTGGAGAAGCTCAGGCCCTCAGGTGCTGGAGTACAGGAGGCCCAGGTCCAGGCAGCGGCCATGGAGGGCTCGACGAGGGGGGCTGGAGCAGAGGCCATGGGCTCGGGCGGCGATGAGGAGAGGTTCCGGTGGCCTGGGGGCGTTGGAGACGAGGCAGGGCCTTGGCGGCGGACGGCGCGGCAACGCTCGGCCTGGCGAGCATGAGGCTCACGGGGCCTCGACGAGGAGCAGAGGAGGCAGTGCCTCGGCGGCTTCAGGCCCTGGCGACTCGAAGGGCACAAGGAGGAGAACCGGTCGGGCGGCGGCGTCGGGAAGGAAAGGGCGGCGCGGCTGCTCCTGGCGGCGAGGCTGGCCGTGGAGAGGCGCGGGGGACCCGGCGGCGAGCACTGCAGGGCAGCGCGATGGAGGAGAGGTGAGGAGCGCGCGCTAGCGAGGGAGCATGAGGGAGAGGGGCGTCGCGGGGAACGACGAGAGGAGGAGAGGGATCGGGGAAGAAGGGGAATTGGGCGAGCTCGGCGGCACGAGGGAAAAGGGGACGAGGGAGCGATGGGAGGACGAGAGGGCTCGGTCGCCTAGGGTTAGGAGGAGGCGGTCGGGCCTAGGGAGGGATGGGCCGGACTGGAGGTGGAAATGCAGCCCGGCTCAGCTCTCTCTCTCCCCCTCATATTCTTTTAGAAGAAAAGAATAAGAGAGAAGAAAAAGAAAGAGAAGGTTAAGGAAAGAATTGGGCATGGGGATTATCTTCCCGGACTCACAAAAATGTAAGGAAATTAAATAAAATCAACGGAAGACTTTTGGGAAAAGAAGATTCAAACAAGTTTGAACAAAAGTCAAACTATTTGAATTCACGAAAACCCTTTTGATGGAATCCAAAAGGGGTGGGATTTGAGGATGTGGCTTAACTCAGCCAATAAGATTCATGGGCAAAGGTTGAGGCCAGAATTGAGAAAGGGAAGGCATGGGGAAAATTATATACAAGTGTGTTATGGTGAATTCCAAACAAATGGAATATTTAATATAGCTCCCTAAAACCGGGAGGATATGTTATAAAGAGAAGTCACTCTTCCCTCAATTTAAATGGATCAAAGATCCATACAATTTATTTGGTTGAGATGCAAAGATTAATGACATGATGGCATGATGCTATGATGCAATGCAAAATAAATAACACAAGCACAAAAGAAACACACGGGAGAACCCGGAACATCTGGAATCTTCTGGGACGTCGGTCTTCGGGCGTCACATGCCCGAGTCGAGAGATATGAGGTCTCCGACAAATTCTACAGTTGTAAGATGGAGGAGAATAGTTCTGCAACGAACATATACTCAAAATGTCTGGATTGCACAACCGCTTGTATCAGCTGGGAATTAATCTCCCAGATGACGCGGTCGTTGACAGAATCCTTCAGTCGCTCCCACCTAGCTACAAGAGCTTTGTGATGAACTTCAATATGCAAGGGATGGAGAAGTCCATTCCCGGGGTATATTCAATGTTGAAATCAGCAGAGGTGGAGATCAAAAAGGAACATCAAGTGTTGATGGTGAATAAAACCACTAAGTTCAAGAAAGTCAAGGGTAAGAAGAACTTCAAGAAGGACGGCAAAGGAGTTGTCGCGCCCGGTAAGCCAGTTGCCGGGAAGAAGCCTAAGAATGGACCCAAGCCTGAGACTGAGTGCTTTTATTGCAAGGGAACGGGTCACTGGAAGCGGAACTGCCCCAAATACTTAGCAGATAAGAAGGACGGCAACATCAAAGGTATATGTGATATACATGTTATTGATGTGTATCTTACCAGCACTCGTAGTAGCTCCTGGGTATTTGATACCGGTGCAGTTGCTCACATTTGTAACTCAAAGCAGGAGCTGCGGAATAAGCGGAGACTGATGAAGGATGAGGTGACGATGCGTGTCGGGAATGGTTCCAACGTCGATGTGATTGTCGTCGGCACGCTACCTCTGCATCTACCTTCGGGATTAGTTTTAAACCTCAATAATTGTTATTTAGTACCAGCTTTGAGCATGAACATTGTATCTCGATCTCGTTTAATGTGAGATGGCTACTCATTTAAATATGAGAATAATGGTTGTTATATTTATATGAGAGAAATGTTTTATGGTCATGCCCCGCTGGTCAAATGGTTTATTATTATTGAATCTTGAACGTGATGTTACACATATTCATAGTGTGAATGCCAAAAGATGTAAGGTTGATAATGATAGTCCCACATACTTGTGGCACTACCGCCTTGGTCATATTGGTGTCAAGCGTATGAAGAAGCTCCATGCAGATGGACTTTTGGAGTCTCTTGATTATGAATCATTTGACACGTGTGAGCCATGCCTCTTGGGCAAGATGACCAAGACTCCATTCTCCGGAACAATGGAAATCATACATACAGATGTGTGCGGTCTAATGAGTGTTGAAGCTCACGGTGGCTATCGTTATGTTCTCACCCCCACTGATGACTTGAGTAGATATGGTATGTCTACTTGATGAAACACAAGTCTGAGACCTTTGAAAAGTTTAAGGAATTTCAGAATGAGGTTGAGAATCAACGTGACAGAAAAATAAAGTTCTTACGATCAGATCGTGGAGGAGAATATTTAAGTCGCGAATTTGGCATGCACCTAAGGAAATGTGGAATTGTTTCACAATTGACGCCGCCTGGAACACCTCAACGTAATGGTGTATCCAAACATCGTAATCGTACTCTGTTGGACATGGTGCGATGTATGATTTCTCTTACCGACTTACCGCTATCATTTTGGGGTTAAATAGTGCATCGTCTAAATCCGTTGATACAACACCATATGAACTATGGTTTGGGAAGAAACCTAAGTTGTCGTTTCTAAAAGTTTGGGGATGCGATGCTTATGTCAAGAAACTTCAACCTAGAAAGCTCGAACCCAAATCCGAAAAATGTGTCTTCATAGGATACCCTAAGGAAACTATTGGGTATACCTTCTACCTCAGATCCGAAGGCAAGGTCTTTGTTGCCAAGAATGGATCCTTTCTGGAGAAAGAGTTTCTCTCGAAAGAAGTGGGAGGAAAATGGAACTTGATGAGGTGATTGTCACCCCTTCCGAACCGGAAAGTAGCGCAGCGCAGGAAGATGTTTTGGTGGTGCCTACACCGACTAGAGAGGAAGTTAATGATAATGATCATGAAACTTCGGATCAAGTTACTGCTGAGCTTCGTAGGTCCACAAGGACACGTTCCGCACCAGAGTGGTACGGCAACCTTGTCCTGGAAATCATGTTGTTAGACAACGGTGAACCTTCGAACTATGAAGAAGCGATGGTGGGCCCGGATTCCAACAAATGGCTTGAAGCCATGAAATCCGAGATAGGATCCATGTATGATAACAAAGTATGGACTTTGGTTGACTTGCCCAATGATCGGCAAGCCATAGAAAATAAATGGATCTTTAAGAAGAAGACTGACGCGGGTGGAAATGTGACCATCTATAAGGCTCGGCTTGTCGCTAAAGGTTATCGACAAGTTCAAGGAATTGACTACGACGAGACTTTCTCTCCCGTAGCGATGCTGAAGTCCGTCCGCATCATGTTAGCAATTACCGCATTCTATGATTATGAGATATGGCAAATGGACGTCAGAACGGCATTCCTTAACGGCTTCATTAAGGAAGAAATGTATATGATGCAGCCGGAAGGTTTTGTCGATCCTAAGAATGCTAACAAAGTATGCAAGCTCCAGCGCTCCATCTATGGGCTGGTGCAAGCATCTCGGAGTTGGAACATTCGCTTCGGTGAGGTGATCAAAGCGTTTGGGTTTATACAGACTTGGGGAGAAGCCTGTATTTACAAGAAAGTGAGTGGGAGCTCTGTAGCATTTCTCATATTATATGTGGATGACATATTGCTGATGGGAAATGATGTAGAATTCTTGGAAAGCATAAAGGCCTAGTTGAATAAATGTTTTTCAATGAAGGACCTTGGAGAAGCTGCTTACATATTAGGCATCAAGATCTATAGAGGTAGATCAAAACGCCTCATTGGTCTTTCACAAAGCACATACCTTGACAAGATATTGAAGAAGTTCAATATGGATCAGTCCAAGAAAGGGTTCTTGCATGTATTGCAAGGTATGAGATTGAGCACAGCTCAATGCCCGACCTCCGCAAAAGATAGAGAAAAGATGAGTGTCATCCCCTATGCCTCGGCCATAGGTTCTATTATGTATGCCATGCCGTGTACCAGACCTGGTGTGAACCTTGCCATAAGTTTGGTGAGGAGGTACCAAAGTGATCCCGGAATGGAACACTGGACAGCGGTCAAGAACATCCTGAAGTACCTGAAAAGGACTAAGGATATGTTTCTCGTTTATGGAGATGACGAAGAGCTCGTTGTAAAGGGTTACGTCGATGCTAGCTTCGACACAGATCTGGATGACTCCAAGTCACAAAACGGATACGTGTATATTTTGAATGGCGGGGCAGTTAGCTGGTGTAGTTGCAAGCAAAGCGTCGTGGCGGCATCTACATGTGAAGCGGAGTACATAGCTGCTTCTGAAGCAGCGCAGGAAGGAGTCTGGATGAAGGAGTTCATCACTGACCTAGGAGTTATTCCAAGCGCGTCGGGCCCGATGACTCTCTTTTGTGACAACACTGGAGCTATTGACATTGCCAAGGAGCCTAGGTTTCACAAGAAGACCAAGCACATCAAGCGCCGTTTCAACTCCATCCGAAATTATATTCAAGATGGAGACATAGATATTTGTAAAGTGCATATGGATATGAATGTCGCAGATCCGTTGACTAAACCTCTTCCACGAGCAAAACATGATCAACACCAGAACTCTATGGGTGTTCGATTCATCACAATGTAACTAGATTATTGACTCTAGTGCAAGTGGGAGACTGTTGGAAATATGCCCTAGAGGCAATAATAAAATGGTTATTATTATATTTCCTTGTTCATGGTAATTGTCTATTGTTCATGCTCTAAATGTATTATCCGGAAATCGTAATGCATGTGTGAATACATAGACCACAACATGTCCCTAGTGAGCCTCTAGTTGACTAGCTCGTTGATCAATAGATGGTTACGGTTTCCTGACCATGGACATTGGATGTCATTGATAACGGGATCACATCATTATGAGAATGATGTGATGGCAAGACCCAATCCTAAGCCTAGCACAAGATCGTGTAGTTCGTATGCTAAAGATTATCCAATGTCAAGTATCCTTTCCTTAGACCATGAGATTGTGCAACTCCCGAATACCGTAGGAGTACTTTGGGTGTGCCAAACATCACAACGTAATTGGGTGGCTATAAAGGTACACTAGGGTATCCCCGAAAGTATCTGTTGGGTTGGCACGAATCGAGACTGGGATTTGTCACTCCGTATGACGGAGAGGTATCTCTGGGCCCACTCGGTAAGACATCGTCGTAATGAGCTCGGTGTGGCTAAGGGGTTGGTCACGGGATGATGTGTTACGAAACGAGTAAAGAGACTTGTCGTAACGAGATTGAATAAGGTATCGATATACCGACGATCGAATCTCGGGCAAGTACTATACCGGTAGACAAAGGGAATTGTATACGGGATTGATTGAATCCCCGGCATCGTGGTTCATCCGATGAGATCATCGTGGAACATGTGGGAGCCAATATGGGTATCCAGATCTCGCTATTGGTTATTGGCCAGAGAGGTATCTCGGTCATGTCTGCATGGTTCCCGAACCCGTAGGGTCTGCACACTTAAGGTTCGGTGACACTAGAGTTGTTATGGGAATAGTATGTGGTTACCGAAGGTTGTTCGGAGTCCTGAATGAGATCCCGAACGTGACGAGGAACTCCGGAATGGTCTGGATGCGAAGATCGATATATTGGACGAAGGGTATTGGAGTCCGGAATTGTTCCGGGGGTACCGGGTGACGACCAGCGTGTCCGAAAGTGGTTTTGGAGGCCCCGGCAAGCGTTGGGGGCCTTATGGGCCAAGAGGAGGGGGCACATCAGCCTACTAAGGGGCTGAGCGCCCCTCCCACCCCATCTCAAGTAACCTGGACAGGTGGGGGCGCCTCCCCAAGGGCAGCTGCCCCTCCCGGCTTGGGGGGCAAGTTTCCTAGGGGTGGGGGCGCCCAAACCCATCTAGGGTTTCCCCTGTGGCCGCCGCCCCTCCCCTAGGGAAACCCTAGGGCGCCTCCTCCTCCATATATAGTGAGGGAGAGAGAGGGAAGCCGCACCCCTTCCCTGGCGCAGCCCTCTTCCCCTCCCAACTCCTCCTCTTCCTCCGTAGAGCTTGGTGAAGCCCTGTCGGAGAACTACAAGCTCCACCACCACACCGTCATGCTGTCGGAGCTCTTCCCCAACTTCTCCTTCCCCCTTGCTGGATCAAGAAGGAGGAGACGTCCCTGGGCTGTACGTGTGTTAAACGCGGAGGCACCGTTGTTCTGCGCTTAGATCGGAATCGACCGCGACCTAAATCGCTGCGTGTACGACTCCACCAACCGCGTTCTTGTAACGCTTCCGCATCGCGATCTTCAAGGGTATGAAGATGCACTCCCTCCCTCTCGTTGCTAGTAAACTCCATAGATGGATCTTGATGATGCGTAGGAATTTTTTTGTTTTCCTGCAACGATCCCCAACACCCGGTCTCCCACAACTACCATGAGACCGGTTAAATAGAAAACCTATCAAGGGCAAACCATTGCCTTGCACATAGTCCACTTGAGCTAGATGATGACGATCTTGACTTCCTCAAGTTGGACCACCTTTCTTGATTGCGTTGGCACGATGAAGACTAGTAGATTGCTCCCCCATACTCCAGTATGGGTGAGCCACTCTTCGGCACATCTTCACAAGTCCATTGCCACCACAATGGACGGCAAGCTTCAAGCATATGATCTCTTCGTGATAATCCACTTGAACTTGCACACCGCAACCTAACCCCACAAAGAACTCTCACGAATACCATGGGTTGGTACACAAAGCGTAATTGACAATCCTTACCATACCATGGGATCGCTTGATCCCTCGCGGTACATCTTCTACGCTTTGTGTGCTGATCAACTTGATTCACTCTTTGACTTAGTCTTGATCAACCTCTCTGTAGGATCGAAAGTATGTCTAGAGGGGGGGTGATTAGACTACTTGACCAAATAAAAACCTAGCCTTTTCCCAATTTTAATTCTTGGTAGATTTTAGCAATTATGCACAAGTCAAGCACTCAACCTACACATGCAATTCTAAGAGTGTAGCGGTGGAATGTAAAGCAATTGCATATGAAGGTAAAGGGAGGGGTTTGGAGAGTGCAAACACAAGTGTAGACACGGATGTTTTTTACTCGTGGTTCCGATAGGTGGTGCACTGCAAGAGATTTCCAATGTCTAGGTGACACTGAACGTCGTCTCTGTCATTGAATAACTTGACTGCACTACAAGAGATTTCCAATGTCTTCAACTCGGAGAAATAGGTAGTTGTAGGTTTTTGAGCACCACTTCGGAAATACGTCTATGTATCACCTAGACCCTCTTTGACAGTACGGTTTTCCTATGAGTCAAATAAAGAAGAAAGAAACTATGGAAACAAAGTCTTCAAGCTCCAATTCTTCACTTCAATTTCTTAAAATGTCAGACCAAATTCTTCACTTGGAGAAATACATTATTAGAGGTCGTCTTTCGTCGGTTAAACCAAATCTTCAGGGTCTATAACTCATGTGTACACTCACAAACACATTAGTCCCTTAACCAGTTTGTCTTCAATACACCACTAAGGGTGCACTAGATGCACTAAGAGACTCAAGGCTCTATTAGCCGGCAAATTACCCGAAATGGGGGTGTTAAGGAGCCGCTCATCCGCCTCATGCTGCTCTCGGGTGAGGGGGTCCTCATCAACCGCGTCACCGTCGACTTTGGCGGGTGGGCCAGCAGCTGCCCGCCTGCGACGTCTCGGGAGGTGACGCGGTGTACCAGCCATGAAGACTTCTGCCACGGACGATTGTGACCCGCGGCTCTCTTCTGCCTCAGAGGCGGACTCCAAGAGAGGAAAAATAGACTCAGAATCCATCATCCCCATGAGCCGGCTGGAACTGAAGATGAAGCCAATCGCACCATATCGTCGTTAGACGCTTGCCCCATGGTGGGCTCCAACTGTCGTGGATATAATCCTAACAATACTAGGGGTTAGGAATGTAGAGGCAATCGTATCTATCAAACGGTGCAGTTGAGAGTACGCTCAAGGATTTATACAAGTTCGGGTCCTCTGCGGTGGAGGTAATACCTTACTCTTGTGGTGCTCTTTTTCTTGGCGTAAGGTACAATGTATGGATGTTCAACCTCTAGCCTGAAGCTTCCCATCTGGCTTATATATAGTGCACCAGGTAGGGGTACATAACAGGCTACTATTAATGTTGTTCATGGTCTTAGGTGTGGCCGACTGTTTCATGGCATTTATTACTGGTAACTACCGTATTTAACTAGATTATATCACAGTTGGATAACTTTCGTCATTAAGACATCATGGGCAAGTGGCATCCTAGGTAGCCGCCGACTGGTGGTCTAGCCGACTGTTCCCTTCGTCTTCGGTCCATTGTTAGTGCCTCGCTGTCGGCTGGCCAGTATCTGCTGTAAAGATTTAGCGCGTGGGCCATCCTCTTTATCTTTGATGGGTTGATGACGAAGCCCCTTGGACCATGGTCTTCTGGGCCGAATCTTGTACGGGTCATGGGCCTCTGGTGGGTCATTCATATACTTGGCCTATCCTGTACTAGTACAAATGCCCGTGCGTTGCAACGGGCTTTAAATCTTGCAAAGCTATTTCATGTGTCATTTGGTACAATTTTTTTTTCTATTTGGAATCGTTGTGATTTATTAACCAGCATGATAACACACGCGGGGGACATGGAACCATGTTTTACAAATGGGCAGTGTTAGGCGCCGGCGTGCCGGCCTAGTTTTCCACCGGTTGAGTCCCGACCGTTCGATCTAACTTAAAAAATAGTCGTTTGATCTGGCATCTCCTCCCTCCCCGAGTCGTCTTCAACCTCTCGCGTGCGCGCCTCCGCCCCATCCGCCTCCGTCCCTGTGCCCCATGCGCCTCCGCCTCTGCGCACAGCTCCGCGAGGGTGCCGCTCGCCGCTCGCACCCGACGCCCCACGACCCCTCTGCGGCTCGTACCCGGCGCCTCACAACCCCCCTCGTGCAGCTCCCCCTCAACATGATTGCAACTCCGTCGTAGATTGGTTGCAACTCCTACAATTGACGCTCCATGGATGTAGCACCGCCGCCGCCGGAATTGCGTGGTCAACGACCACCAGTAAAAAAATGACATTGAATGGATGTAGCAATTTTTTTCCCTATAATCACAAAACACATCACCGATCGTAACAAAAATGACAGATTGCTGCAGCAAAATCGTTGTTGCCGCCGTCGCGAGGTCACAACTCCGCCTGCTGGATGTAGCAAAAAAAACATTGCCGGTGGTAGCAAAATCCAACTACGGTTGAAGCTTTTTTCATGCCGGTCGAAGCTTTTTCCTGTTGACAGTAGCCAACCCTAGCACCGACATTTGTTGTTTGAAGCTTTTTTCAACGCAGGTTGAAGCTTTGTGCGACACCGGATGTAGCTTTTTGTTGTGGCGTTTGTTGGTTCCAACATTTGTCGTCGCTGGTTGAACCTTTTTGCCACATCGGTCATAGCTTTTCAGGACGCTGGTTGCAACATCAGGGGTGTCCGCCACTTGGTGCTCCCAGCTCGTCGTCCGCCTCGAGATTGTGAGCCATGAGCGACCTACTTGTGAGCTCGCACGTGATGCCCCTTGTCGTAGTAGCGCCAGTGCTCGGTCCCGTCGTGTGCGGCCATGGCTTACGAGCTCCTCGACCCAGCCGATCCTAGCCGCAGCGCTCGTCGCCTTTTTTTGCTAGGAGCAGTGTCGCCCTGTCCTCGCCGCACTTGCCGGCCATGGCGCCGCCTACGCTCATCGCCCCGGCCGCCCGCACTCGTCACGCCGGCCGCCGCGCTCGCCACCCCGGCCACCCGCACTCGCCGGCATACGCGTGAAGGAAAAGTGTGCCTCGTCAAAAAACTGTTGCGGGTCCCACGCGCTAGCCCCTCGCACGATGAAGCGACCGACCGAAAAATTCGGCCGGCGTGTAGACAAGAGTTTCCTTTACAAATCTTATTCGTACAACCTTCCTTAGCTAAAAGATGGGCAACTTTGTTTGCCAAACGACGCACCCAGCAAACCTTGGACTCCGTGAAGTCCTGAAGAAGTTCTGTGTCATTACGCACCATTTTTTTATATCCAGTTCTAATAAATGTATGTATTAATGATGCACTGATTATTGCTTCTCGTTTGATTTTTTTTTTGTTAAGAAGCCACCTTGGCATTCTTCTAATTGAAGAGTAGTTCATGGAATAGTCTCTGAATCCGTTCTTTTTTTCTTCTCGGAAAACACAATTTTGTTTAATGAAAATAAATACTTTATTAAAAATTAGAAAACAGTGAGTTCTTTTTGGAACATTTCTAAATGCATTTTTTAATGGAAACTTTTGGAGTTTTGACCAGTTTTTAAAAAGTGTGAATATATATAACTGCGTACCTATTATAACACTATTTTACTATGTTGATTTTTTTTAGATATATAAGTTTGTTGTTTGGTTTGGAATCGTTATTCTTGTATTTTTCTTTATTTGGGCTTGGCCCAAACAAAGCACTTGACATAGACACTTCACGTACACGGAGAACACTTTGGTATTAAATAAAAAGGACTGTCTATATTACAATCGACTGAAATTGAATTTGGCCTTCTATCAAATATGCGCTCTATGATCCATGAGCAAGCAATGAAAGGGCAAAAAAGCAACATTGCCACGCCATTTTTCTCACGACCTTCTCCATGTTGTTGACAGTTTTGTTTTCTTCACAACACTTTTGGAAGAAAACCTGAAATTCTCATGGCATTATCAAGGATCTCAATTTGCTTGAAACCGGAACAATTCACATAAAATAAGTTATTCAACTACCAGGACAGACAAGATGCTACAGAAAACCAGTTTGATGATACAGGACCGTACAACCCTGTAACTGTAAGTTACAACAATGTACATCAAGACAGCAAGCTACATAAAGCTTCAGACAATGTACGGGAAGACAGCAAGCTACATAAAGTTTCTCTAGATAAAGCCAGTATTGATCCAACTTCTTCAAATCCATGGAAAGTGGGACTTCTTGACAATCTAAGCTTGGACAAGGTAATTAAGAAACATCAAGTAGAGAAACTGAAATGTAAACACATATCCAGGTTGCATCAGCAACAAAAATTCCTGAAGAAAAGAAATAAATAAAAAGCATACAATTGTTGTAGGTTAGTTGAAGATGAAGGATCCATCATGTTATGGGGAAATTCATACACTTCAAACAATGTGCCACATGTGTGGAACATAAAGAGAGTAATAATGAAGCTGAGAAAGCATGGATAACCATCAGTTACGGCAGACTGAAAAGGAAGATGAGTATTTAAATGAAGAGGGTATTGAGACTTCTTGGGAAATGGAAATACTATAGCACACGAAGGAAATGTCATGAACACTGAGAGCATTATAATGCCACACCTAGAAATGGAGTTCAACACAAGAGAAGGACAAGAATTCTTCGACTTCTATTTGAGTGTCGCTGGAAGTTACCATTGTTGCAGCATCGAGGTACAATGAGTATGAAAGAATCACAATGAACTGTAACAAACAAGGCAAAGCAAAAGAAGTAGAAAGAGAAAGTATAACCTATTAGGAGGACAACAGTTATAGAAAAATCAGAGTGCTGGGTAGTGATGGTGATCTCAGAAAGCGGTGGCCACTGGAAAATTCACTATCATCTCACTGTAAAAACAGCAATGACAAAAGAACTACTAAAATTTACAGAAGATATAGGACCATAAATCCATCATCAATGTATTATAAATTAAACACCAGGAAACTGTAATATACATTCAAAAAAATTCATGTGATCAAGCATTCTGTATGAACTCACTGTACGAACAAGAATGACACGCTATATGGAGCTACATCTACTACAGTAAATTACAAAATCTATAGGGCAGTGTAAATCCACCATCACCATACTGTAAATCCAAAATCTATAGGACAGTGTAAATCCACCATCACCATACTGTAAATATGCAGCTAGATTAGTTTGTATGATGAAGCATTCTATATCAGCTCACTGTACAAACAACAGTCACCAACTTTGTGGAGCAACTTTAAATTACACAATCAATAAGACAGTAAATCCAACATCAGGACCTTGTAAATTCAACATTAAGGCACTGTATATGCATTCAAACTAATTTCAGTAATTATATATGCATTCAAACTAATTTCAGTAATTATATATGCATTCAAACAAAATCAGCATTCTTGTAATAGCATGGTTCAGTTTATCTGCTTCAAATCACAGGGGTCGGAGAAACAAACAGACTCTCCTTTTCGCTATTGTGCAGTAGCACGGTTCAGTTCAACCGCTTGGCCAAAACAACTCCAAATCAGTATGACTCGAGCAGTTTGAATGATGTACCTTGGTTACACGGCCTGCTGCTGCACTGAATTGTCTGAACTTTGCTTTCTCGACCTCCTCTGAAACCTGAAATATATGCAGATGCTAGAAAGCTTATTATTTGTATATGATGATTTTAACAAAAGGGGAAAAGAGTAGCAAGAACAGATTCATACGTTTGGCTGTTAGCCATTACAAGCTTCAATACATCTATTTATGTATGTCGCAAACTACCATAAATGAATAATAGTATTATCGTTTAGCTATTCCATGGAACAGTTTCTATGAACATTCTTGCTTCAAATAAGTTGTTAGAAATTCTAGGCATGACAAAGACATGTACTAAATGTTCTCTCAAATAACCAAAAATAAAAAGGCATATCAAGACAGGAATATGTTTGTTTGGCCAAATAGTTACCACTCTCTGAACCATATTGCCAAAAAATGACAGGAACATGGTCATGAACGCATCCCCATTTATCTCTCTTAACCAAACACTCCCTGACCTATGGTCCTCCCACTCACCTTCCTGCCACTGAAGAAAAACATGGGACCTTCATATCAGCTCATGATCACATATAAAGAAGATAAGTTGGCCATACATTGACTTGACAATATAGACAAGTGCAATACTAAATAAGATATTGTTCTTTTGAAATTAATATGGCCAGTGACTACTCCGGTAGAATACATAAGCCATTTTGATTCAAATAGACATAATAAACAATTACCAATATAAGTGAGCTGCTTAGAAATGTAATATACGATCTGCCTTGAACTGCAGGATAGCCATAGACATTGATGAATTAATATGCACGAGCCATGTTAGGTCTGCAAATTCAGTCAGTAAAACAACAAAATGCCACTTATCCAAGCTAAAATCTATGGCTTGAGAAAAGGGGAATAGATGCTAATGTACCAAAAATAGTAGCTGATCACACTGTCATTATGTGTTTTACTTGGTTGCGTACTAACACTACCCTAAACATATTTCTCAAAAAACAAAATACTACCCTGAACATAAGCACCAAAAGTTAGGTGTATACTGCTATGAGTCCAGAACGTAATCTAACTAATTTGAATATAAGACATTTTCATTTATATGAGACATTAACAGAAAAGTTTCTAAATATTGTTTGTACCTTTATACATCCTTATAAAGGAAGCTGATAGAAAATATATACCAGGGAGGAATTTCGACATAATCACTTTCCAAATTCAATCAAGATTAATAATCTGGCATTGGTTCAAGAAAGGATGCGCAACAAGTGATCGGGTAAGACAACTATTTGAGTTCCAGTCGATGTAAATAATACAACCTTTGTTCATTGTAGCAATGATACGGTGCCAGTTTAAATTACTTCTATCAGAAAAGAAGACACAGACTATCTCATATTTCCCGGTGCTCTGAAAGTAAAAAACCAACACGTACAAGAATCAGAACAGACTTACCTAGGCAAGTGGGCATGATGCCATTGGGGCTGGATGCCATGCTCAAGGCAGTAGAGCTCTTTTGCCAAGCTCTCCCTTCAATACCAGTCGTAGAACCGTCCGTACTGCTTTAAAACTCTTCTGAAACCAAAACAACATTCCCAGTATGCGTAAATGAAGCTACATCTACAGCCATCACCAGATTGCATCTGCAATTTCCAATGAGCACACCACGGTCTCATACTACAAGCAATCTCCCCACCTGCATACACCAACACCCCTGTCTCTGTCCATCCCACGCCGCAAGAGACTTGCTTGACTTGCCTGGGATGTTCAGGCTTGCCGCCGGACGGGGAGGGGGGCGGGATACCTAGCCTCCACCACCATGAGCACGGCGCTGCGCAGCCGATGTAGGAAAGGAGACGGGATGGAGATGGGGAGCGATGGGGAGGACAAAGGAGGACGAGCCTCCGCCTGCCGCGCCCATCCTCGCCTCGCTCTCTATTCACAGGAGCTTGAGCCCGCCCCCCTCTCCCTCCACGGGAACGCCGTGATCCGGGGCTTCACCGACAAGGGCCTGCGTGCAGCGCTCTGGCCGCCGTCAACCAGGAAAACGCGGCGGCGCCCAGCGCCCCAGATCTATTTCGCGGGAGAGAGAGACGTGGGTCGAGAGAGAGGGCAAATCCTCACCGGCGGCCGGCGCAACACCAGATCGAGGGTCGCCGGGGCTGGTCGCCTCCTGGCGGCTGGGATCGGGAGGGAGGGAGAGCCCGTGTTTTTTGAGCCTTCTGGACTGCGGGTTGAATATTGAAAACTACAGGGGGAGTTTTGGAAAACAGCCTGAAAGAAACGTTTTTCTCACTTAAAAAGGATTGCGGGTTGAATACATAAAACAGCAGGGACATTTTTGCAAAAAGACCGACGACGGACGACCAGAAGCGATCGCTGGTTTATTAGTAGGTAAAGAAAGATAAAGATAAAGATTTATAACCTCGCAATGTTGAGCGTTAATTTTTTTTCAATCAATTAGAGTCTATATTCATGTTGGAGTATGTTCATTTTGCGACGGCGTGGAGAGAGAAATTTCTTTATTTGCTTTGTGTTGTTGCATCAGGCTGCTGCCATGGCCATGCCTGACGATGTGCCTGACGTTTGGTCTGGCCATATGTGCTCTGTGCAGCGTGGCGGCGACCGGTGAGCTACCATGGACTGGAGCGCCTGAGTTCAAGAGGATTCTGCAAAGGCGGTCACCGCGCCAGCCGCTCAGGCTGAGACCTTTGGGCTTTGGCATGCATCTTTCGGCTCTGAAATAGTCGACATGTTTACACACATGATGCAGCAATCTGCATGTATATGCAATGCAATCTGCACAGCTTGCGGCACTGGTCCTCCTGAGATGAATATATGTATACATGGATGTATATTACGTATCATCGGTGAACGAATTGTGGGAAGAAGCAGAAGCCTTGGCTGCTCATGAGTGAAGCTGTTCGAGGCCTCCACGCTATATTACACTGAACGACACTGACGTATAGGAAAGAAATGCCTGGCATACGAGTCACATTGCCAGCAAGGCCCATGAGTCGTCATCGATTTACCGTCGATCATCATGCAGATCCTGCCTTCTTGGCTTCCTCCGCGTACAGCGCCTTGATCTCCTCCACGTCGTCGCTGCTGCCGAGGAAGATCGGGGATCTCTCGTGGATGTCGGTGGGAATCAGGTCGAGCGACTGCATCGCATCGGTTCACAACGCAGAAAACCAAGTGTCAGCATACCGTGTGCTGCCGGACATGAAATTCTGGCCAAGGGAAGAAACACAGAGATGCTTGCATGTTACAGCAACACATACCCGTCCTTTGCCTGTGAAAGACTGGCCTCCAGCTTCCTCCATCAGGAATGACATGGGGAACACCTCATACATCACACTGCAAGCAGAACAAATTCAGGCAACTTGAAAAGAGTTGCGTGCAATTGGATCGTGCCATTTGAATTGTGCGCGTAGGCGCTAGCGTACCGAAGCTTTCCGTTCGGGCTCTTCTTGTCCGCGGGGTACAGAAATATGCCGCCGTATAGCAAGGTGCGGTGGACATCGGCAACCATGCTGTGAACCATCAGGAATGGAGTGTTATATGTTGTGACAAGCATTTTACAAGTTTGCTGACATTCATTGATTGTGTAAATTTTGCATTGTCGGGGAGAAGCTTCTGAAGTATTGAGGTAAATTGTTTAGTTCCTCAGGTAAGCAAGCTGAAGAATTCACAAACCTGCCAATGTATCTCAAGGATTTGGGTGATGAACCATCCGTGGGATACTTGCACTTCTCCACGTACCTGTTATGTATGTGGTATAATACTTTTAGCTGATATTGTAAGGAAATAACACTACTCTGAAAACAACAAGATCTCATACTTGGCAGTAGGGGTGTCCCAGTTCTTGGCATTCCCTTCATTAACCGAATAGATCTTTCCTTTCGGTGGTATCTGGAGCACAAAGCAAGCAGATTTTAGTAGTATGCTTCTTGGTGAATTTTCGGAAAATGAATACTCCTAAATCTCAGTAGTTCTGCCAGCACACCTTGATGTCTGGATGAGTCATTATGAACTCCCCAAGAGAAGGGTCAAGCGTGAAGCCGTTGACACCATTTCCAGTGCTCAGGACGAGCTGCAGACAATTAGCATATACAGGGCAATTCAGATACAGTCACACGCGATTTACCTTGCTTGTGGAACACGAGTTGAGGAGACTTGATTGATTAATTACCGTGCAGGAACTCCCATACATGCAGTATCCAGCAGCAATCATGTCCTTCCCAGGCTGCAGTACTTCCTCCAGAGTTACGGTGTCTTGGTTCTTGATCATGTAGATCCCAAAGATCTGTAGAGCAAAAAACAAAACATGTAAGAATAAGGAATAAACTGTCCATGCAGCATGTTGCTACTTTTAATGAGCATATTCCCTGGGACTTTGAAATCGCAAAAAGGAAAGCAAATTTTGACTCCCCCATAGTTGTGCGTGTTCCAAACAACTTTTTTGGGTTTGAAATTTATTGTGCGCTTACCGTTCCGATGGAGACGCCGCAGTCGATGTTGGAGGATCCATCGAGGGGATCAAAGCAGACACAGTACCTGATGGAAAACGAAGATCCGCACATTTCATCAGAAACAGTGAAGGAAAAAAGTGCTCTTCAACCATATCAAGGTATGTGAGCAGAGCATGGAGGAGTCGAAGTTTTTTTACGCACTTTCCACGGAGCTTTGGGTCGACGAACGTCGCCTTCTCATCCTCCTCGGACACAAGAACGCACTGCATATATGATGAGGTCGTCCGCAGCGCGGAGTGTCACAAAACAGAATGAAACCAACCATCTTGTTCAAAGGAAAACAGAATTGAGACAAAGAGAGAAAAGGCATACGGTGCGGCCGCTGCTGACGAGGGCATTGACGAACACCTCGTTGGACAGCACGTCCAGCTTCTTCTGCTCCTCCCCCTGAAGAACCCAGGCCAGTTTCCAATCATCGTCATATTTTCATCATAACGGAAGAACAATTGTGATGAAGAGAAGAGAAGAAGCAGGAGAGGAGGAAGGAAGAGCAGAGCAGAGCGGCTTGCCTGGACGTTGGTCTCGCCGGCGAGGCCGGTGAGCTTGGCGAGGCCGGCCTTGTTGACGGCGGAGGCGACGAACTTGCAGCCGAGGACGATGTGGGAGAGGAGGATGGTGAGGTCGCCGCGCGACTCCGGGTGCCGGCTCTGCTCGTTGAGCACGTACCGCGTGATGGTCATCAGGTCCGTCCGGAACGTGTCCGCCGCGTGATCCATCTTCTCCGGCTCCGGCTCCGGCTCGCTTAGCTCGGACGGGGAGTGAGCTGGTACGTGCTGCTTTGCTTATTGCTTGCAGCGCAGGCCCCGGAAGTGAGCGAGCGAGCGATCTATCTATGCCCGGGTGGTACGGCGCGGGAAGTGGCCGGCTGCGAACCGTGACGTGACGCGCGGCGTGGTGGCTTTGGTAGGTAGCGCGGGGAGAAAGTGAGGCTGGGAGCGGCGGGGCTTGGGGCTCCAATGGAATCGGCGCCGAGGCCTATCCCCTCTATCCGCGATGGCTGGTGGCACGGTGGCCGTGCGCGTCTGTGGCCGTCGCGTGGTGACTGGTGAGGTGATGGGAGCGAGCGAGTGAGAGGAGGGCAGGGCTTTGTCCCGCGCACGCACGTAACCCTCCCGCCGGAGCAAGGCGCCAACGCGAGCGCTTAGCCATCACGACGACAGCGGCTCTGTTTAGCTATAATAACCTGAAGCCCGACGTGACGGCGAGGCGGTTTTGTGACGGTCGTCAGCAACGAAACGGCAGTTTTGGAATCTGTTATTGCATTCAAGAATCAAGAGGGCCTTTGCTTGATGGCCTGCCCTTCACGCGTACGTGGAATATCCTGCTTTTTTTTTCTCTTTTTGACAAGTGCCTACCTTTTTTTCAACCATATACGTGGTATATACCAGGCTCAGCCTCAAGTGGACGCTTGGCCTCAACGCTAGCCTGATCAGGGGCATAGCTGCTTTTTCCAATGTGGCTTCAGGTCCTGGATTCGAATGCATTTTCACTGTCCAGCCAAGACTTGTAGGAGCCACTAGCGCAAACTTGACACTGTCTATAACTTTGCCCATTTGTACCGTTGCTTATATAATAATAAAAGTTGCATCCAGGAAATCAGCAAAGGCATTTGCATTTGACACGGTATGCGTGTTGACCATTTGACACAACATGCATGTCGCTAGCAGAATACTAACATAAACAAACTTGTAATAAAAATCAACGAATCATAGTACCGTCAATCTTCAAACATAACACAAACACAAATTATGAATAGCAAACCAAGTTTCCAACATACATAAATTAAGGGCAGCAACAGTGCTCCAACATACTCGAGAAGTGTGAGATATCGACAATCTAAGCAGGGAAGACAATGATGTTGGCCATTGCTAAGTGATGTTAGTTGCTATTCAAAGGCGTCACCAAAGATTAACAGATTTACAGTATTGATCATGTGCCTCACAGACACTTTCATGGGCAACCAGACTTGGTACAGCACAACAATATTCGGTTGATTTTCTTTCTGGAAAGGAGGGACTCAAAGTGTCCTTTTAGCAGGCGTAACTGAAGGTACAAGGAGCGAGTATAACAGTATCAGGATCTTTGTCGGAAAACAGCATTAACCTGGATCCTTCCAAGATAATTGCAGGATCACACTTCAAACTTCAAAGTATAGTACAACAACTGTTTGTTTTCTTCGCCTGCTTATAGAACATCTGAAAAGACAGAATAACCTCTCAGGAAAATATATGATAACGGAAGTAAGACGGAGCATTGAAATGACCCATAAAACTATCATGATTTTCATCAGCAACTTAATAAGGCATGTATGTCTTATGACTCAAAAAAATAAGCCTAGACGAACAGGACCTTGTTACATAAAAGGAAAAGAAAAAGGCCATAAGAGCCATTTTGCCATATGTACATTATACGCTGTATCTAACAACAAGCGTTCTGGAAACTGGACAGGGTTCAAGAAATTATAACATTGGTAACACATGCCAACATTGGTAATACTGATGACATGAACCTCGGTGGAGCATGCAACTAAAAAATACTCCCTCCATTCACTATTGTAAGACGTTTTGGATATTTCAGCATGGCCTACATACCGATCGAAATCAGTGAACAAATACACTAAAACACGTCTATATACATCCGATTCAGAAAAAAGTTGGAACATCTTATAATAGTGAACTGAGGGGGTAGGAGTAGAAAAGAAGGAAACAATTAATAGGTGACATGTGTGCTGATGTGGCATGCACTGGCGGAGCCACAGCAAGGCCGATTGGGCCGTGGCCCGCCCAGTGCTGAAGCAGAAAATTAGATTTATACTATCCCAACCCATTACGCCTCAGGCTCAGAGCAGTAAAACAAGCAGCTGCCCACTGAAACTGGTTCAGATCGCACACGCATTGCTACTTTCTAAATACACAGGCACGCAGCCAGTACTCAGCAGCGGAGCAGCCGTCCACGACTGCCCCACACAGATCGCAGACTCATAGCCACCGGTCGCCGGCCACCAGCACAACACACATATCAAGTCGCGGACTGATGAGGCCACGGCCTGCAGCTAGCAACGGCCAGCCGGCGAGCAGCTACCTAGTTGGTCGGGTCCTTCCCCCATTTCTTTGAGTCCATGCAAGCTGTGCTCATCTCAGAATTTGTTTAGTACCTGAATCAGCCTGGATCTTTGCAAGCTGCAAAGTCAAATTTCTTTGAATTATTCCCCAAAAAAATCCCCTAAATTTTCTTAGGAAATCCTCTTGATTTTCCCGAAACCATGATGTTTACAGTCTAAATTGTGTTGCCATGTAGCTTGGCCCGCCCAGCCATTTCTTCGTAGCTCCGCCACTGGTGGCATGTGTGCATGTTCGAAGAAATAGTAGTAGTGGGGATCAACTATTTAGGAATATAGGATTACAGGGCAGATGTTGTAAGTGCAGCATTAGAGCAGCTTTGGTCAATGTTGTAAAGAAATAGGTGAGTGAAGGACATTACAACTGAATTTATATTATTATACTCCCTCCGTCCGAAAATACTTGTCATCAAAATGGACAAAAGGGGATGTATCTAGAACTAAAATACATCTAGATACATCTCCTTTTATTCATTTTGATGACAAGTATTTCCGGACGGAGGGAGTACAAAACAACAAAGTTATATTACCATCACATATAGTACGTGAATAGAAATAATATCACTTTAGAGTAATCCCATGGGCAGTGATCCTTTCACACTAGACAAGTAAACTTTACAATTTAATGGAGTATATGCACAAGTGCGCCTGTAGTAAAATAATTTGCAAGCTGAGGCTCAAAGACGTAGAATGCCTGTTGTAGCTCGGAGATAACTAACAGTAACTAGCAATTTTTCACCATGTCATTAAGCACAAAAGCACTCATCAGGTAAATAGAAAACAGATAGATATATGCTTACCTGTGAAGCAGCACTCAGGTCTGAGCTTTTTTCAACCAAGCTATCCAACCTCTCTCCTCTTTGAAGGACATTCTCTATAGTTTTATGCTGTCAAATTATTCAAACACAAATAAAGCATATCAGCAATAGGTTGCTCCCACACACACAAAAACAGCATGACATCTCCGGTACAAGATGGGGTTGACTGGCCTTGCACCCATTGTGTGTGGTGCAAGTAGTGGGTAAAACTGTAGATCTCCAAGTGGGCAGAAAAAAAATCAAATAAGAAAACACTTACTAGGATAATTTTTGTTTCATCCAAGTCCCTCTGGATTTTTGTTAACTTGTCAGCCTCTGCAGGATCCTACAAAATGGCAGATGCTTCATCCTTAATGAGAACAAGTTTACGCATGGGTTCCGGCAAGTTGGATAAAGCAATGAAAATGACCAGAGAATAATAAAGCACACTGCAAAAATACACTAACATGTCCAAACATAGAACCTATTCATGAATATGTGTGAAATATAGAAGCCATCCCTGAGAAGCCGTCACAGAATACCATGCGACTGGAATATGTAGCAACTTTTTCTTCCAAAAACAAGCATACAACTACAAGACAATTACAAGATACAATACATTCCTAAGAAAATAGAAGCCTCCAGCACACCAAACTTATATCTGGCCATCTTCTTCATCATAAAACAAGAAACAAGAACAACTGTGGTTATACGATAGATATAGCAGAATTGTCAAAGAGACAACTTATTACAAGTGTGGTAGCTCCCTCCCTCTCAACTTTTCTTACCGTGGAGTATATAGGATAAATAGACCAGTGTATAGGATAAATAGACCAGCATATAGGATAAATAGACCAGTATCTACTACCCCTATAAAAGGAAGAGAAGGCAGATCCAACTCAGCATTTGGGCCTCTAATCTAAAATCTAACGCTCCAAATCATCCCACTAACGAAACGTTGAGCACCAACGAAACTTCCCCACTAATCCCCCACGTACCCATTCGCTCGTAGGCAAATCAATCCTTCTCTCATCTAAAAAAACCAATCCTTCTCTTTGACACGGCGGTTCCTACGTTGGGATGCCACCCGCCGCGGACGAAAACAGCCCCTGCCTCCTCGCACGCCCCCACGCGCCTGGAGCCGCCGCCCCCTCCCTAGAAAAATCCGCGCGCCCGGCGGCGCTCGCCCACATGCAGAAGGCGGCAGGGGAGAAGTGGGGAAGATGGGCAAATGAGAAGAGAACAGGAGAAGGAAAGCGCGACTCACCAACCAACGGAGGCGCGAGATCGGTGGCGGACGTGGGCCCTCCTCCCTCGCGCCAGGAGGAGAGGGAGAGAGGCGCGGCGAACAGGCCGCCGGCCGGCGGAGGCGCGAAATCGGCGGAGAACATGAGCCCTCCTCGCTGGCAGCGGCATGCCTTCCAATCCTCGCGCTCTCTGGACGACTCGCTGACCTCGCCCTCCTCATGGCCGCGTCGCCGACCTCGACTGCCTCTCGAATTCCAGCGTCTCGCTTCGGCAGAGCTCCACCTCGCCCTCATCATCAACATCCTCTATGTGGTCGACGGTTGCATCCCCGACCTCGACCATGGTAACCTCTTCTGCATCTACGACATTTTTTCATGTTGCTCGCAGCTACTAACACGATGGAATCAAGCATCTTTCCTGACGTCTTTGTTTAGTTTCTGTAGGTGAAGGTTCTGAAGTGTGAGGCTGTGAGCTCTGAAGTTCTTCCCACGCGGTCCCATACTGTCGCAGCACAGGTAATTAACAACCTGCTTTTATAATACCTATGTTTTGATCAGACTGCTGCTGTATTCTGTGTATGATGCAAGCTGGAAACTAGAAGATTTTTTGATCGGATTGCCCACGTACCTTCCATGGGAGCTTCAGTTTGATTGCTGATGCTGCCACTAGATTTATTTGTGCAAAGAAATCTGGAAAACAGAAGATAGCAATTGCATGTTGTGCATGGCCTTAGGCTGGTCATTTTGGGGGCATATGCTACTGCTTTTTGAGTGAAAGTTATGGTTTTGTACGTAACATGCTTTTTTTAGGGTACACACAGTGTTTATCAGCATCGGAGTTACATGCATGACAGGAGAAATAAAATGAAAGGAACTCTCTGTGTGTCCTCTCCAGATTAGGAGGACACGGATAAACATGGAATCGAGACATGAGTCCTCTGCAGATCAATTAGTAGTGTTGTTGGGCTGGACAGCTTTGAACCCCACATTCCAGGGTCACTATGGTTACTGATAGCGATTTCAGGAGCATCAAAGTCTGTCCTACAATATCTGTATCTGCTATTCAACTTAGCAAATTTTCGTCTTGATTAAGAAATTACTTATCCATCTTACAACTTCATGGCATATTTGTTTTAAGATGTCCTGCGGGTGCTATGTTTATTTCTGTAGAAGTTCTCTCTCCTGTATTTTGCATCATATATTCCCAGGCTTATTGTTTTCATGACTATCAAGAAATTAGATCGAGTCTATATTCAGTTCATGAACAGCTGAAATAAATACATCTCAGGTGTGCTTCCTGATCTTGCTGTAAGGACAAATATAATCTTCTCCTTTCACGACCAATCCTTTTTCTTATCTGTAGGTCAATGGCCTTTTTTCTCACATGAAAGACATGATGATAACTACCCGAAAGCGCAAGATGGTGTTCATGAATCCGACAGTGATTTAGTGTCCCTCCTTCTGCTCCTTCCAATCTTTCAAGTTGATTTATTTGATCTTCTATTTATTCCGATTAAGTTTCTTACCGCTTCTCCTAATGGTCTAGCCAATTAAGAAGAGAAGATAGGGAGGAGAAAAATGTATGACACAAGAAGAGATGCCTTTAGAAGCAGCGTAAACAGGGCTGACTTGTATCTCTTTCTAGCCTTACATATATTTGGATTGTGCAACTGTTGATCGAATATTTGTTTATTACCGTTGTAAATATATATTTCTACAGATCATGATCATAACAAATCTGGAAACATGTACTGGCAAGAGAGGAGGAAGTGAACAAAAGGGTTGTTGTTCAGAAAGACGTTTATGAGGATCCTACAGTTTGATTTTACTCTAGAGCTGGCAGTTGCTCTATCCCTAAATAGTGGAGTTAGCAGCTACTTCTTTTTACATTTGCCTATCCATTATATGGGTCTGCATCACAATGTGCAGATAAATTATTATCAGCCTGGTAGAGGAGAGGAATTATATCTTGAATTCATTAATGCGGCATCATTTTGGTCCATACTTTGTACGACCTGACTGTACAATCATGATGCTTTGTTCACAACCTATATAAAATATTGTATTACTGAGTCCATTTCTCACTCTATTTCAAAATTAATTGTGTTGTAGGACTGAGTACTCATTTACGAGGGCACGTAAATGGGGTTTAGGAGAATAGATATAGTAACAGTCCATTACAGACTGATAAGTAACAAGGCTATTCAGTGCTTCATGTGCATCTTTGCTGCTCCTAAATGATCACTTGCCATGGGACTGTCCATAATCCGCGAGGTCCTTCAATTATAGCCGGTGGCCAAGAAAAGGTTACCGTATAATAGAAACATTCTTATAGGAGACTGGTAGGCTATCATAAGTTAATGTTAAGAAGAAAAACTGCGGCAAGAAAAACTAATTTTGTTAGTTGTTTGTGTACGTAACTTGAATGCTAAATGATGTTTTAAGTGCGCGGTCTATTCCTGTAATATGTTCTGCATTGACCCTTTTCGTCATAATTGTAAGGAGTATGTCACACCTGTATCTCCAATGTATTTTGTTTTTTAGGTCCATTGTATTCTGTTGTAGTATGGCTCTAGCGATTACTGAAAAATGTATCTTCTGAATGTTATATTCAATTGGAGTATGGCTGAAATGAGTTTCGAAATCATTATCTTTTGAATGTACATCAGCCATCCAATTTGATAAAGATTATTACTTTCTGAATCCATGATCGGTGTGTACAATTTATTTTGTAGTAGTATATCCTTCTTATATGTATTTGTTTTATAAATAGTGGGATTTTGGATAACATTTTTTGCAGGATTCTAAAACTGAAGATCAAGACAAGTCTTGTGTCCATACACCAATAGAGGTTGGTTAAGAGAAATGCTATTACTCAGCAGTCTGCACTCATGCAATACTATGGTGGCCATGCATTCTGCTTGTACGTGATCTAAATTACAACCTAGCAATGTTATCTTTTCCAGGTTGTAGGAATTGAATTACGTCTTCAGTGTTCCCGGTGTAGTGGAACATTACAAGTAATTGAAATTATCATATTCCCCCTGTTTTTGTACACAAGGCCACTATCACATTTTTCAGCACTGAGATCTATGGTGATTTATATCTCCATGTAGCACTGGATCCTTTATCTGACTGTTGACTTGGCTTCTCTGGCTCAATGTTCATTTGACTTGTTGTTTGACCGCTTGAGCCCGTGTATGCTTCTATTTTTGTATTTACTTCTTGTTTAGCCACTTGAACTCATGTATGCGTGATGCTTTCCTTCCAACTTGAAGAAAAATATTATTTCCATGCATTTCCAAGTTTGGATGGTTTGATGTTTTCACCTTTTTATTCCTAAAACATCATTTACTTTGAAATGTTGCCAGAAAACTATATGCTGACAACTAATATTACGTGAGGCTTTGATAATTATCTATATCCATAGAGATGACATGAAAATCATCTCAAGGTATATGATATGTTGTTTTATAACTTTGATTTGTGCACTATTGCTATCTTTACTGTGTACATTGCAACAGCTCACATTCATGCAATATTGTCCTATTAATTGAGACATACTCCGTGTCTTCAAATTTTGAATTCTTAGACGTGCGTTGCACGTGCACGCTAACTAGTATAGGATAAATAGACCAGTGTACCGATTACTAAGCCCGGAAAAAAACATATAGCATTATGTTACCTCCTAGCAATGAACACATGAGCATACAGAACCTTCCACAGATGGTTATACCTGAAATTTTGTCAAAGCCTCCATCAGGAAAGGCCACTCTTGAGTGGAATCTGCTGTGGCAGCTTTCCAAGCATCCCCAAAAGCCTTCTGGTATTCATCAAGTACCTTCATAGAACACATCACATCAACAGCTAAGTATCACCCGAGAACACAACTCCCTCCATTTTTATGTATTATGGAAGAACTGCTCTATGGAACTTATTCAGTTATGACAGTACATCAAATTTTCGCATGACCTCAATAAAATCATGAATATTATCTCATTATACGCTTGAATTGTCAGGAGAAAAAAAAAATGTTTAGCAAAGACTGTACATGATTTATCAGTCTCTGCTCTCTAGCTAATTACAAAAAAAAAGGGACCCTCGACAACACCGCAACTCCGATGTTTTTTCGCGCAACATGGTATAGATTTCATTGAACACCGAAGCAAGACTCCGAACTTGGTTATAGGTTGTAGCTACTGGTTCTTCGGCAACTACTAGGGAGTATTTTTCAATAATGAACAAAGCACTTCTCTAATGTTGAGGGCAATTATATATACCAGCCTAGCGGGACCTTATAGCATACGACGTGCAACCATGAATGCATAACATCAACACTTATGTGTTTTCTGTTAATAATTTTGAGGAAGTCTGTATCTGGAAGCAAAACAACTTTATGGTTGTTTAGGCAATTCGGAATAAGAACACATAACAGGAAGATCGATCCCGGGCTGTTGGTAAAAAATGATCATGGGCCAATCATGAAATACATGAGTTTCAACAACAACGATCTATACCTTATTCAGAAGAGAAAATGCACTCCGTACAGGATAGTGATCATCCATGAATGCCACCACGCAGAGGCCATTTCTGTTGTGTGAGTGAACCTTGTATTCTGCAAAGAAACGACAAAGCGTTTGAATGATCCTGTATTCGCAATCACATATGCGAAAATGAATTTGCTCAAAGTCACTAAAACGAACACTACACATCAACTGGAATAAGTGCAAGTGGGATTTAAATTACGCCGGAATTAGGTCAAATCCACCAAATGCCAATATTGGTCACAGAATCATGAATCATTATGGACAGAATCGCAAGCCTATAGCGCTACTTCAGCAACAAGATCACTTTTCAAGTGCGAATCCAACAGCGCGATGAACTACCAGATAGGGTTACATGCTACTTCGCAGAGATCGCCGGAATCACCGATGTCGCCCTTGCTCTAGGAAATCAAACTACTACGAGGCCCGTAGCAGAAGACTGACCCCCGGAAAACCAGTCCAAACGCAGACCCCGGATCTGAGCATCGGATCACAAAGTAAACTAAACCTAGAGGGTAGCGCGCAAGCAGATCTGAGACGGGCGGTTACCTTCGTGCTGGACGGACTGGCGCTGGCCGGGCTGGGTGCGCTGGGCGACGGTGCGGGCGACGAAGACGATGAACTCGCGGGCGGCGCCGCGCTGGAAGAAGCCGAAGTGGCTGACGTCGGTGGCGTTGGCCAGCACGAGCGCCTCGGGGCCCTGCCCGCCGCTCGAGGAGGAGCCCCCGGCGCCCCCCGCCGACGGCTTCAGCACGACGAGCGCCGTGATCTTCATCTCCGCTCCGCCGAGGCTGGATCCGCGGCGACCTTGGCTGGTGGTGGGTTGGATGGGTTTGGACGGGAGATCGCCGCGCGGAAGTAAAAGAAGCTTCTCCCCTCCCGTCTCCTACTTTGCTGGATTCGGTCACACCCCCACGATGTCTCCTAGTCAATGACAGCGGGCCAGCCTTGGGCGGCCAGCGTTGTTTTTCAGCTACTATTGGATTCCTTCCGCCTACCCCCAACAGAGGCGGCAAGGAGGCGAACGCGGAGCACCTGGAAACTTACAAAACTATAAATCTGGGGAACAAATATGGAGCAACACAACGGCGGCGGGCTTACCCATGGACGAAAATCATGTAAGCAGCGAACCTCTTCTTCATCTCCATCACTGTAGCACCATCAGAAAACCTGACTAAAAATCCAAAAATAAAATGAACACAAGCGGAATGGATAATCCATGGATGAAATTGTTGTCCGGCAATCCGTGCTCCTCCTCTGCGTCACATCACGAACATAGTACAAAAGTGAACACTGGAATGAGATTCAGAAAACAGAACACTGAAACGAGATTCAGAAAACAGAACACTGTAAACGAGATTCAGATGACGATAACTGCGCTCTTCATTGATAATTCATCGCAGCAAGGGGCTACATATGGCAAGACCACGACGAGAGCAGACAGGAACATGTTAAATTACACCACCAAGCACTGAAACCGGGACATCACAGCACTACGACTCTCTGACAACGCACGCGGCTACCGCTACCTAGGCCCTCTCCCCGCGGATGCGGCGGGCGAGCTGGATGTCCTTGGGCATGATGGTGACGCGCTTGGCGTGGATGGCGCAGAGGTTGGTGTCCTCGAAGAGCCCGACGAGGTACGCCTCGGCAGCCTCCTGCAGCGCGGACACGGCGGAGCTCTGGAAGCGGAGGTCGGTCTTGAAGTCCTGCGCGATCTCCCGCACCAGGCGCTGGAACGGCAGCTTGCGGATCAGCAGCTCCGTGCTCTTCTGGTACTTGCGGATCTCACGGAGCGCCACGGTGCCGGGGCGGAAGCGGTGGGGCTTCTTCACCCCGCCGGTGGCCGGGGCCGACTTGCGCGCCGCCTTGGTCGCCAGCTGCTTCCTCGGCGCCTTGCCGCCGGTCGACTTCCTCGCCGTCTGCTTGGTGCGCGCCATTGCTGCGGGTTGGGGGAGGGGAGGCTGCTCCGGTGGTTGTTTGCTTGCTTGGGGGATTTGGGAGTTGGGTGAGATGGGATGGAGAGGATGGGAGCGGTTATGTAGGGGAGGGGCGGGCGGGAGGCTGGGAAATTTTCGGCGCTGCGGCGGGGACGGGTGGAGGGAAGATGGATTTGGGGCGTTGGATCGGTGGCGGGTGGGCGGCTGAGATTGGGTTTCGGGCTGGAGCACGCGGATCGTGGGGAGCGATCCGTGGGAAGGGGATTGCAGATTTCTGATTGGTTGGGGTGTGACCGTGTGAGAGTGTCTGGAGTCACGCGGATCGCTGGCCAGGGCTTCCTGGAAATTTTAATTTTTTCCACTTGGAGGTTCCTCGATTCTGAATGGATGATTTGACTGTGGGTCTTGTAGTACTACGCTGTAGCGTTTTTTTTTTGAGGTAAAAGCACGGCAGACCCACAAACTTGTGGGCCCGTGATCATTTGGTCCACAAAGTTGCAAAACCTCATCCCGCCACCCACAAACTTGCAGCCGAGGTGCAAAAAAGCCCATAGCCAATCATGACCCGACATCTGGCGACACGCTGGCGGAGGCCAGACGAGACTGCTGTCGCGCGATTTTGTGAAAACCCCCCTAATCTTTAGCACGAATTAACCCGCACTCCACCCGGAGGAAATTTGCTAAAAGGGGATCCAGTGCTTGGCAAACTCATTTTCGGCCAAATCGTTTCGTCCCTCCTCCAGAACTCGCGCGGAGGCGACGCCTCCTGTTGACCATGACGGCAGCCATCTCGGCGACGTCGCCGGCGACCTGGGCGGCCATGGAGCCGCCCGAATCCGTCGGTTTCGTGCGCGAACCCGGAGCTATCCCTCCCGACTACGGTATGCCTCTGCTCTTCTTCTGCTTTGTTCTGCTTTTCTGGGAGGGGTTTGGTAGGGTTCTGGAACTGCCACGATCGGTGGGATTTAGGCGGTACCTTTAGATGGATCGGTCGGGCCAGTGCATGTGAAGCAATTTACATGGGTGGATGGAGCTGGTCGCCTGATGGATGGGGCTAGGGTTTGGTTGTTCGGGTGTGTTTAGCGGCTGAAAGTTTGAAATTTTGTTGAATTTCATATGAATGTACACGTAAAAATTGATCTTTTCTGTATGGATTGTACGTGCACATGCATTCTGAGTACCAATTTGAGAATTTCAACAAGATTTGTATGTGAACATGGATTATCAGGTGTTGTGTTGTAAGCATAGGTCAAGTTTGTTGTACCCAGCCATTTGTACTGAATATTGGCACTGATCTAAGCATTGATCATTCCATATTTTGATTTCAGCATGATTAGTAGTACTGATTTGAGCTTGTAGTTAATTTTGGCGTTCGTTGTATATGCTGCATTGCCTGTATGTTGAATATCTTGCTGAAAAAGTATTGGTTTTGCTGTTATGCAGTTTGTGATTCTGCAATGGGAGTAGCAGTGGAAAGCCCCTTCTTTACTCTGGAAATTGAGCACAGTGGCCTCTTTTGTGGGCCAAGCAGTAATCTGGAGTACTTTGGGGCTACTGTGGAGACACTGGATCATTGTAGTGCAGCAAATATCTCCTATTCTGTTATGCAAGAACATCTGAAATGGTTAGGCTATCCTGTGAATGAGCAGAACATGTACTGGTGCAGACCTGGGCTCACTTTATCTGATGGATTGGTGCTTATTAGGGGAGATGCAGATATCCAAGATATGATCAAAGCAAGTGCAGATCACAAGGTACTTCACATGATGATTGATCATTCAAACTTCATACAAATATGCAGGGATGATGTGATATATAAAGGCTGCCCAACATTGCCATCTGTTATCATTCCTAGTAAAATGCCAAGTTCATTATCCAAGTCAAGGGCAATTTCTGAAGCTCAAGTGTCCTGTAGTAGCATTGTTCCAGTTTGTAACGAAGATCCTATTTGTGATATGGCAGCAGAAGCATGTAGTGCAGCAGATATGCATCCTGAAGATGGTAATGAGGAAGCACAGCCAGCAGACATTGATTCTGACTTCAGTGATATTGATTATGAGATCGATGAGGGTGCTGATGATTTGTTTGATGACAACATTGATTTTGATGTGGTGGAAGAAGTTGAGGAGCAGGATCATGATGTGGAACCAGAGTATGTTCTTGAGGATGAAGATTTAGACCTGTCAAAAGAAGAAGAAGAGATGCTGTCATACAAATTCAGGGCTTTCAATGCAAAAGTTGACATGAAATCACCTATATTTAAAGTTGGCATGGTATTTGCTGATGTGAAGGAGTTGAGACTTGCTTTGACAGCATACTCTATCAGGCAAAGAGTTGGAATAAAAAAGATCAAGAATGAGAAGACTAGGCTTCATGCAGTTTGTCAGAAATTTTGCCCTTGGATGCTCAAGGCCGGTAATGACAATAGAACAGGGGGTTTTGTGATCAAGGCCTATGTTGGTGAGCACAGATGTCCCAAAAAATGGAAGTTGAGGTCTCTCACTTCAAAGTTTCTGACAAGGTTCTTCATAGAAGAATTTAGGGATGATCAAAAGATGTCACTTGGAACTTTTGCAAGGAAGGTTACAAAAGAATTTAATGTGACACCCAATAGATGGAAGTTAGCTAGAGCAAGGAAACACGCTCTTAAGGAGATACATGGTGATGAGGAAGAGCAATTTAACAGGCTATGGGACTATGGAACAGAACTGAGGAGATCCAACCCAGGCTCCACATTTCTCCTATCTACTGCACTTGTGAAGGACAAAGACTTTCCATTGGGAAGAAAATGTTTGAAAACCCTTTACTGGTCTTATGATGCATGTAAGAGAGGCTGGCTCAAGGGATGTAGACCAATTCTTTTCATCGATGGATGTCACATGAAGACCAGGTTTAAGGGGATTTTGCTAAGTGCTGTTGGCATTGACCCGAATGACTGTATATTCCCTATTGCCATGGGCTGGGTTGAAGTGGAATGCACTAGCTCCTGGGAGTGGTTTTTAACCACACTAAGAGATGATCTTAATATCAGAAATACTGCTCCATTTACCATAATGAGTGACAAGCAAAAGGGCTTAATAAAAGCTGTTAAAAAGGTATGGCCAGATTCAGAGCACAGATTTTGTGTCCGACATATCTACCAGAACTTTCATGAGAAACACAAAGGAGAAGTGCTCAAGCAGGATCTTTGGGCCATTGCAAGATCCACAAATAAAGTTAAATGGAGAGAGAACTGCCAAAGGATGGATGAGCACAGCTCTGCTGCATTTCACTGGACTGAAAGATTAGATGTAAAGACATGGGTTAAGGCCTACTTTAGTGATTTCAGCAAATGTGACATACTGCTCAACAACAATTCAGAGGTTTTTAACAGGTAAATTGACACATACTACTCATGTGCTTGTCATATAAATTGTTGCTCCTGTTGTTATCATATAAATATGCTGATGTGCTTATCATTTAAATATGTTGTTGTGCTTATCATATAAATATGCTGATGTGCTTATCTATTTTCTGATGTGCAGCTATATCCTGGATGCCAGAGAGATGTCAGTTCTGTCCATGCTAGAAAATATATTTTATAAGATGATGCATAGGATGATGAGTAAGCAGAGAGAGGCAGTGGAAAAATGGACAGGGAACAGAGTTTGCCCAAAGATTCTGAAGAAACTTGAGAAAAACACAGATTATGCTGCTAATTGTCATGTTTCAGGAGCTGGTCAAGAACTATTTAGAGTACAATCAGGCAACAACAACTACTCAGTGGATTTGTGCTTGCACTCATGTGACTGTAGAAGGTGGCAGCTATCAGGTGTTCCGTGTGGACATAGCATTGCTTGTATGAGGGAAGAGAGAATTAACCCAGAGGACATGGTACATGAATGTTACACTGTGCAGACCTACCTGAAAGCATATGGTTATACCCTGGTTCCTCTAAGAGACCCCAAACAGTGGGAGAAAATTGAAGCTGGAAAAGTCTATCCACCAGTGTTCACAAAACAACTAGGAAGGCCAAAGATCCTGAGGAGAAGATCAAACGTGGTGTGAGATATTTGAACAAAAATGGAGTAACTATGCATTGCTCTATTTGTGGCAAACCTGACCATAACAGAAAAGGCCACTATAAGTACCAGGAAACATTACTTGGAGGAGCATATGAGATGGATGAAAATTATGATGACCCTTCATTTGTTCAGGTAACTCTCTACAAATGATGAAAATTATTCTCACTTTGTTGTAATGTTCCATTTACTGATGCTCACTTTGCTATAATGTTTCATTTACTGATGCTCACTTTAGTTTTCGGATGCTCACTTTGATGCTCCCTTTTTTTTCTCCCGTGTGTGCAGAGCATTTTCCCTCATCTAGCAAATCCTATGCTTGATCCTTCCCGGCAACCAGATTCAATGGTCTTCAGCATGGCACAAAGAGAGAGATCATACAGAGCTCCTCAAAGAGAGCATGGCCCATTGCCTGAACAATCCTCTTTTGTTGCAGCTGCTGGTGCTGCCATTCCACAGCCTAGGATGATTACAACTGAAATGAACATTGGCCGGACTAAAAGAAGAACACAAACTGCACAAGATGCCCAACCAGCTGGAAGAGGGAATAAAAGACAGAGAGTTGCAAATACAGCTGTGAGAGGTGTTGGCAGGGGAAGAGGAGCTGGAAGTGGAAGAGGTGTGGGCATATCTTCTAGTGTTGGTAGAGGAAGAGGAGCTGGTAGTGGAAGAGGTGTGGGCACATCTTCAAGTGCTGGAAGAAATGCTGGAACAAATGCAACATCTTCAGGACTAGGAAGGGATGCATATTACATGTTGTTTGGAGATGACAATGCAAGAGAAATTCCAGATCTTAATGCTCCATCAGATGAGATGCCCTTTTAGTGCCAGCAAAGTATCATGCATGAGTTCATGAATGAACTGTATTGTGTGACAGCAAAGTATCAGCTGCAGATGCATAAGTTCATGAAGGAACTTCCTCTTGTAAAACTCATTTAGCACTATTTAAATGATGTGTGAATTCCCCTCTAGTGGCAAGTGTATGTTTGTATCAGATGTATATGCTGATTGCTGAATCTCTGAATGTTTGTATGTCTGCAAAGCCAAGCTATTTTGCTAAATCTCTGAATGTTTATGTGTCCTGCATATATCTTGGCTTTTGCATTATTTAAATGATGCTTCAAATCCTCTCTGTTGGTAAAAAATTGGCATATATCTTGGCTTTCCCATTATTTAAATAATGTTTGAAACCCTCTCTGTTGGTAAAAATATATTTTTGTATCAGCTGTTTATGCTGAATCTCTGAATGTTTGTATTATCAGTATGAATCTCTTTTAACTCTTGCAGTCTGAATCTCTGTATTTGATCAAAATAGCAAAAACAAAGAAAAATGGGTTTGCCTGGGTTTCGAACCAAGAAACTAGTGTGTAAATCCAGTGTGCGTTGCCACTAGGACATGAGTATTGTACTTGTATGTTTTGACGAGGCTGTCATGTACTACGTGCAGGATTTGCTGGGCGCAGCTCGAATGGGAAATTTCTTCCGTGTAGGCGAGGGGTGGAGTGCGGGTTAATTAGTGCTAAAGATTAGGGGGTTTTCACAAAATCGTGCGACAGCCGTCTCGTCCCGCCTCCGCCAGCGCATCGCCAGATGTCGGGTCGTGATTGGCTATGGGCTTTTTTGCACCTCGGCTGCAAGTTTGTGGGTGGCGGGATGAGATTTTGCAACTTTGTGGGCCAAATGATCACAGGCCGGACAAGTTTGTGGGTGTGTCGTGCTTTTACCTCTTTTCTTTTTTTATTAGTTGTGGCGTAGTAGAGTTTAGACCTTAGAGTGAATGACAAGTGGGTCCAGACCTTTTTCCCAGCACGATATTTGTTCCTGGGAGTTTGAAACAAGAACTCAAATTTTATTTATGTCCTAAAGTTTTACTAATCGCTGATTTGTAGGCTACGCCCAGAAAAACAGTGGTCCAGAAACAACAAAAAGTGAGCTCAGTTAAGGACTTGCCTCACGCAGCCGTCTCCTCACTTAGAAAAGCTTAGAGTTTCTCTGCCTCCCACTGACGTTGTTGCCGGTCCGCCTCATCTCTGGTGGCTTTAGGGTCATGACGACGTGGTAGATCCCGGCCCTTGACGGCGGGAGGGCTCTGCTTTTAGATGTTTCTTTGAGTTTTGTTAGGGTTTGTGTTATGCTCAGGAAGACGAGATGGCGACGGCTCCCTGAAGATGGAATAAGGTTCTCCCAACCTACCTTTGTTCCTGTGGTGTGACTATCATCGTCGGTGGGCATGTGGAGGTGTGTCTCCATCGGATATGTCCTTGCTGAATTTGCTCGGGTCGTAGTTCGTCTATATTCTTATGTCTTCAGGTTGAATCCTTCCGGTCTACGCTATTCTTCATCGTCGACTGTCGTGGAATTGTCACAGCAGATGCCCTAGTGTGAGGACTTAATCATGAGGCCAACGCATCTATGTGGTAGCTTGAGAGGGGTTGAGCAAAATCGAGAGACGCAACACAAGACAAGAATTTAGACAGCTTCGGACCCCGGGAAACGTCATCCGGTAACAACCCTACATATTGTTTGTGGCTATGTCTCACTATCATCACGAGAGAGTCGCCGGTAAACTCGCTCTTTTGTGTCTAGCCCTAGATATTGTGTCTTCTTGCCTGTCCTTCTTTGAGGAGCCCTGCCCCTCCTTATATATGTTGAAGGGGCGAGTTACATGACTAGTCCTAGTAGGATTAGGATTACTCTACTACAAGTGGAGTCCCAGTGTTGTTCTCTTGCAATGATCCTATGGGGTCTTAGCACGATGACTTCCCAGTTGTCTACTATAATAAGTTTGGCTCGGCTCCAACGAGGGAGGGTCAATGACGGTGGCGTGCATGCGGTTCACTTCTGTTCTTGTAGTCGTCGCTAGGTGGTTTATGTATCATGGTTTATTTTTTATTATCTTTGGTGTTTGTTGTACTGTCATGATTGAAGAAGAATAGAACCAAAGTTTTCTCGGAAAAAAGGTGAGCTCATTTGATCTGCATTTTTTTATACTTGGTGGAAATTTTGAAAAATCGTATATATTTGGTGGAATTATGTATGCATATACTGGACATCTTTATGTGCGTGTACAGTTCTTTTCCATGGTTGTTTGGTGTCCATACAAAAGTTATTAATTTCCAAAAGAAAGTACTCTAAATTTTGGAGTATACATGTAGCTCGGGCACCAAATTGGTTTTCGGCTCGCCCCTAGACTCGTCAAATTATATCTACTCCCTCGGTCCCAAATAAATTATCGCAAAAATGAATGTATCTAAGTATATTTTGTTCTAAATACATCCATTTATGCCATAAATAATTTGGGATGGAAGGAATATTTAATAACCTTTTTTTATTGTTGGGGCATTTTGGTTTGAACTTTGAATATTCAAACTCATAAGGATAGAAAAAACGTATGGAGACCGATGGATGAGATAAAGAAAAGTATATTTAGATATGAGCAAATGTCGGAAAGAGTTGAGTCATTGCAGACCACCATTGGGACGACTTGGAAACATGAAGGGCCAGCAGAAAACCTACAGATGGTGGGCGCTAAGCTTCAGCAAATGCAGAATCAATTAAGGGCCTGGGCAGAACGGGACTTTGGTTCAGTTATTAAGAGAACATCGGAGATCAGGAAAAAACTGAGCAAAATCTGGAATTCCCCACGCACTGCCGCTGGACAACTTCAAGAGAACAAATTGACAAAGGAGCTCGATGAAATGCTGCTGAGAGAGGAAGTGATGTGGAGACGGAGGTCGCGGGCCACGTATCTTAGAGAAGGCGACAAAAATACAAAATGGTTCCAGCAAAAGGCAACTTGGAGGAAAAAGAAGAACTCCATTGTGAAACTGAAGGACAAAAATGGAGTCTATGTAGAGGACGTGAAAAGCATTCATGAGATGACAAATGATTTCTTTAAAAAGTTTATAGTCAAAAAAAATGATTTCTTTAAAAAGCTCTATGAGAAGGAGGAAGGAGTGGATCCAACAGAGGTCCTTGAGCTAGTGCCCGAACGAGTCAGCAGGGAGATGAATGATGCACTAACTAAACCTTTTTCTGCTGAGGAAATTAGTGATGCCCTATTCCAAATTGGCCCCTTAAAAGCTCCCGGACCGGATGGCTTCCCGGCGCGCTTCTTCCAAAGAAATTGGGGGGAGCTAAAGGAGGATGTTGTGAAAGGAGTATTAGATTTCTTTGAGAAGAGCATCCTCCGGAAGGAATAAATGACAGAGTGATAGTCTTAATACCAAAAGGTAACGACCCGCAATCTTTGAAGGACTACAGACCGATCAGCCTATGTAACGTCATTTATAAAGTTGTGTCGAAGTGCCTTGTAAACAGGTTGCGACCCATCCTGGATGATATCATTTCAGAGACCCAGAGTGCTTTCATTCCGGGTAGACTGATAACAGATAACGCCATCATTGCGTTCGAATGTTTCCACAAGATCCAACACTGTTGGAATGAAAGAGACAACTACTGTGCATATAAACTTGATCTTGCAAAGGCGTACGACAGAGTTGACTGGAGTTTTATGGAAGGCGTTCTGCGGAAGTTAGGTTTTTGCAAAAAATGGACTGACTGGGTGATGCAATGTGTCCGATCTGTTAGATATACGGTGAGATGCAATGGTGAGCTCCTAGAACCATTCCTCCCATCCAGGGGACTGAGGCAAGGGGATCCACTAAGTCCATACCTTTTTCTTTTTGTGGCTGATGGCTTGGTGCATTTGCTGAAAAAGGAAATGGCAGTGAACAAGATTACGCCCATTAAGGTTGCAAGAAATAACCCGGGGATATCAAATCTCATGTTCGCTGACAACAGTTTAATTTTCTTTAAGGACACCCCGGAGCAAGCGGAAGCTATCAAGAGAGTTCTTGCCTCCTTCCAAAAGTGTACGGGGCAGCTTCTAAGTGCTAGCAAGTGCTCGATACTATTTAGTGAAGCATGTCCGGCCCAAACAAGAGAGAAAATAAAAACCATACTCAGAGTGCAATCGGAAACTTTTGAAAGTAAGTATCTGGGTCTGCCTACCCCGGAAGGAAGAATGAAGGAAGAACAATTCCAACCGATCATAGATAGATTTCAGAAAAGATGCAGTGATTGGAGTGAGAAATTCATGTCTTATGCCGCCAAGGAGGTTCATGTTAAGTCGGTTGTTCAGGCCCTTCCAACATTCACCATGAGTGTCTTCATGCTCTCAAAAGGCTTCTGTGATAAATATGAAAGAATGATCAGAAAGTTCTGGTGGGGAGAGGATGAGGGACACATGAAGGTCCACTGGATGTCATGGGAACGAATGACAAAGCCAAAAATAGCGGGAGGCATTGGATTCAGAGATATGCGCCTGTTCAATCAAGCACTGTTGGCCAAACAGGGTTGGCGACTAATCCAAAACCCGGATAGCCTATGTGCAAGAGTTCTTAAAAGCAAATATTACCCGCAAAGGAATCTCCTGGACACGGTCTTTGCGAAGGATGCGTCTCCTGTTTGGAGAGCAATAGAGTTTGGGCTCGAGCTTCTCAAAAAGGGCATAATCTGGAGGGTGGGGAATTGAAAGAACATCCAAATCCAACAGGACCAATGGATCCCAAGGAGGGAGGGCCTCATGACAACAACTTTCATTAGGAGGTCTCGGATCCGATGGGTTAACCAATTAATGCACTCTTACAGAAAGGAATGGAACGAGGAGCTAGTTAGACAAATCTTCTACCCTTTCGATGAAGATGAGATTTGTAAAATCCGAATTCCTACCTCGGATGTGGAAGACCGGATTGCTTGGCACTATGAGAAAAATGGTGAATTTACAGTAAGAAGTGCCTAAACTGGCAGCGGCGAGCCTTCCCCAACTAGCTCAAAACCCCTCAAGCTCGTCTTCAGACCCGAATGACCGTAGCATATGGGATCTCATTTGGAAAGCAAAAGTGCCAGGTAAAGTACGTATATTCGGGTGGAGGGTGGCTACAAATACCGTGCCTACTAAGGAAAACAAGTGGAAAAGAACACTTGAACTAGACGCTACCTGCAACATTTGTGGAAATGGGACTGAAAATGAACATCATGCGGTGGTCACGTGCACAAAAAGCAGAGCATTGAGAGAAGCCATGATAAAGGTATGGAACCTGCCTAATGAAAACAGATTTTGGTACACGGGTGAGAATTGGCTACAAACTTTACTAGACACAGAAAATGAGGAAATGCGTGCCAAAATCCTGTTGTTACTCTGGAGGTGCTGGCATTTGAGAGAAGACTGTACCCGAAATCATGGCAGGGAATCGATCAGCAGCTCAGTCAGTTCCTGAAGAAGTATGAGGAGGATCTGAAAAATGCAGAGATGCCAGCTATTTGGACGGGTGGGAAAAATGCAGCACCAGTTCAGGGTACTAGCACCTGGGTTGATGCACCACCTGGAAGGGCTGCCGCAGGCGCTGATGGAAAATGGATCCCGCCAACTAGAGGGGTGGTAAAAGTGAACACTGACGCTGCCTTTCGAGCCGATACCGGAGAAAGCGCTGCTGGAGCTGTTGGCCGAGACTACCGAGGCTCTATCCTCATGTCTGTCTGCAAACGGCTGCCTCAATGCCACACTGCGGAGGAGGCTGAAGCCCGTGCCATTCTGGCCGGCTTGCAGGCCATATTCGGTCTGTTTAATGGTCAAGTGGTCCTTGAGACAGATAACCAAGGATTAACCAAAGAACTGATGGCTCAAAATCCCACGCGATCCCCCCAGTATGGCATAATCATGGACATAAAACGGGCTATGGCCTCATTCTCTGGTTGCAGCATTCAATATGCACAAAGAAGCAGGAATTCCTTGGCCCATGGTCTAGCTACATTAACCAGGAGGTCAGGAGAGCAAGTGCTGATCGCCGACGTACCGAATAGCCTTCATTCCATCATGCTCTCTGAATGTACTGCCCCACTTGAGTAGGCTGTCTACTCAGTCTAAAAAAACGTAAAAATAAAACAACAAACCGTGTTAATTGTATATAACTAATGAAAGTGCAACTAATTCCTATGTGGTTTTGATAATTCATAACAACATATATCTCATTGAACTAATTGTCCATTTAAGATAAATATTTTAGGATGTTCAACGATTGGCATGACAAGGACTAGAGATGTGGACCCCTCAAAATGCTATGAAAAAAGGATTGGCAAAAGCTCAAGATTCTACATTTGTGTTTAAGTGATCCAATATCACATTGAGTTCATAAATCCAATAATACCGAAATGGGATGAGGTGTTGCTTGATGACCTGGTTGCTTAAGTGCTTGGTGATATTGCTCCAATAAACCTCAGCCAATTTATCCATTCAAATACGTCCAAACCCTATATTCCAGCTCGGCCCACCGATATTTTCTACCCGGAGCCACGGAGTCCATATGGATTTAGCAACTGCCAAAACCCTAACAAATCGGATCCACCGATATGGATCTCGGTCCCTGTGACACCCCGAGACCGGTGCGCCAGATGTCAGTCAGTTATTCGTTGTCAGTGCCATGTCATCTGCTTGCGTGTTGCATCTTGCCATGTCATCATGTGTGTTGCATAAGCATGTTTTCAAAACTTGCATCCGCCCGAGTCCCCTCGTCCTCTCCGTTGTCCGTTCTGAGCCCAGACACACTTGCACGCGCCCGTGGTGCCTCCGAATATTTATTTTATGAGTGGCCAAAAAATGTTCTCGGAATGGGTTGAAACTTGGCGTGTGGTCTTATTATAGTGTAGACAGGCCGCCTGCCAATTTTCATCGCATTCGGAGCTCGTTTGATAGCCCAACGGATATTTATAGCGACACTAGTCGCCGGTTACTTCGTCGGACGTTTTCGGTCTCCGAAAACCTCCCTCTCCTCTCACCTCAGCCCAACTACTCTACACAGCCCACCTAGGCCCAGCCTACTCCCTCTTCGCTCCGTTGCCGTTGGATCGCGATCCGATGGCTCCGTTTTGCCCCCAAAACACCCCAAAACCCTAATCCTAACCCCCTGCCTATTTAAGCCCCCCTTCCCTGCCAATTTTGGCCTTCTTCTTCCTCCTCCTCAATTTCCGCGCAGCCCCTCTCCACCCCGCCACTTGGCGCTGCCAAGTCAGCCAGCCACCTCGTTTTTGCCAAGTGGCAGCGCCCGATTGGGCCACATCAGCGACTCCACCCCTGGCAGCCAACCGGCGCCCTCCACGTGGCCGAAACCACGTCGCGCCGCGCCCCTCAGCGCCCTCCCGCCGCGCCTGGCCCGTCGAGGCCCGCTCTAGGTCCGCGGACGGGCCGATCTCGGCCGACCGCGCCCGAGCACCCGAGCCGACAGCGCTCGTTCCTCCGCCTCCCGCTCTCCCGCGCGCCCTCGCCGGAGACTGCCGCTGCCCCGCCGCCGTTTCGCCGGGATCTCGCCGGAGGTCCTCCCCACTACCTCGCCGATCCCCGCCGCCGTTCGCTGATGGGCCTCGAACCCCTCGTTGGTTACCCCAAGTGGAAGGTGTAAGATGCAGTAAGTAGAAGTGTTTTCCCCTAGCAAAGATGCCAAGGATCGAATCCCCAGAGACTCCTAGGTTCAACAGGTAGGTGTCAACTCCTAACGGCGCAATTAGCAATCAACGTGGACCTGCACAGAGATACAAATAACTTTCCTCCCAACGAGTACAGAGAGGTTGTCAATCTCTCCGGCCTTGTAGTTCACAAAGGGTTAAAAGCAATATGATAGTAGTGATAGATAGTGTTTTGCAATAGTAAATAAAATAGCGGAAAGTAAATAGTGTATGTGATCAATGATAGTAATATGGACCGGAGTCTCATGATGTTCACTAGTGATGTCTCTCTCCCAAAAGACGATAAAACAGCTATGTGAGGTAAACAAATTACAGCTGGGCAATTGACAGGACCACGAACGCAAACCAATGCTGACTACATTGCAAGAAAGGTTGAGGTTCAAAGCATGGGCGGTACGCCAAAGTAAGTAGACCGAAATCCATCTGCATCTACTACTAATCATCCACCTTGAGATATCTATCCAGAACATCTCGCTGGTATTAAGTTGCGAGTCCCACCCATAGTGTAAAATCAATGCAACAGACAACTGCATTAAAAGAACTTTGCGTAAAGTAAACAATCCTTGCACCCGCGGGCACAAGCACCGTTGTTTTCCCCCTTGTGGCAACAGCACATCCCCTAGACTCATGTTTCTGTTACTCAAGCTAGTCATCGAGGGGCATGAACCCACAATCGAGCATAACGTTCCCTCTTGGAGTCACTACCTATTACTCGGCCAAAGCAATAAATAACAACGGAGAACATGCAAGAATTACTTATGAACTAAAATATAAAAGAGATGAATCAAATATATTACTCAAGATCAATCTGAACATAATCTCATAATCCAACGGATCCCAGCAAACTCAACATAGCAACAGCACAAGGATTACATAGGTGCCTCGATCATGTAGGGCAGCTCACGAGGACTAATTAGTGAAGCACAAGAACGGGAGGAGAACATCACATAGCTACTGGTCATGGACTCATGCTCCAAGGGAGACTACTCACGAGTCATCCGGGAGGCGTCCATGGTGGTGGAGAAGCTCCCGGTGGTGATCCTCCCCTCCGGCAGGGTGCCGGGAAGAGTTCTCCTGGTGCTCCCGATCTTGGAAGCGGTGGCGGCGGCGGAACAGAGATGGGATCACGAAAAAAAAGTCCTGTTTCAAGGGTTACGGGGAACCCTTTAAATATATGCCAAAGTAGGGCACCGGGGGACTCTCGGGGGGCCGAGGCGCCCCCCCGGCGCGGCCCAGGGGGGGGCGCCCACAGGGCGCCTGGAGCCCCTGTGGCCCCCCCAGGCTGCCCTTCGGATGCAGTGTTGTTTCCGTATCGCTGATTTTTTATATAATTTTTCTGGATTTTTCTGGGCAGTTCTCGAAACGTGAAAACCTGAAATACAAAAACAGCCGAAAACAGAAACTGGCACTGGGGTGCACTGGATTAGTAAGTTAGTCCAAATATGATCAAAAGTGTATGGAAGTGTATGAATATCATAGCAATATCACCCAAAAGTGGCATGGAGCAAGCAGAAATTATAGATACGTTTTGGACGTATCAACATCCCCAAGCTTAATTCCTGCTCGTCCTCGAGTAGGTAAATGATAACAAGAATAATTTATGTGGTGACATGCTATTAACCATATAAGACTTTCTCATAGTCATATGACAAAAGCTTACTGAGGCAATGATTCTATAGTAATTAAGTTGTCTCAAGAGAAAATCACAAATGACTGAAAGTTTTACAACATGAAACTGAAACATCAAAAAGATTTGCAATGAACATGATGTGCAAAATATGATCAAGTGATATCTAGCTTGCCCCCTTTAGTGATGCAAAACATAAATGCAAGGGCACCTTCAAGGTTTAAGTGATGACTAGATACAATCATTTCAGAATAAACGATATCACAATCATGCAAAAGACAATGCTACTTTGGGACAATGCACATTACACTCAGAATGACAATCATGCTCTCAGTAGTTGGTGCTTGAAGTGCTAGAGCCTTTTATTTTGAAACATGGAAGCAATTGTGTCAACGGTAGTAGTACTTCATATGTGTCATGCATAAAACATCTTATAAGTTGCAAGCCTCATGCATCGAATACCAATAGTGCTCGCTCCTTGTCCTAATTAGCTCGGATCCCCATGGGTTATCATTGCATTGCATATGTTTTAACCAAGTGTCACAAAGGGGTACCTCTATGCCACCTGTACAAAGGTCCAAGGAGATAGATCGCATTTGATTTCTCGTTTTTGATAGATCTCAACTTGAGGACATCCATACCGGGACAACATAGAAAATAGATGATGGACTCCTCTTTAGTGCATAAGCATATTCTCGTGAGAGATTGAGGATTAAGGTCCAAGCTAAAACTTCCACCATGATGCATGGCTTTGGTTGGCGGCCCAATGTTCTTCTCTAACAATATGCATATTAATTCAACCCACGGTAAATCACCCTTACTTCAGACAAGACGAACATGCATAGCAACTCACATGATATTCAACAAAAGTGTGACAGTTGATGGCGTCCCCAGAAACATGGTTACCGCTCAGCAAGCAACTCATAAGAAATAAGATACATAGGCAACATATTCTTTACCACAATAGTTTTTAGGCTACTTTCCCATGAGCTATGTATTGCATGGTTAATTTGCTTAGTGCAGGTGGAGGTTAGCAAAAGACTGGGAGCAACCAACTAAGAGAGCAATGACGGTCATAATCATGCAGAGCGACAAAGCAATATTGAATCAGGCATGGTAGTTATATCGCTACTTAGAAACAAAAGATCATCAAGGCTTGACAGACTTTCTTTACAGTCTTGAATATGCGTGAGCATACGCCAAGTCAATCAAAATAAATTCTAGAAGGAAGATATTACTAAACCATACCACATCATAGGCAAACAAACCAAGTTGGAACTCCAATAACACATTGGGAACCCCCAGCTATTTGAGATTAACCATAAGAAAACCTGAACTACTAAGCACCATCATGAAAGTAGCATCTTTATCATAGACACATTAACCCATGCAACGGAAGCAAACTCTCTTAATAAGGTGAGCATGGTAATTAAAGAGAGTTCAAGCAACCAACTAAATAAAAGCTCTTGAAAAGATAAGCATGAATACTAAGAGCAGAGCACGATAGTAGCTATTTAAAAGACAAAGAACATACACAGCATAGATAGACATGCAAATTTTATGTAATGTTCTAGGTAGAGGTGGAGCGTGTTTCTCTCCCACATAAAGGAATGCTGGGTTCCGACTCGTTATGAAAAACGAAAAAGAAAACTAAAAGCAAGACGCTCCAAGCATAGCACATAACGAAGTGATAAAAATATAGCGGAACGAAAGACGAACTGATAATGTTGATGGAGAAGGGGATGCACGGGGGCATCCCCAAGCTTAGACGCTTGAGTCTCCTTGAATATTTCTTGGGGGTGCACGGGGGCATCCCCAAGCTTGAGCGCTTGACACTCCTGATTCTTTTTATCATCTTCCCTCGCACACTTGAAAACTCCCTTCATACACAACTCATCATAATCTGATTAGCGAGGTTAGTACCCTTAATAAAATAATTATACCTTGCTGGAAATAAGGATATTATTGAAGTTCTACTGTTTCTCAAGATTGCCAAAAGGTTTTTGCAAAGAAAAAGCAAGTTCTCAATTTGCAAAGTGAAGGTAAGGCAAAATAGGACAGAATCTGTGAAAAACAGAACAGCAGGCAGTAATTGACCTGTTCGGGATACTTCTGCAACTCAAATCAAAAAACTCAGAACTGACGCACGAAAGAAAATTATATAGAGAACGCTGTCGAAAAAATTCAGACCAAAAAGATGATCTGGTGATTTTATACGAATTTTTCTATCCAAGGACAGAATCTGTTTCCTGGACAGCACCTCACAACTTTTGAACTTTCTAGCAATCAGAGGCTATACTTGGCACAAATATGAAAAGCAAAGATACAATGATGATGCTACAGCAGTAAACAACATCAAGACACAACAAAAGCAAAAAAAATTATTCATGTGGGCTGCCTCCCAAAAGCGCTTTCTTTTATGCCTTTAAGCTAGGCATAATGCACAGATCAAGTTTTATCAAGGGTAAAAGAATAGCTAGCCCGTACAACGGACTCAAAAGGTAACTTGACCTTCTTACGAGGGAAGTGTTCCATCCCTTTCTTGAGAGGAAACTGAAATTTTATATTACCCTCTTTCATGTCAATGACAGCACCAACGGTGCGCAAAAAGGGACGTCCCAAAATAATTGGACATGAAGGATCACATTCAATATCCATAATAGTAAAATCAACGGGCACATAATTATCATTGACAACAATAAGAACATCGTCGATCCTCCCCAAAGGTTTCTTTATGGAAGAATCAACGAGACGAACACCAAAAGAACAAGAATCATAAGGTTTCAATTTAAGCATATCATATATCCTTTTGGGCATAACAGAGGTACTAGCACCAACATCACATAATGCATAACATGAGAAGTCATTCAAATAAATTTTTATCATAGGATCCCAACCATCTTCTAGCTTTCTAGGTATGGAGGCTTCTACTCTAAGTTTCTCCTCCCTAGCTTTGATGAGAGCATTAGTGATATGCTCTGTGAAGGCAAGGTTAAGCGTGCTAGTGCGGGGATCTCTAGACATTTTGTGAAGGAAATCAATAACTTCGGTAAGAGTGCAATTATCAAAATCAAGGTCACGAGCATCAAGTAAAGTAGTAGTGGTGTCCTTAAGGCTCACTTGTTTGGTAGTTTCTATAGCATCACCATTAATAGGTCCATTGGGACCAGGAGTACATTGGGTGCTAAGAGTGTGAACATCCTCAATAACTTGGATAGTAGCAATAGTGTGGTGGGTAGGAAGGCTCTTAATTCTTTCCTCTTCCTCCCTTTCTCTAGCCCATCTCTCTTTAAGCTTAGCCATCATCCTAATATTTTCATTGATTTGCACTTGAGTAGCATTAATAGGGATGACTTCCCTCTCCTTAAGAGGAGAAGTTTCAATTTTTAGCAATTTTAACTCATTGGCTAAGTGGTCTACCTTAAAAGAAAGATCATCTAGTTCAGTATTGGAGTTCTTGGTACTATGATAAGCATTGTTGTTCCCATAAGAGTTAGAGGGGAACGGTCTAGAATTGTTACCAAAGTTACTCCTATAAGCATTATTGTTGAAATTGTTTCTAGAGATAAAGTTAACATCTACTTGTTCTTGAGCAATCAAAGAATTTAAAGGAACATCACGAGGATCAACAGTAGATTGCTTCGAAAGTAGAGACATGATCAAGTCAACTTTTTTAATGAGGGAGGAAATCTCCTCGACAGAGTTTACCTTCCTACCTGTTGGAGCGCGTTCAGTGTGCCATTGGGAATAGTTGGTCATCATCTCATCGAGAAGCTTTGTGGCAGCACCAAGTGTAGTTGACATAAAAGTTCCTCCTGCGGCCGAATCTAACAAGTTCCGCGAGGTAAAGTTCAAGCCTGCATAAAAAGTTTGGATAACCATCCAAGTAGTCAAACCGTGAGTAGGGCAGTTCTTGATAAGAGACTTCATACGTTCCCAAGCTTGGGCAACGTGTTCATTATCCAATTGTTTAAAATTCATGATGTTACTTCTAAGTTGGATAATTTTAGCAGGTGGATAGTATTTTCCAATAAAAGCATCTTTGCACTTGTCCCATGAATCTATGCTATTTCTAGGCAATGACTGAAACCAAATTTTAGCTCCTCCTCTCAAGGAGAAAGGAAAAAGCTTAAGCTTAACAATATTACCATCTATTTCTTGGTACTTTTGCATATCACAAAGTTCAACAAAGTTGTTCAAGTGTAAAGCATCATCATCTCCAGCATCGAAGAATTGTTCTTTCATGACTAAGTTCAGTAAAGCAGGTTTAATTTCATATGAAGGTGCTGAAGTGGCAGGTGTAGTGATAGGTGTGCTGATAAAGTCATCGTTGTTGTGACTAGTGAAGTCACACAACTTGGTGTTCTCGGTGGAACCCATAGTAGCAAGCAAGCAGGATAACTATTTTTGTGATTTTCGATAAAAGGAACTAAAGCAAAAATGAAAGGTAAACTAACAAGACTAAAAAGCAAAGGTAAAAGATAGCATGCAACTCCCCTATCCTGAAGAGTGGAGTCCCCGGCAACGGCGCCAGAAAATACTCCTTGATGGGCCTCGAACCCCTCGTTGGTTACCCCAAGTGGAAGGTGTAAGATGCAGTAAGTAGAAGTGTTTTCCCCTAGCAAAGATGCCAAGGATCGAATCCCCATAGACTCCTAGGTTCAACAGGTAGGTGTCAACTGCTAACGGCGCTATTAGCAATCAACGTGGACCTGCACACAGATACAAATAACTTTGCTCCCAACGAGTACAGAGAGGTTGTCAATCTCTCCGGCCTTGTAGTTCACAAAGGGTTAAAAGCAATATGATAGTAGTGATAGATAGTGTTTTGCAATAGTAAATAAAATAGCGGAAAGTAAATAGTGTATGTGATCAATGATAGTAATATGGACCGGAGTCTCATGATGTTCACTAGTGATGTCTCTCTCCCAAAAGACGATAAAACAGCTATGTGAGGTAAACAAATTACAGCTGGGCAATTGACAGGACCACAAACACAAACCAATGCTGACTACATTGCAAGAAAGGTTGAGGTTCAAAGCATGGGCGGTACACCAAAGTAAGTAGACCGAAATCCATCTGCATCTACTACTAATCATCCACCTTGAGATATCTATCCAGAACATCTCGCTGGTATTAAGTTGCGAGTCCCACCCATAGTGTAAACTCAATGCAACAGACAACTGCATTAAAAGAACTTTGCGTAAAGTAAACAATCCTTGCACCCGCGGGCACAAGCACCGTTGTTTTCCCCCTTGTGGCAACAACACATCCCCTAGACTCATGTTTCTGTCACTCAAGCTAGTCATCGAGGGGCATGAACCCACAATCGAGCATAACGTTCCCTCTTGGAGTCACTACCTATTACTCGGCCAAAGCAATAAATAACAACGGAGAACATGCAAGAATTACTTATGAACTAAAATATAAAAGAGGTGAATCAAACATATTACTCAAGATCAATCTGAACATAATCTCATAATCCATCGGATCCCAGCAAACTCAACATAGCAACAGCATAAGGATTACATAGGTGCCTCGATCATGTAGGGCAGCTCACGAGGACTAATTAGTGAAGCACAAGAACGGGAGGAGAACATCACATAGCTACTGGTCATGGACTCATGGTCCAAGGGAGACTACTCACGAGTCATCCGGGAGGCGTCCATGGTGGTGGAGAAGCTCCCGGTGGTGATCCTCCCCTCCGGCAGGGTGCCGGGAAGAGTTCTCCTGGTGCTCCCGATCTTGCAAGCGGCGGCGGCGGCGGAACAGAGATGGGATCGCAAAAAGAAGTCCTGTACTGAGGGTTTCGGAGGTCCCTCTAAATATATGCCAAAGGGGGGCACCGGACGGGCTTCAGGGGGCCCAGGCGCCCCCCCCCCCCCCGGCGCGGCCCAGGGGGGGCGCGCCCACAGGGCGCCTGGAGCCCCTGTGGCCCCCCAGGCTGCCCTTCGGAGGTAGTGTCGTTCCCGGATCGCTGATTTTTTATATAATTTTTCTGGATTTTTCTGGGCAGTTCTCGAAACGTGAAAACCTGAAATACAAAAACAGCCGAAAACAGAAACTGGCACTGGGGTGCACTGGATTAGTAAGTTAGTCCAAATATGATCAAAAGTGTATAGAAGTGTATGAATATCAAAGCAATATCACCCAAAAGTGGCATGGAGCAAGCAGAAATTATAGATACGTTTTGGACGTATCAACATCCCCAAGCTTAATTCCCGCTCGTCCTCGAGTAGGTAAATGATAATAAGAATAATTTCTGTGGTGATATGCTATTAACCATATAAGACTTTCTCATAGTCATATGACAAAAGCTTACTGAGACAATGATTCTAAAGTAATTAAGTTGTCTCAAGAGAAAATCACAAATGACTGAAAGTTTTACAACATGAAACTGAAACATCAAAAAGATTTGCAATGAACATGATGTGCAAATATGATAAAGTGATATCTAGCTTGCCCCCTTTAGTGATGCAAAACATAAGTGCAAGGGCACCTTCAAGGTTTAAGTGATGACTAGATACAATCATTTCAGAATAAACGATATCACAATCATGCAAAAGACAATGCTACTTTGGGACAATGCACATTACACTTAGAATGAAAATCATGCTCTCAGTAGTTGGTGCTTCAACATAAAGGTAAAATAAAGGTTAAGTGCTAAAGCTTTTTATTTGAAAACATGGAAGCAATTGTGTCAACGGTAGTAGTACTTCATATGTGTCATGCATAAAACATCCTATAAGTTGCAAGCCTCATGCATCGAATACCAATAGTGCTCGCTCCTTGTCCTAATTAGCTCGGATCACCATGGGTTATCATTGCATTGCATATGTTTCAACCAAGTGTCACAAAGGGGTACCTCTATGCCACATGTACAAAGGTCCAAGGAGATAAATCGCATTTGATTTCTCGTTTTTGATAGATCTCAAATTGAGGACATCCATACCGGGACAACAAAGAAAATAGATGACGGACTCCTCTTTAATGCATAAGCATATTCTCATGAGAGATTGAGGATTAAGGTCCAAGCTACAACTTCCACCATGATGCATGGCTTTGGTTGGCGGCCCAATGTTCTTCTCTAACAATATGCATATTAATTCAACCCACGGTGAATCACCCTTACTTCAGACAAGACGAACATGCATAGCAACCCACATGATATTCAACAAAAGTGTGACAGTTGATGGCGTCCCCAGAAACATGGTTACCGCTCAGCAAGCAACTTATAAGAAATAAGATACATAAGCAACATATTCTTTACCACAATAGTCTTTAGGCTACTTTCCCATGAGCTATGTATTGCATGGTTAGTTTTCTTAGTACAGGTGGAGGTTAGCAAAAGACTGGGAGCGACCAACTAAGAGAGCAATGACGGTCATAATCATGCAGAGCGACAAAGCAATATTGAATCAGGCATGGTAGTTATATCGCTACTTAGAAATAAGAGATCATCAAGGCTTGACAGACTTTCTTTACAGTCTTAAATATGCGTGAGCATACGCCAAGTCAATCAAAATAAATTCTCGAAGGAAGATATTACTAAAACATACCATATCATAGGCAAACAAACCAAGTTGGTACTCCAATAACACATTGGGAACCCCCCAGCTATTTGAGATTAACCATAAGAAACCTGAACTACTAAGCACCATCATGAAAGTAGCATCTTTATCATAGACACATTAACCCATGCAACGGAAGCAAACTCTCTTAATAAGGTGAGCATGGTAATTAAAGAGAGTTCAAGCAACCAACTAAATAAAAGCTCTTGAAAAGATAAGCATGAATACTAAGAGCAGAGCACGATAGTAGCTATTAAAAGACAAAGAACACACACAGCATAGATAGACATGAAAATTCTATGTTATTGATGGGCCTCGAACCCCTCGTTGGTTACCCCAAGTGGAAGGTGTAAGATGCAGTAAGTAGAAGTGTTTTCCCCTAGCAAAGATGCCAAGGATCGAATCCCCAGAGACTCCTAGGTTCAACAGGTAGGTGTCAACTGCTAACGGCGCAATTAGCAATCAACGTGGACCTGCACTCAGATACAAATAACTTTGCTCCCAACGAGTACAGAGAGGTTGTCAATCTCTCCGGCCTTGTAGTTCACAAAGGGTTAAAAGCAATATGATAGTAGTGATAGATAGCGTTTTGCGATAGTAAGTAAATAACGGAAAGTAAAATAGTGTATGTGATCAATGATAGTAATATGGACCGGAGTCTCATGATGTTCACTAGTGATGTCTCTCTCCCAAAACACGATAAAACAGCTATGTGAGGTAACAAATTACAGCTGGGCAATTGACAGGACCACGAACGCAAACCAATGCTAACTACATTGCAAGAAAGGTTGAGGTTCAAAGCATGGGCGGTACACCAAAGTAAGTAGACCGAAATCCATCTGCATCTACTACTAATCATCCACCTTGAGATATCTATCCAGAACATCTCGCTGGTATTAAGTTGCGAGTCCCACCCATAGTGTAAACTCAATGCAACAGACAACTGCATTAAAAGAACTTTGCGTAAAGTAAACAATCCTTGCACCCGCGGGCACAAGCACCGTTGTTTTCCCCCTTGTGGCAACATCACATCCCCTAGACTCATGTTTTTGTCACTCAAGCTAGTCATCGAGGGGCATGAACCCACAATCGAGCATAACGTTCCCTCTTGGAGTCACTACCTATTACTCGGCCAAAGCAATAAATAACAACGGAGAACATGCAAGAATTACTTATGAACTAAAATATAAAAGAGGTGAATCAAATATATTACTCAAGATCAATCTGAACATAATCTCATAATCCATCGGATCCCAGCAAACTCAACATAGCAACAGCACAAGGATTACATAGGTGCCTCGATCATGTAGGGCAGCTCACGAGGACTAATTAGTGAAGCACAAGAACGGGAGGAGAACATCACATAGCTACTGGTCATGGACTCATGGTCCAAGGGAGACTACTCACGAGTCATCCGGGAGGCGTCCATGGTGGTGGAGAAGCTCCCGGTGGTGATCCTCCCCTCCGGCAGGGTGCTGGGAAGAGTTCTCCTGGTGCTCCCGATCTTGGAAGCGGCGGCGGCGGCGGAACAGAGATGGGATCGCGAAAAAAAGTCCTGTTTCAAGGGTTACGGGGAACCCTTTAAATATATGCCAAAGTAGGGCACCGGGGGACTCTCGGGGGGCTGAGGCGCCCCCCCTGCGCGGCCCAGGGGGGGGGGGGCGCCCACAGGGCGCCTGGAGCCCCTGTGGCCCCCCAGGCTGCCCTTCGGACGCAGTGTTGTTTCCGTATCGCTGATTTTTTATATAATTTTTCTGGATCTTGCTGGGCAGTTCTCGAAACGTGAAAACCTGAAATACAAAAACAGTCGAAAACAGAAACTGGCACTGGGGTGCACTGGATTAGTAAGTTAGTCCAAATATGATCAAAAGTGTATGAATATCATAGCAATATCACCCAAAAGTGGCATGGAGCAAGCATAAATTATAGATACGTTTTGGACGTATCATTCGCCTGCTGCACCGCCGAGCTAGTGCCTCGCCGTCCGCCGCCTCCAGCGCCGGCACGCTTCGCCGGGCTCCGCCGTCCCGAGCCCGCCGGAGCTCCTCCTCCGGCCGGAGACGCCTTCCTGCCGCCGCCGCGCTCGGATCCGGAGCGATCCGGGCTGGACTCGCCTCCTCCGCCCGATCCGCTTCGTCGGTGTCTCTGCCAGGCGGGCCCTACCGCCGCCGTCGACGGACACGTCTGGTTGGCGACGGACGTGTCCACTCCTCTCTCTGCCCGCGGGTCCCGTTCGTCAGATGTGTCCGCTGGCTTCGGACATGTCCGTTTCCCGAGGTTGCCCCTTTTTCTGCTAAGTCCCTAAATTTTTGCAAATAATGTTGCATCATTGCATGATGATATCTTTTTGTGTGTATGTCCAAATTGAGTGTATGATATGTCAAAATGACCGTGGTGATATGCTCTACACTTTGTTCCATTGTGCCATGTATGTTTGAGTTCATATAGATGCTTAAATATCTGTTGCAAGAGTGCTACTTGATATAAACTGCTGCTACTTGTTATTTTGTTGCCATGTTCGTGATATGATAACTTGGTGCATGTTTATCCAAATGGTGCAAATGATATGTCAAAATGTTCATCATGAGATGCTCTACATGTTGGTTGCTATAGCATGCTTGTTTGAGTTCATATTGCCATGTTAATCTATGTTGCAAAAGTGCATGTGGCTGTTAGGTTTTGTAACTTGTTACGAGATGCCTAGTTGAGGAGCTCGTTGCTATTGATGTGTTTGTCCCCATGTCACATGCCTAGATGTTTAGAATCTCCATGATGTGGTCTTTGAGGTGGTGCATTTAACTTTCCATGATATGCATTGTGTTGACTTAAACATGCTTGTAAACATGCCATGTTGTTATTACTGTTTTAACACTTAGTGAAATTTCACTAAGTCTGGAATATGTAATATCCTGATGCTATGTTTGCTTGCTGTCCTAGGCAAATCCATGTTAGTTTTGGGGTGGCCCTTGATCATTCCTTGTTGTATATGTTGTTGACTATCAATTCATGCCCTTACTTGCTCATTTGACTTGTTGTAGCTTATTTAAATCTTGCTCTCAAGTTGCTATAAAATATTGCTGTCAGGTTTTTAGTGTCATGATCAAAATGTTGTAGCTTGTTGCTATTGATCCATGCCTCCTATGGAGATGCTCCAATGGAGTTGTTTGTTGTAGGATATGTCTACTTCATGTCCATGCTTCTTATCACCATGTTTGAGTGCTGTAGCATATATATATATATATATCTTGCTCCAAAGTTGCTATGTGGCTGTTATTTTCAGCTTGTTGTTATATCTTGTTTCATGTGTATCTTTTAGCCCGTTGCTCCTTTTGGGGTGTTCCTTATATGAAACTTGAGTGATTTTGCATGTAGAATCATAATATCATCTTGTTAACATGTTTGGAGCGAGTTTGGTTGATGTTTGGGTGCATCTTGCACCGTTGCCATGATATGTTTCCTACCTTGCCATGTTGTGCTTCCTGTATAGATTTGTCATGCATCATACCTTGCCATGTATTGCATCATATATATAGACTTGTGTTGTTTTGCTGTGCTTCCTACCTTGCCATGTTTTGCTTCTTGTATAGACTTGTTGTGCTTCCTATATAGACTTGTTTGCATCATACTTGCTTAAGCACATTGTCATGTTTCATGTGTTGTTTTTCTGTGCTTCCTACCTTGCCATGTATTGCTTCCTGTGTAGATTTGTCATGCATCATACCTTGCCATGTAATGCATCATATATAGACTTGTGTTGTTTTGTTGTGCTTCCTACCTTGCCATGTTTTGCTTCCTATGTAGACTTGTCGTGCATCCTACTTGGTAGTGCATATTGTCATGTTCTTGAGTGGTTTGTTTACCGTATTGCTTGCTTCTTCTCGTTAGTGCTTGTTCCGTTGCGTTCGTGAGGATTCGTTCGTCTACCCGTGGTTCTTCTTCAAGGCTTCTTCTCCGTCTTCTTCACGGAACCGTTCTTCTTCCTTGCGGGATCTCATGCAAGATGACCATACCCTTGGATACCTTTACTATCATTGCCATGCTTAGTGTCTCGATGCTATCGTTACATGTCGCGCTACCCATCTCATTGTCAGCCTCTCCTTGTTGCCATGAAACCTCTAACCTTTGAAAACCTTCCTAGCAAAACCATTGTTTGGCTATGTTACCCGCTTGCTCAGCCCCTCTTATAGCGTTGTTAGTTGCAGGTGAAGATGAAGATCGTTCCAGGAGGGAACTTGTTGTTGGTATATCACAATATCTATAATTATTATTAACACACCTATATACTGGGCATGGGTGGAAGGCTTGGCCTTTTGCTCGGTGTTTTGTTCCACTCATGCCACCTTAGGCGCCGATAAACCGGCATTATGTTCCTTGATTTTGCGTTCCTTACACGATGGGTATATGGGGACCCCTTGACAGTTCGTCTTTGAATAAAACTCCTCCAGCAAGGCCCAACATTGGTTTTAATTTGCTCATAATAACAACTTAATTAATTAATTAAATTGCATAGGGAGTTAGCGCTACCCGAGGATTCTTTCTACATAGCAGGGGGGCCAGTGCTGATGGTGTTGGTCCCAAATGGGGAGACTGCGGGGCCACCACGGGGAAACTCGAGGTTTGGTTTTACCTGTAGGATCACCAATCCGGACGTGGCCTGAGACGAGATACGCGCGGCTACTATCAGGGTGTCGGCACGCCGGGAGGTCTTGCTGGACTTGTTTTACCATTGTCGAAATGTCTTGTGCACCGGGATGCCGAGCCTGATCGGATTTCCCTAAGATAAGGGGTGATGATATTATATTTATCACTTCAGCTAATCGTGAGAGCTTGTGATGGGCTAAGTTGGGACACCCCTGCAGGGTTATGATCTTTCGAAAGCCGTGCCCGCGGTTATGTGGCAGATTGGAATTTGTTAATGTCCGGTTGTAGAAAACTTGACAGAGGATCCAAAGTAAAACACACAACTGTGTGAGTAACCGTGACTGTCTCTTTTCACTTTGAGAGGAGAACACGGTGGGGTTATGTTTGACTCGTATGTAGTTCAGGATCTTTAGCGATCACTACTAGTTGCGACCGTTTGCGTAGATGCTCATCTTATTCTTGTACTCGTAAGTTAGCCACCATATATATTGCTTAGCCGCTGCTGCAACCTCACCACTTTACCTCTTCCTACCTATTAAGCTTTGATAGTCTTGTTACCCATGGTTATGAGATTGTTGAGTCCTCGTGGCTCACAGATACTACAACAACAGTTGCAGGTGCAGGTTTCCGATGTCTTGACGTGAGAGCGTTGATCGTTGTGTTGGAGTTCTTCTTCTTTCTTCTTCAGTCGTGGTTAGGTTCCGGGTCGGCAGCCTGGGATAGCAGATGGATGTCTTTGTGCTTTTCATGTTTGTATCCGTAGTCGGATACTTGTATTGATGTTGTTGTATTCACGTGACTTGTATGTATTGTTGTATCCCCCATGTATGTATGTAATGGTACCATGTAATGATATCCATCTTGCTAAGCGCCCGAAATGCGGTTGTGCCCCAATCACGTAAGTGTCACGTGATCGGGATAGAATCGCATCTTGGGCCTGACAAGTTGGTATCAGAGCCTCGACCGACCATAGGAGCCCCCTTGATTGATCGTAGCTTGGCCGTTGTTGAGTCTAGCAGAAAACTTTTTCGGAGTCTAGTTATATCGGAGGGTAGGAATTCTTTTTACTCCCCTGTCCCTTCGTCGCGTGTGTGAGGAATCTTGACGTAGGTGTTTTGAATTACTCCTCTTCCCCTTCAAATTTTTTTAGGATCACGTGGATAGTTTTCGTTCGTTGCGTTGTTAGTTCTTTCATCTGGTGCATCTCTCATCAAGTGGACTCGACCCTCTTCTTCTTTACAAGTTCAATCCTCAGTTCTTTTCAACCGGTGTTGTTTCCCCTTCCGAAGTTGTCTTTCTTTTCCCACCCTCCCACCCTTTTGCTTCTCGGACCGGAGTCCTTAATCGAGTATCCATCCTACTCGTGTGAATCCTTTGCACTCTTCCCTCAGTTATTCCAACTGGTGAATTCTCATCTAGTTCGTCCTTCTTCACCTCTATTCTTTTCGGTGGAGTCAATTCAATTTGTTCTGGTGTTCTTCATATTCTTCTCCCTCTACTCAAGTGTTTTCCTCTTGCTCGTTCATCTCTCGTCATTTAATTATTCCGGATATCCGAAGACATCTCAGGAGATTCGTTTGTGTTCCAATTAATTCGAGGTTGTCACCTCATTCGAGTTTTTCAAATGTTCCGGTGCATCATCTCCTTTCAATCTTTCAACGGTGTTTTCTCTTTGGTGGGCTCATAACCCACAGGTCTTTCCCATGATCTTACCTGACTCTTCTAATTTGCCCGGAGTGTTCCGAAATTCTTTTCAAGTGTGACGTAAGTATGAATTTCATCAGTCACATGCCTTCCGAAGATCGCTTTTAATTCTTTCCATCGTTGGTCCAACCTTTCTTCATCCGGAGTATTTCTTGAATTCTTTTCTTTGTGTTCCTCCGAAGGCATCATCTCAGAAGATTTCTTCGTTCTTAGTTTTCAACTTCGTCCTCAAAATATTCTTCATTGATGCCTCTTCGTTCGTCTCATATTCTTCCGGTGCTTCGTTCAAGTATTCTTTAATCAGTTCACGATCTCGTTGCTCTCATCATTTTAATTCCCTCGAGTGCTTTATTCTTTCCGGCGATTCATCATACTCACTCGATTCATTTTCTTACGGTGGCTTCTCCTCTTGCATTGTTCAATTTCATTCCTTACGGTGATCATTCTCGTTCTTCACTCGATTGTAATTCTTCTCGGTGGTTCGTTCTTTTCATCATTCGATTAATTCTTCCCGGTGGTTCGTTCATTTTTCTTCACTCGGCTTCAATTCCTTACGGTGATTCGCTCAACATTTCTTTCCGGTGTTATCATATCAATCCATTCATTTTTATTCCAATCCTACCGGTGTTTCATGAAGATTTTCGCAAGTTCGCGATATACCTCTCGTTAATCCCTTTCACATGAATAAGTGATATGCAAATCCATTGCTTCTCATCAATTTAATTGGTAGAGGATAGGCATAACATAATTCTTATTCTTTTCATCAAGTTGATTAATTCTTTCCTTTGGAGTTTATTCTTGATGAATAAATTCTAGTTCCAAGTCCTTTCATCTTTTCTTTCCCGGAGTTCAAGTTTCTCGGCTATCTCGCCGGAACCCCGTCTAATCATCGCAAGGCTTATTCTTATTCTTTCTTCATCATCCTTTCGTTACTGGAGTTCTTCATGGTGGTTCTACATCATTTAATTCATTCTTCAAACATTCATCTAATTCTTTGGAGAAGCTCAAGCATTATTCTTTTGTGTCTCAGAATGCAAATAAGTCTCCTTATTCCTTTGAAGTGGAGTTTTGCATTTCTTATTCTCAGCTAATCCATCTTTTGGTTGCGGCATAATTCACCTCAAGTCTTGAGATGTTTTTAATAAGTCCACAACAAGTTTATTCTTTTGTTGTTGATTTTCTCAACAACTCCGTTCAAGTCTTCTCTTGAAGATGTTCTTTCAATCCATTCGTGATGGAGGTTGTCATTTCTTCCCCTTCTTCTCATTCCATTCTTTATTTCTTCCGGAGGCATTGTCTTGTTCAACTCGTCAGGGATCGTCCATCTCCTCAAGTTCTTGTCCTATTCCATTCATGCTCAAACAGTGTGCAATTTCTTTCAGTTTCAGCCGGAGTGCTGCCCGAATTCCTTTGTGGAGATTCTTTTCTATCTCTTGCTAACCGGAGTGGTTTTGAATTCATTCTTGTCCCTTCAACTCTTGTTTCGTGCCTTTCAACCTTTTGGTTCTCGTTGATTCCTTGTTCCTCTTGTCTAACGAAGTCTTTGCAACTTCGTTCATCTCCGTTGTATCCTTTTTTTTTCAAATTGTTCAACCTCTCAAGGTTCTTTGGTTTCACTCTATTATCCGCGAAGAACTTTGTTCTTCTTTTCCTATTCCGTCTCGCTCCTAAGATCTCGGGACGAGATCTCTTGTTAGTAGGGGAAGGTTGTGACACCCCGAGACCGGTGTGCCAGATGTCAGTCAGTTATTCATTGTCAGTGCCATGTCATCTGCTTGCGTGTTGCATCTTGCCATGTCATCATGTGTGTTGCATCAGCATGTTTTCAAAACTTGCATCCGCCCGAGTCCCCTCGTCCTCTCCGTTGTCCGTTCTGAGCCCAGACACACTTGCACGCGCCCGCGGTGCCTCCGAATATTTATTTTATGAGTGGCCGAAAAACGTTCTCGGAATGGGTTGAAACTTGGCGTGTGGTCTTATTATAGTGTAGACAGGCCGCCTGCCAATTTTCATCGCATTCGGAGCTCGTTTGATAGCCCAACGGATATTTATAGCGGCACTAGTCGCCGGTTATTTCGATGGACGTTTTCGGTCTCCGAAAACCCCCGCGGGCCTCTCTCTCCTCTCCTCTCACCTCAGCCCAACTACTCTACACAGCCCACCTAGGTCCAGCCTACTCCCCCTTCGCTCCGTTGCCGTTGGATCGCGATCCGATGGCTCCGTTTTGCCCCCAAAACACCCCAAAACCCTAATCCTAACCCCCCTGCCTATTTAAGCCCCCCTTCCCTGCCAATTTTGGCCTTCTTCTTCCTCCTCCTCAATTTCCGCACAGCCCCTTGATACGTCTAAAACGTATCTATAATTTCTGTTTGCTCCATGCCTCTTTTGTGTGATATTGCTATGATATTTATACACTTCCATACACTTTTGATCATATTTGGACTAACCTATTAACTCAGTGCACCCCAGTGCCAGTTTCTGTTTTCTGTTGTTTTTGTATTTCAGGTTTTCCCGTCACGTAAACTGTCAGAAAAATCCCGGAAAAATTATATAAAAAATCAGCGTTCCAGAAGCTTCCTGACGGCCAAAGTAGGGCCGGAGGGGGGCCACCAGGGCTCCAGGCGCCCTGGTGGCGCGGCCCCCCTCCTGGCCGCGCCGGGGGGGCGCCTGGGCCCCCCAGGCCTCCGCTGATGCCCCCCTTTGGCATATATTTAACACGCGTCCCGAAACCCTCGAGGACGGAACCCTTTTTCGCGATCTCATCTCTGTTCCGCCGCCGCCGCGCTTCCAAGATCGGGAGCACCAGGAGAACTCTTCCCGGCACCCTGCCGGAGGGGAGGATCACCACCGGGAGCCTCTCCACCACCATGGACGCCTCCCGGATGAGTTGTGAGTAGTCTCCCTTGGACCATGGGTCCATGACCAGTAGCTATGTGATGTTCTCCTCCCCTCTTTGTCCTTCACCGATTAGACCTCGTGAGCTGCCCTACATGATCGAGGCACATATGTAATCCTTATGCTGTTGCTATGATGAGTTTGCTGGGATCCGATGGATTATGAGATTATGTTCAGATTGTGTGTGAGTAATATATTTGATTTACCTCTTTTATATTTATGTTCTTGAGTAATTCTTGCATGTTCTCCGTTGTTGTTTATTGCTTTGGCCAAGTAGTAGGTAGTAACTCCAAGAGGGAACGTTATGCTTGATTGTGGGTTAATGCCCCTCGATGACTAGCTTGAGTGACAGAAACATGAGTCTAGGGGATGTGCCGTTGCCACAAGGGGGAAAACAACGGTGCTTGTACTCGCGGGTGCAAGGATTGTTTACTTTACGCAAAGTTCTTTTAATGCAGCTGTCTGTTGCTTTGAGTTTACACTATGGGTAGGACTCACAACTTAATACCAGCGAGATGTTCTGGATAGATATCTCAAGGTGGATGATTAGTAGTAGATGCAGATGGATTTCGGTCTACTTGCCTTGGCGTACCGCCCATGCTTTTGAGCCTCTACTTTTCTTGCAGCATAGTTAGCATTGGTTTGCGCACATAATCCTGTCAATTGCCCAGCTGTAATTTGTTTACCTCGCTTAGCTGTTTTATCGTCTTTTGGGAGAGAGACATCACTAGTGAACATCATGGGACCCCGGTCCATATTACCATCATTGATCACATCCGCTATTTACTTTCTGCTTTTACTTACTAGTTGCAGCAATATCTATCACTATTATCTTTTGCGTTTGATCCTTTGTAAACGACAAGGCCGGAGGGATTGACAACCTCTCTGTACTCGTTGGGAGCAAAGTTATTTGTATCTGTGTGCAGGTCCAAGTTGATTGCTAAGTATCTGGCGCCATTAGCAGTTGACACCTTCTTGTTGAACCTTGGAGTCTCAGGGGAAATCGATCCTTGGTATCTTTGCCAAGGGAAAACTTCCGCTACACTGCATCTCAAACCTTAAACTTGGGGTAACCAACGAGGGGCGAGAAGCCATCAAGCAAAGTATTTCTGGCGCCGTTGCCGGGGACTCCACTCTTCAAGATAGGGGAGTTGCACGCTATCTTTTACCTTTGCTTTTTAGTCTTGTTAGTTTACCTTTCAGTTTTTGCTTTAGTATCTTTTATCGAAAATCACAAAAATAGTTATCTTGCTTGCTTGCTGCTATGGGTTCCACCGAGAACACCAAGTTGTGTGACTTCACTAGTCATAACAACGATGACTTTATCTGCACACCTATCACTACACCTGCCACTTCAGCACCTTCTTATGAAATTAAACCTGCTTTACTGAATCTAGTTATGAAAGATCAATCCTCTGGTGCTGGAGATGATGCTGCTTTACACTTGAACAACTTTGTTGAACTCTGTGATATGCAAAAGTACACTGAAATAGATGGTGATATTGTTAAGCTTAAGCTTTTTCCTTTCTCCTTGAGAGGAGGAGCTAAAATTTGGTTTCAATCTTTGCCTAGAAATAGCATAGATTCTTGGGACAAGTGCAAAGATGATTTTATTGGAAAATACTATCCACCTGCTAAAATTATCCAACTAAGAAGTAACATAATGACTTTTAAACAATTGGATAATGAATACGTTGCCCAAGCTTGGGAACGCATGAAATCTCTTATCAAGAACTGCCCTACTCATGGTTTGACTACTTGGATGGTTATCCAAACTTTTTATGCAGGCTTGAACTTTACCTCGTGGAACTTGTTAGATTCGGCCGCGGGAGGAACCTTTATGTCAACTACACTTGGTGCTGCCACGAAGCTTCTCGATGAGATGATGACCAATTATTCCCAATGGTACACCGAACGCGCTCCAACTGGTAGGAAGGTAAACTCTGTCGAGGAGATTTCCTCCCTAAATGAAAAAGTTGACTTGATCATGTCTCTACTTTTGAAGAGATCTTCTATTGATCCTCGTGATGTTCCTTTAAATTCTTTGATTGCTCAAGAACAAGTAGATGTGAACTTTATCTCTAGAAACAATTTCAATAACAATGCTTATAGGAGTAACTTTGGTAGCAATCCTAGACCGTTCCCCTCTAATTCTTATGGGAACAACAATGCTTATCCTAGCACCAAGAACTCCACTTCTGAACTAGAGAGTATGCTTAAAGATTTCATCACTACCCAAAAAGCCTTTAATAAGAGTGTAGAAGAAAAACTAAACAAACTAGATAATCTCTCTTCGAAGGTAGACAATTTAGCCCATGAGGTAGAATTGCTTAAAATTAGAACTTCTCCTCTTGAGGAGAGGAAGGTCACTCCTATGAATGCTATTCAAGTGCAAATTAATGAAAACATTAGGATGTTGGCTAAACTTAAAGAGAGATGGGCTAGAGAAAGGGAGGAAGAAGATAGAATTAAGAACCTTCCTACCCACCACACCGTTGCTACTATCCAAGTTGTTGAGGATATTCAAACTCTTAGCACCCAATGCACTCCTGGTCCCATTGGACCTATTAATGGTGATGCTATGACCATAGAAACTACCAAACAAGTGAGCCTAAGGGACACCACTACCACTTTACTTGATAGTAGTGACCTTGATTTTGATAATTGCACTCTTACCGAAGTTATTGATTTCCTTCACAAGATGTCTAGAGATCCCCGCACTAGCACGCTTAACCTTGACTTCACAGAGCATATCACTAATGCTCTCATCAAAGCTAGGGAGGAGAAACTTAGAGTAGAAGCCTCCATTCCTAGAAAGCTAGAAGATGGTTGGGATCCTATGATTAAAATTAAGTTGAATAACTTTTCTTGCTATGCTTTATGTGATGTTGGAGCTAGTACCTCCGTTATGCCCAAAAGAATATATGATATGCTTAAATTGAAACCTTTTGATTCTTGTTCTTTTGGTGTTCGTCTTGTTGATTCTTCCATAAAGAAACCTTTGGGGAGGATCGACGATGTTCTTATCATTGTCAATGACAACTACGTTCCCGTTGATTTTACTATTATGGATATTGAATGTGAACCTTCTTGTCCAATTATTTTGGGACGTCCTTTTCTATGCACCGTTGGTGCCATCATTGACATGAAAGAGGGGAATATAAAATTCCAATTTCCTCTCAATAAAGGGATGGAACACTTCCCTAGAAAGAAGATTAAGTTACCTTTTGAGTCCGTTATACGGGCTAGCTATTCTTTTACTCTTGATAAAACTTGATCTCTTTGCATTATGCCTAGCTTAAAGGCATAAAAGAAAGCGCTTTTGGGAGGCAGCCCACATGAATAAAATTTTATTTTGCTGTGTCTTGATGTTGTTACTACAGTAGCATCATCATTGTATCTTTACTTTTCAACTTTGTGCCAAGTGTAGCCTCTGATTGCAAGAAAGTTCAAAAGTTGTGACGTGCTGTCCAGGAAACAGATTCTGTCCTTGGATAGAAAAATTCGTATAAAATCACCAGATCATCTTTTTGATCTGAATTTTTTCGACAGCGTGCTCTATACAATTTTCTTTCGTGCTTCTGTTCTGAGTTTTTTTATTAGAGTTGCAGAAGTGCCCCGAAAAAATCATTTACTACCTGCTGGTCTGTTTTTCACAGATTCTGTCCTGTTTTGCCTTTCCTTCATTTTGCAAACCTTGAGCTTGCTTTTTCTTTGCAAAAACCTTTTGGCAATCTTGAGAAACAGTAGAACTTCAAGAATATCCTTATTTCCATCAAGGAACAATTATTTTATTAAGGGTACTAACCTCGCTAATCAGATTATGATGAGTTATGTATGAAGGGAGTTTTCAAGTGTGCGAGGGAAGATGATAAAAAGATTCAGGAGTGTCAAACGCTCAAGCTTGGGGATGCCCCGTGCACCCCCAAGAAATATTCAAGAAGACTCAAGCGTCTAAGCTTGGGGATGCCCCCGTGCATCCCCTTCTCCATCAACATTATCAGTTCGTCTTTCGTTCCACTATATTTTTATCACTTCATGTGTTATGTGCTATGCTTGGAGCGTCTTGCTTTTAGTTTCCTTTTTAGTTTTCTTTAGCTTTGCTTGCTGTTCATAACGAGTTGGAACTCAGCTTTCTTTATGTGGGAGAGAAACACGCTCCACTTCAACCTAGAACATAACATAGAATTTTCATGTCTATCTTTGTTGTGTGTGTTCTTTGTCTTTCAATAGCTACTATCATGTTCAGCTCTTAGTTTTCATGCTTATCTTTTTAAAGAGCTTTTGTTTAGTTGGTCGCTGGAACTCTCTTTATTTATCATGCTTATCTTATTAAGAGAGTTGGCTTCTGTTGCATTGGTCGATATGTCTATGATAAAAATGCTACGTGCATAATGGTGCTTAGTAGTTCATATTTTCTAATGGTTAGTCTCAAATAGCTGGGGGGTTCCCAATGTGTTATTGGAGTACCAACATGATTTGTTTGCCTATGATGTGGTATGGTTCAGTGATATCTTCCTTCGAGAATTTATTTTGATTGACTTGGCGTATGCTCACGCATATTTAAGATTGTAAATAAAGTCTGTCAAGCCTTGATGATCCTTTATTTCTGAGTAGCGATATAACTTCCATGCCTAATTCAATGTTGCTTTGTCGCTCTGCATGATTATGAACGTCATTGCTCTTTTAGTTGGTCGCTCCCAGTCTTTTGCTAACCTCCACCTGTACTAAGCGGACTGACTGCTTGTGCATCCAAAATCCTTTAAACCAGTTATGCCATATGAGTCCACCATACCTTCCTATACATGGTATTTACCTGCCATTCCTAACGAAGACTTTCATGTACCATCTCGAAATTATTCAAAAAAGGCATTTATCTTTTGTGCCTCTGTTTTAGTTCATGAGGAAGTAGTAGTTAATTCATGATTTTTTTAAGTTGGACAAGCTTCACCCCGGGATTGCATGTCTAATGTGCAAACCCATAATACGAGAAGGAACTGGCAAAGAGTGCGCCCGGCTCAAAAATAATATAACAAACAAACCCTCCTTCACGCTTTGTTCATGAGAAATCAGAAAACTTTGGCAGTGATAAACAAAGGAGATTAAGAGGATGTGATCGTCCTCATTCGGGAGCCGTTCCTCGAAACTTGTCCAGCTCAAGAAGTAATTGAGTTATCTGCTAGCATTCGTTGACGAAACATGCATATCCAAAAATAATAATTATTACCTCTGTTTTTATAACCAAGAGCTCTGGTACATGTTTTGTCTTTGTTTCCGACTACGGGTTTTCAACTTTGCCAACAAAAGCCACGGTTCGAGAGTCTCCACCTTCTTTTAAAGCACCAACTATTAAGAGCATGATTGTCATTCTGAGTGTAATGTGCATTGTCCCAAAGTAGCATTGTCTTTTGCATGATTGTGATATCGTTTGTTCTGAAATCATTGTATCTAGTCATCACTTAAACCTTGGAGGTGCCCCTGCATTTATGTTTTGCTTCACTAAAGGGGGCAAGCGAGATACCACTTTGTCATATTTGCACACCATGCTCATTACAAATCTATTTGATGTTTCAGTATCATATTGTAAAACTTTCAGTTCTTTGTGATTTTCTCATGAGGCAACTTAATTACTACAGATTCATTGTCTTAGTAAGCTTTTGTCATGTGACTATAAAAACAATCCTTATATGGTTAATAGCATGTCACCACAGAAATTATACTTGTTATCATTTACCTACTCGAGGACGAGCAGGAATTAAGCTTGGGGATGTTGATACGTCTAAAACGTATCTATAATTTCTGCTTGCTACATGCCTCTTTTGTGTGATATTGCTATGATATTTATACACTTCCATACACTTTTGATCATATTTGGACTAACCTATTAACTCAGTGCACCCCAGTGCCAGTTTCTGTTTTCTGCTGTTTTTGTATTTCAGGTTTTCCCGTCACGTAAACTGTCAGAAAAATCCCGGAAAAATTATATAAAAAATCAGCGTTCCAGAAGCTTCCTGGCGGCCAAAGTAGGGCCGGAGGGGGGCCACCAGGGCTCCAGGCGCAGTGGTGGCGCGGCCCCCCTCCTGGCCGCGCCGGGGGGGGGGGGGCGCCTGGGCCCCCCAAGCCTCCGCTGATGCCCCCCTTTGGCATATATTTAACACGCGTCCCGAAACCCTCGAGGACGGAACCCTTTTTTGCGATCTCATCTCTGTTCCGCCGCCGCCGCGCTTCCAAGATCGGGAGCACCAGGAGAACTCTTCCCGGCACCCTGCCGGAGGGGAGGATCACCACCGGGAGCCTCTCCACCACCATGGACGCCTCCCGGATGAGTTGTGAGTAGTCTCCCTTGGACCATGGGTCCATGACCAGTAGTTATGTGATGTTCTCCTCCCCTCTTTGTCCTTCACCGATTAGACCTCGTGAGCTGCCCTACATGATCGAGGCACATATGTAATCCTTATGCTGTTGCTATGATGAGTTTGCTGGGATCCGATGGATTATGAGATTATGTTCAGATTGTGTGTGAGTAATATATTTGATTTACCTCTTTTATATTTATATTCTTGAGTAATTCTTGCATGTTCTCCGTTGTTGTTTATTGCTTTGGCCAAGTAGTAGGTATTAACTCCAAGAGGGAACGTTATGCTTGATTGTGGGTTCATGCACCTCGATGACTAGCTTGAGTGACAGAAACATGAGTCTAGGGGATGTGTCGTTGCCACAAGGGGGAAAAACAACGGTGCTTGTACTCGCGGGTGCAAGGATTGTTTACTTTACGCAAAGTTCTTTTAATGCAGTTGTCTGTTGCTTTGAGTTTACACTATGGGTGGGACTCGCAACTTAATACCAGCGAGATGTTCTGGATAGATATCTCAAGGTGGATGATTAGTAGTAGATGCAGATGGATTTCGGTCTACTTGCCTTGGCGTACCGCCCATACTTTTGAGCCTCTACCTTTCTTGCAGGATAGTTAGCATTGGTTTGCGCACATAATCCTGTCAATTGCCCAGCTGTAATTTGTTTACCTCGCTTAACTGTTTTATCGTCTTTTGGGAGAGAGACATCACTAGTGAACATCATGGGACACCGGTCCATATTACCATCATTGATCACATCCGCTATTTACTTTCTGCTTTTACTTACTAGTTGCAGCAATATCTATCACTATTATCTCTTGCGTTTGATCCTTTGTAAATGACAAGGCCGGAGGGATTGACAACCTCTCTGTACTCGTTGGGAGCAAAGTTATTTGTATCTGTGTGCAGGTCCAAGTTGATTGCTAAGTATCTGGCGCCATTAGCAGTTGACACCTTCTTGTTGAACCTTGGAGTCTCAGGGGAAATCGATCCTTGGTATCTTTGCCAAGGGAAAACTTCCGCTACACTGCATCTCAAACCTTCCATTTGGGGTAACCAACGAGGGGCGAGAAGCCATCAAGCACCCCTCTCCACCCCCGCCACTTGGCGCTGCCAAGTCAGCCAGCCACCTCGTTTTCGCCAAGTGGCAGCGCCCCATTGGGCCACATCAGCGGCTCCACCGCTGGCAGCCAACCGGCGCCCTCCACGTGGCCGAAGCCACGTCGCGCCGCGCCCCTCAGCGCCCTCCCGCCGCGCCTGGCCCGCCGAGGCCCGCTCCAGGTCCGCGAACGGGCCGATCTGGGTCGACCGCGCCCGAGCGCCCGAGCCGGCAGCGCCCGTTCCTCCGCCTCCCACTCTCCCGCGCGCCCTCGCCGGAGACTGCCGCTGCCCCGCCGCCATCTCGCCGGGATCTCGCCGGAGGTCCTCCCCGCTACCTCGCCGATCCCCGCCGCCGTTCGCCTGCTGCACCGCCGAGCCAGTGCCTCGCCGTCCACCGCCCTCCAGCGCCGGCAAGCTTCGCCGGGCTCCGCCGTCCCGAGCCCACCGGAGCTCCTAATCCGGCCGGAGCCGCCTTCCTGCCGCCGCCGCACTCGGATCCGGAGCGATCCGGGCCAGACCCGCCTCCTCCGCCCGATCCGCTTCGTCGGTGTCTCTGCCATGCGGGCCCTGCCGCCGCCGCCGACGGACACGTCCGGTTGGTGACGGACGTGTCCACTCCTCTCTCTGCCCGCGAGTCCCGTTCGTCAGATGTGTTCGCTGGCTTCGAACATGTCCGTTTCCCGAGGTTGTCCCTTTTTCTGCTAAGTCCCTAAATTTTTGCATATAATGTTGCATCTTTGCATAATGATATCTTTTTGTGTGTATGTCCAAATTGAGTGTATGATATGTCAAAATGACCGTGGTGATATGCTCTACACTTTGTTCCATTGTGCCATGCATGTTTGAGTTCATCTAGATGCTTAAATATCTGTTGCAAGAGTGCTACTTGATATAAACTGCTGCTACTTGTTATTTTGTTGCCATGTTCGTGATATGATAACTTGGTGCATGTTTATCCAAATGGTGCAAATGATATGTCAAAATGTTCATCATGAGATGCTCTACATGTTGGTTGCTATAGCATGCTTGTTTGAGTTCATATTGCCATGTTAATCTATGTTGCAAAAGTGCATGTGGCTGTTAGGTTTTGTAACTTGTTACGAGATGCCTAGTTGAGGAGCTCGTTGCTATTGATGTGTTTGTCCCCATGTCACATGCCTAGATGTTTTAGAATCTCCATGATGTGGTCTTTGAGGTGGTGCATTTAACTTTCCATGATATGCCTTGTGTTGACTTAAACATGCTTGTAAACATGCCATGTTGTTATTACTGTTTTAACACTTAGTGAAATTTCACTAAGTCTGGAATCTGTAATATCCTGATGCTATGTTTGCTTGCTGTCCTAGGCAAATCCATGTTAGTTTTGGGGTGGCCCTTGATCATTCCTTGTTGTATATGTTGTTGACTATCCATTCATGCCCTTACTTGCTCATTTGACTTGTTGTAGCTTATTTAAATCTTGCTCTCAAGTTGCTATAAAATATTGCTGTCAGGTTTTTAGTGTCATGATCAAAATGTTGTAGCTTGTTGCTATTGATCCATGCCTCCTATGGAGATGCTCCAATGGAGTTGTTTGCTGTAGGATATGTCTACTTCTTGTCCATGCTTCTTATCACCATGTTTGAGTGATGTAGCATATATATATCTTGCTCCAAAGTTGCTATGTGGCTGTTATTTTCAGCTTGTTGTTATATCTTGTTTCATGTGTATCTTTTAGCCCGTTGCTCCGTTTGGGGTGTTCCTTATATGAAACTTGAGTGATTTTGCATGTAGAATCATAATATCATCTTGTTAACATGTTTGGAGTGAGTTTGGTTGATGCAACGGTGCACCTTGCACCGTTGCCATGTTATGTTTCCTACCTTGCCATGTTGTGCTTCCTGTATAGATTTGTCATGCATCATACCTTGCCATGTATTGCATCATATATATAGACTTGTGTTGTTTTGATGTGCTTCCTACCTTGCCATGTTTTGCTTCCTGTATAGACTTGTTGTGCTTCCTATATAGACTTGTTTGCATCATACTTGCTTAAGCACATTGTCATGTTTCATGTGTTGTTTTTCTGTGCTTCCTACCTTGCCATGTATTGCTTCCTGTGTAGATTTGTCATGCATCATACCTTGCCATGTAATGCATCATATATAGACTTGTGTTGTTTTGTTGTGCTTCCTACCTTGCCATGTTTTGCTTCTTATGTAGACTTGTCGTGCATCCTACTTGGTAGTACATATTGTCATGTTCTTGAGTGGTTTGTTTACCGTATTGCTTGCTTCTTCTCGTTAGTGCTTGTTTCGTTGCGTTCGTGAGGATTCGTTCGTCTACCCGTGGTTCTTCTTCAATGCTTCTTCTCCGTCTTCTTCACGGAACCGTTCTTCTTCCTTGCGGGATCTCAGGCAAGATGACCATACCCTTGGATACCTTTACTATCATTGCCATGCTTAGTGTCTCGATGCTATCGTTACATGTCGCGCTACCCATCTCATTGTCAGCCTTGTTGCCATGAAACCTCTAACCTTTGAAAACCTTCCTAGCAAAACCATTGTTTGGCTATGTTACCCGCTTGCTCAGCCCCTCTTATAGCGTTGTTAGTTGCAGGTGAAGATGAAGATCGTTCCAGGAGGGAACTTGTTGTTGGTATATCACAATATCTATAATTTATATTAACACACCTATATACTGGGCATGGGTGGAAGGCTTGGCCTTTTGCTCGGTGTTTTGTTCCACTCATGCCACCTTAGGCGCCGATAAACCGGCATTATGTTTCTTGATTTTGCGTTCCTTACACGATGGGTATATGGGTCCCCTTGACAGTTCGTATTTGAATAAAACTCCTCCAGCAAGGCCCAACATTGGTTTTAATTTGCTCATAATAACAACTTAATTAATTAATTAAATTGCATAGGGAGTTAGCGCTACCCGAGGATTCTTTCTACATAGCAGGGGGGCCAGTGCTGATGGTGTTGGTCCCAAATGGGGAGACTGCGGGGCCACCATGGGGAAACTCGAGGTTTGGTTTTACCTGTAGTATCACCTATCCGGACGTGGCCTGAGACGAGATACGCGCGGCTACTATCAGGGTGTCGGCACGCCGGGAGGTCTTGCTGGACTTGTTTTACCATTGTCGAAATGTCTTGTGCATCGGGATGCCGAGCCTGATCGGATTTCCCTAAGATAAGGGGTGATGATATTATATTTATCACTTCAGCTAATCGTGAGAGCTTGTGATGGGCTAAGTTGGGACACCCCTGCAGGGTTATGATCTTTCGAAAGCCGTGCCCGCGGTTATGTGGCAGATTGGAATTTGTTAATGTCCGGTTGTAGAAAACTTGACAGAGGATCCAAAGTAAAACACACAACGGTGTGAGTAACCATGACTGTCTCTTTTCACTTTGAGAAGAGAACATGGTGGGGTTATGTTTGACTCGTATGTGGTTTAGGATCTTTAGCGATCACTACTAGTTGCGAACGTTTGCGTAGATGCTCATCTTATTCTTGTACTCGTAAGTTAGCCACCATATATATTGCTTAGCCGCTGCTGCAACCTCACCACTTTACCTCTTCCTACCTATTAAGCTTTGATAGTCTTGTTACCCATGGTTATGGGATTGCTGAGTCCTCGTGGCTCACAGATACTACAACAACAGTTGCAGGTGCAGGTTTCCGATGTCTTGACGTGAGAGCGTTGATCGTTGTGTTGGGGTTCTTCTTCTTTCTTCTTCAGTCATGGGTTAGGTTCCGGGTCGGCAGCCTGGGATAGCAGATGGATGTCTTTGTGCTTTTCATGTTTGTATCCATAGTCGGATACTTGTATTGATGTTGCTGTATTCATGTGACTTGTATGTATTGTTGTATCCCCCATGTATGTATGTAATGGTACGATGTAATGATATCCATCTTGCTAAGCGTCCGAAATGCGGTTGTGCCCCAATCACGTAAGTGTCACGTGATCGGGATAGAATCGCATCTTGGGCCTGACAGTCCCACATATATGGATCTCGGTCCCACCGAGATGGCTTGGCCAATTTCGTTGTTGCTTTACTCCTTTACTTTGGTCCCACCGAGTTGAGGCAATCGGCGCCACTGAGATGAGGTTTGCCCTAAGCCCTTGCACATCGGTCCATCCGAGTTGTTCCAGTCGGTCCCATCGAGATTCCTCACGTTCACATGTTTACATAGATCGGTGCCACCGAGATGGGTCAAGAGTGTGTAACCGTTGGATTTTGTGTTGAGGCTATATACCCCTCCACGCCTTCTTACTCGCAGAGGAGAGCCATTAGAGCGTGCCTACACTTCCACCATTTGTTTTATGAGAGAGAACCACCCACTCATGTGTTGAGATTGAGAGATTCCAATCCTACCATTTGAACCTTGATCTTTAGCCTTCCCAAGTTGTTTTCCACTCAAATCCTTCTTCCACCATATCCAAATATGTGCGAGAGAGAGAGAGAGAGAGAGAGAGAGAGAGTTGAGTGTTGTGGAGACTATCATTTGAAACACAAGAGCAAGAAGTTCATCATCAACACACCGTCTATTGCCTTTTGGAGAGTGGTGTCTTCTATATTGGTTAGGTGTCGCTTGGGAGCCTCCGACATGATGTGGAGTTGAACCAAGAAGTTTGTAAGGACAAGGAGATGCCTACTTCGTGAAGATCTGCCCGAGTGAGGCAATTCCTTCGTGGACGATGGCCATGATGGGATAGACAAGGTTGCTTCTTCGTGGACCCTTCGTGGGTGGAGCCCTCCGTGGACGCCCACAGCCGTTACGCTTCATGGGTTGAAGTCTCCATCAACGTGGACGTACGATAGCACCACCTATCGGAACCATGCAAAAAATCTTCGTGTCCCCATTACGTTTGCTGCTACTTCTCGAGCTTGCGTTTCATTCCCTCGAAGAGGAAAGGGTGATGCAGCACAGTAGCATGAGTATTTCCCTCGGTTTTTGAGAACCAAGGTATCAATCCAGTAGGAGACCACCCGCGAGTCCCTCGCACCTGCACAAACAAATAAGAACTTCGCAGCCAACGCGATAAGGGGTTGTCAATCCCTTTACGGACACTTACGAAAGTGAGATCTGATAGAGATGAAAGTTTGATATTTTTGGTATTTTTGGTTATAAGAATAGAAAGTAAAAGCGGAAAAGTAAAGTAGACTGTAGATTGATATGTTGAGAATAGACCCGGGGGCCGTAGTGTTCTCTAGTGGCTTATCTCATGATAGAGATATTCGACGGCGGGTAAACAAATTACTGTCGAGCAATTGATAGAAAAAGCGAATAATTATGAGACTATCTAGGCATGATCATTATATATAGGCATCACGTCCGAGACAAGTAAACCGAAACAATTCTGCATCTACTACTATTACTCTACACATCGACTGCTATCCAACATGCATCTAGAGTATTAAGTTCATAAGAACGGAGTAACGCCTTAAGCAAGATGACATGATGTAGAGGGATAAACTCAAACATAGTGATATAAACCCCATCTTTTTATCCTCGATGGCAACAATACAATACGTGCCTTGCTGCCCCTACTGTCACTGGGAAATGACACCGCAAGATTGAACCCAAAGCCAAGCACTTCTCCCATTGCAAGAACTGTAGATCTAGTAGGCCAAACCAAACCAATAATTCGAAGAGACTTGCAAGGATATTATAATCATACATAAAGAGTTCAGAGAAGAACCAAATATTTCTCATAGATAATCTTGATCATAAACCCACAATTCATCGGATCTCGACAAACACACCACAAAAAGAGATTACATCGAATAGATCTCCTCGAAGACCGAGGAGAACTTGGTATTGAGATCCAAAGAGAGAGAAGAAGCCATCTAGATACTAGCTATGGACCCGAAGGTCTGTTGTAAACTACTCACAACTCATGGTGAGGCGATGATGATGATGTAGAAGCACTCCGTGATAGACCCCCCTTCGGCGGAGCTCCGGAACAGGCCCCAAGATGGGATCTCACGAGAACAGAAGATTGCGGTGGCGGAACTAGGGTTTTCTCTGTTGTTCTGATAGTTTCGGGGTACGTAGGTATATATAGAAGGAAGGAGGGCACCGGGGGCCAGACGGGGTGCCCACGAGGCAGGGGGCGCGCCCTATAGGGGGGCGCCCCCCACCCTCGTGGATGCCACGTTAGCCCTACTCCGTGGTTCTCAAGTCTCCCGTGCGTATTTTGCTCCAAAAATATGTCTCCCGAAGGTTTCATTCCGTTTGGACTCCGTTTGATATTCCTTTTCTGTAAAACCCTAAAACAGGCAAAAAACAGCAATCTGGACCAGGCCTTTAGATTAGTAGGTTAGTCCCAAAAATAATATAAAAATGTGTAACAAAGCCCATTAAACATCCAAAACATCAGAAATAATAGCATGGAACAATAAGATACGTCGAAGACGTATCATTTGCCTTCTCCAAACCTTCCCTTTAATTACATGTGCCATGTTTTACATTCCGGTGCTATACTCTTAGATTTGCATGTATAGGGTGTTACTTGACCTGTCTTAATTGCTAAAAATCTGACTATAACTATAATTAGAAAAAGGAAAGATTTTTATTTGGTCAACTAGTATAATCACCCATCTCTAAACATACTTTCGATCCTAAAAATGGTACCAGAGCTTTGGTCTCCATAAGCCTTGATTTCCATTGCTTTGGTGATTATAGTCTTGGTTTCACAACCTATGAGAGTGTGGCGTCTAGTGAGGGTAACTATCATCGTAGAAGTCCTTATCTTGATGGTACATTTTTTGCTAGTTGGAAGCATAAGATGAAAATGCATATTCTTGGTCATAACCCCTCCGTTTGGGCTGTTGTCCATATTGGCTTGCAAGATGAATACTTTGAGGATGGTAGAGAACCGGATCGTGAAGCGATCGCGAAAGAATTGAAGATGTTGCAATACAATGCTCAAGCTTGTGATATTCTCTTCAATGGATTGTGCCCCGAGGAATTCAACAAAATCAATCGCCTTGAGAATGCAAAGAAAATTTGGGATAATTTTGTTAATAAGCACGAAGGTACCGAGTCCGTCAAGGAATCCAAGTTGGATGTGCTTTAGAATCAACTTGACAAGTTCAAGATGAAGGATGGTGAAGGATCCGTTTAAATGTACTCTAGGCTTGCTCCCATTACAAATGAGATTGCTGGCTTAGGAGGTGAAGAGATGACCGACAAATTCATCATCAAGAAGATCCTTGGACCTTTGGATGCAAAATATGATACCATGTGCACATTGATCCAAATGATGCCCAATTACAAATATCTCAAGCCCACCGAAGTCATTGGTAGAACTGTTGCTCATGAGATGTCACTCAAGGATAAGGAGGAGCTTCACAACAAGCCAAGTGGTGCATACAAAGCTTCAAGTGATGCTCCTACAACATCAAGCAACAAGTTGGTCTCCAATGAGGAAATAAGTCTTATGGTGAACAACTTCAACAAATTCCACATGAGTCGAAGCAAAGATAGAAGCTCCAAGTCCAAGGTCCTACAATGAGAAAAGATCTTCTAGTTGTGATCGAAATTTCTACATTTGTGGAAGACCCGGACACTATTCCAATGAGTGTATGACTCCCTACAAGAAAAGAGAAGGCTCACCAGAAGGAAGAGTAGAAGAGATGAATCACCTCATAGAGAGAGAAGGATTGGAGATGATGTTGGTAATGGGTTTTCGACTCCGATTCTGACACTCACTCAGAGAGAAGTTATCACTCCAGCTCCGACTATCGTTAGGATGAAGGTGTTGCCGGACTTGCTCTAGTGTCATCCAACTCCTATGACATATTTGATTCACCAAATGAAGGAATTGGGAGATGCTTCATGGTTAAATGCTCCAAGGTATCACACCCCGAGTATCTTGATTTCAACAGTGATGAAGATGATTTGCTAGGTGATGATGACTTGCTTGTTGACAAAACTAGTGATTGAGCTATATTGAACTTGCTAGTAATCATGATAATCAAGATGAAGCGAATGAAAATGTTAAGAAGGAGATTGAGTGTCTAACTAAAGAATTAAACACTCTTAAGTTAGCTCATGAAACAACTCTAGAGGATCATAGAGAGCTCTTGAGAACTCATGAGAAGCTATGCTTTGAGAAGCTAAATTTAGAGCAAGAGCATGAGTTTCTAAAAGCTATGAGTGATGATATACGAAAAGAAGAAGAATTCTTACATTGCCAAACATCTCCTCTTGTCTACTTACATGCCACAATTTAAAACTAGTAACAAGAGCAAGAAAGATTATTCTTCTGGTAGTAACAATAACAATGCTAAATCCAATATTGTTGCTTCTAGTAGCTCACTTGATTCCACTAACGATTCTCTTAGTCAAGTTACACTTGAGCAAGAAAATAATTTATTGAGGGGACATATAGAGAAAGTTGTGTACAAGAGTCTTGTCGTGAGTAAACAAGAGTATTGGTGGTCGTTTGTACACGACCAAGACCCTATAAAAGGCACACCATGGATCAGTTGCAACTTTGTAAGTCATCTCTCGTTCGAGCAAAGTGATACCACTAAAAGGTGTGGACTAGGATTATTTGAGGTGATTATTAGGAAAACAGTCTCGGGTGAAGATTTTCTTTGACCATTGGACTTCTAGTAAAAAATGGACACGGAAGAAGATTTTCTTGAAGTCTAAGACTTCCATCTGAAGGGTGGGTTTTGAGAAATTCCATCTCTGATTGTTTGGCTCGAACAGGAAGGATCACAAAAGATGTCATAACGACGGATCAGCTGCCGATACGATGTTGGGGAACGTAGTATTTAAAAAAAATTCCTACGATCACGCAAGATCTATCTACCAGATGCCTAGCAACGAGAAGGGAGAGTGTGTCTACGTACCCTTGTAGACCGGAAGCGGAAGCGTCTAGTGACACGGTTGATGTAGTCGAACTTCTTCGCGATCCAACCGATCAAGCACCGAACGTACGGAGCCTCCGCGTTCAGCACACGTTCAGCTTGATGACGTCCCACGAGCTCTTGATCCAGTAGAGCCTCGCGGGAGAGTTTCGTCAGCACGACGGCATGGTGACGGAGATGATGAAGTTACCGTCGCAGGGCTTCGCCTAAGCGCTGCAACGATATGACCGAGGTGTGTTTCTGTGGAGGGGGCACCGCACACGGTTGGGAGAGATCAATTGATCAACTTGTGTGTTCTAGGGTGCCCCCTGCCCTCGTATATAAAGGAGCAAGGGAGAGGCCGGCCCTAGAGGGGGCGCGCCAAGTGTGGGGAGTCCTACTAGGACTCCCAAGTCCTAGTAGGATTCCCCTTTCCATTTCGGAGTAGGAGAGAAGGAAAGAGGTGGAGAGGGAGAAGGAAAAGGGGGCTGCACCCCTTGTCCAATTCGGACCAGAGGGGGGGGGGGCGCCTCCTTCCTTTTGGCCTTTCTCCTCTATTCCCGTATGGCCCAATAAGGCCCATATACTCCCCGACGAATTCCCGTAACTCTCCGGTACTCCGAAAAATACCCGAATCACTCGGAACCTTTCCGATGTCCGAATATAGTCGTCCAATATATCGATATTTACGTCTCGACCATTTAGAGACTCCTCGTCATGTCCCCGGTCTCATCCGGTACTCCGAACTCCTTCGGTACATCAAAACTCATAATATAACTGTAATCGAAACCTTAAGCGTGCGGACCCTACGGGTTCGAGAACAATGTAGACATGACCGAGACACGTCTTCGGTCAATAACCAATAGTGGAACCTGGATGCTCATATTGGCTCCCACATATTCTATGAAGATCTTTATCGGTCAAACCGCATAACAACATACGTTGTTCCCTTTGTCATCGGTATGTTACTTGCCCGAGATTCGATCGTCGGTATCTCAATACCTAGTTCAATCTCGTTACCGACAAGTCTCTTTACTCGTTCCGTAATACATCATCCCGCAACTAACTCATTAGTTGCAATGCTTGCAAGGCTTAAGTGATGTGCATTACCGAGAGGGCCCAGAGATACCTCTCCGACAATCGGAGTGACAAATCATATTCTTGATCTATGCCAACACCACGAACACCTTTGGAGACACCTGTAGAGTATCTTTATAATCACCCAGTTACGTTGTGACATTTGATAGCACACAAGGTGTTCCTCCGGTATACGGGAGTTACATAATCTCATAGTCATAGGAACATGTATAAGTCATGAAGAAAGCAATAGCAGTAAAACTAAACGATCATAGTGATAAGCTAACGGATGGGTCTAGTCCATCACATCATTCTGCTAAGGATGTGATCCCGTTGATCAAATGATAACTCATGTCTATGGCTAGGAAACATAGCCATCTTTGATCAATGCGCTAGTCTAGTAGAGGCATACTAGGGACATATTATTTTGTCTATGTATTCACACATGTACTAAGTTTTCGGTTAATACAATTCTAGCATGAATAAAAGACATTTATCATGATATAAGGAAATAAATAATAACTTTATTATTGCCTCTAGGGCATATTTCCTTCATATGATTCAAGGTTGACAATATGTATCCGAGGCCATACCCACACAAATACATTGTTGTCTAGTTTTCGAGAGTATGCATCAACCCGTTGCAAACTTCCCTCACACGGGATTGTGACGGTTGCTAGAATCGTAACACACCAACACGAGGTGGGTTAAGATCAACTCTGATGGTGCGGTGTCAAAGTTCAAAGACAGGGGAGGTGGAGGTGGTACTGTGTGATCGCAATGGAGCCATTCTGGCAGGTGCGTGTCAGGTTTTTCAGCATCAATGCGACCCGGAAACGGTTGAGATCCTAGCTTGCAAGAGTGTTGTGCAGCCTGCTATGGAGAGAGGGATTGAGAGAGTTCAGGTTGAGCTGAATAAAAAGTCAGTAGTTCATATGTTGCAAGACCCGAAGAACATGGCTCCCATTGGACCGTGGATTCAAGAGCTCAAGGAGATGCTTAATACCTTTGCGAGTTTCACATTTGAGTGGACTCGTCGTTCAACTAATGTTGCCGTGCATAAATTAGCAAAAGCTGGTGTAGGGAACGAACTTTGTAATCTTTGGGAGGGAGTTCCCCCGGACTTCATTTTAGATGTAATTTCGGATGATATTACTAGCTATAATAGCTAAATAAAGCGGCAATGTTAACCCTAAAAAACACCCGGATGAACAACGAGTATCCACTGCATGTTTTTTTGTTCATTTTTTTACCACAAGAACACATAACAAACAGAAACTTCCCTCAATAATTTAAAATGTACAAATGCTTAAGTACCAACAAAATAAGCTTTCCTTCTACATGCGAGAACTGACCAGGTAGTTTGACAAGAAACCCCCGCTACAAAAGGTACAAGAATCAACACCCTCGCCGGGGTGGTGCAAACAAACGACACTCTGTTTCAGGTTCCCAGCACACGCATGAGCTGAATCGCCGAAACCAAGAAAAAGATAACACAGCCCACCTTCAGTGAACCCCACTGAAACTGACCCGACGCCCTAATTAATCGTTCGAAACCATCAATCGACCTTACCTTTCAAATTTGTTCCATGACCAAAACACTTTTGAGTGAACCACGACGCCGTTGAAACCATGACACATTTGAAGCATCTGCGGTTTGAACCTCAAGCAACTGAATGACAGGTACATGTTGGTCAGCCACGGACTGATCAGAAGCACTTCATGTGGACGATCGACGGGCCAGCTTCATCGTACTCCGCCTTGGAGATCCACATCTGCCTCAAAAATGCAGGCACGCCATTAATCTCGCAGGGTGAAACGAGCAGTAACAGAGCATTAGTAGTATAGTATGTAGGGGGAAAATGGGTACCTGCTGGAAGGTACTGAGAGATGCGAGAATGGAGCCGCCGATCCAGACACTGTACTTCCTCTCCGGCGGAGCGACCACCTTCACCCTCATGCTGCTGGGCGCCAGCGCGGTGATCTCCTTGTTCATGCGGTCGGCGATCCCAGGGAACATGGTGGAACCCCCACTGAGCACGACATTGCCGTAGAGATCCTTCCTGATATCGACATCGCACTTCATGATGGAGTTGTACGTGGCCTCGTGGATACCGGCGGCCTCCATGCCGATCATGGACGGCTGGAAGAGCACCTCGGGGCACCTGAACCTCTCCGCGCCGATGGTGATCACCTGGCCGTCGGGCAGCTCGTAGTTCTTCTCGACGGCGGAGCTGGTCCTGGCGGTCTCCAGCTCCTGCTCGTAGTCGAGGGCGACGTAGGCGAGCTTCTCCTTGATGTCCCTGACGATTTCCCGCTCGGCGGTGGTGGTGAAGGAGTAGCCCCTCTCCGTCATGATCTTCATGAGGCCGTCGGTGAGGTCGCGCCCGGCGAGGTCCAGTCGGATGATGGCGTGGGGGAGCGTGAAGCCCTCGTAGATCGGGACGGTGTGGCTGACGCCGTCGCCCGAGTCCATGACGATGCCGGTGGTCCGGCCGCTGGCGTAGAGGGAGAGCACGGCCTGGATGGCCACGTACATGGCGGGGCAGTTGAAGGTCTCGAACATGATCTGGGTCATCTTCTCCCGGTTGGCCTTGGGGTTCATGGGCGCCTCGGTGAGCAGCACGGGGTGCTCCTCCGGCGCCACCCGGAGCTCGTTGTAGAAGGTGTGGTGCCAGATCTTCTCCATGTCGTCCCAGTTGCCCACCACGCCGTGCTCGATGGGGTACTTGAGCGTCAGGATGCCTCGCTTGGACTGCGCCTCGTCGCCCACGTACGCGTCCTTCTGGCCCATGCCCACCATCACCCCCGTGTGCCGCGGCCTGCCCACGATGCTGGGGAAGACGGCCCTCGGCGCATCGTCGCCGGCGAACCCCGCCTGCAGTTTGACGCGAAAGGATGGATGTGATCAGTTCGCGCGCTGAAATGTACTCTGCACTTCAACATGCTAGTAACTGAATTTGGGATTGACACGATGACAGGGTAACTGACCTTGACCATTCCGGTGCCATTGTCACACACAATGGGCTGGACATCCTCTTCAGCCATTTCTCAAGCGCTTTTCTGCGGAAGAAGATTTTAATTTTCAGTCAGTTTCTTCAAATTCCGAGAATAAAAGATCAACGGCGTCTGGGGCATGGTCTTGAGCATCACAACAATATTCGCTCACATATATACAGATGGATACAAAACAAACGCGTGATTACAAACGGATAATTTGCCGGTCATCACTCAAGATTTCTCCAGGTATTGTATGGAATGATTAGCGCGGGATTTGATTCTTGATTAGCTACTAGCTATATGGAGTATCACGGTAAAAGTACCACACATATCTCACGATATTGATCCAATCTTTCGCAATTCACGTGTTTAATTAGGAAGGTTCTACCACAGTTCACGATCCACTGGTCACCCCGAGCCCGAAGCGGTCAACAGAGAAGATACTGCAGCCCGTGGTCAGCGGTCGACAGATAAGATCCTACGGAATCAACGGCACCATATACCAATCCGATGATCGAACACCATCGACGGTAGCGGGCAGCACAAACTCGCCAAGGATCGCACCGTACCAACCACCCGAACCACCCTGCCAGCCAGCGCAGAATCCACCGGAAAAACCACAAGCCGGCACCTCGCTTGGCGATCTACCGAAACAACCTAGCAGAACCCGTTGTTCGACGGATAAAATCGATTCAGGAAGGGGAAGGAGAGGAAGGCATACCTCGGTTTGGCGCGTTGACGGATTTGGGGGTGGTTCGTGGGAGCTCCGGGTCGAGTGACGCGAGCGGCGTGAGAGCGAGGCGGGGACAAATGGGAGAGGAGACGAAGCAACACGAAAGGTGGAGGGGAGCAGTTTTATATGCTGCGCGGGCCGCCCGCCTGCTCCGCTTGGACTGGCTCTCGGTAGGGTAGCTCGCCTGTCCGCTGCCTTCTTGGCCGGGCTTGACGCCACCATCCATGCCATGTCACGGCACGGCGCGAGCATTGAAGTGGAACGACGACCGGGACAACCTGCGTGCTGGACACCGTGCTCCCGGCCGACCTGGTCCGTCCGGCGCGCATGGTCAGGGTCAGTGGGAAACGAAGTGTGGGTCCGATGGTATCCGTGCGGGCGGCTGCAGCGCGGAACTTTCGGTGCGTGGCCCGGCACGTCCACGTCCTACCGTCGTGGCTGGTGGGGACACACCGGCGGCGGACGTGGCTTCGGACTTGCGTGCGCTGGAGGCCAACCAACTAGTCAAGTCAGACCACAATCGCCCGTCGCGCCCGGCCCCGTGCTAGCCCGCATGATTTTTCTTGACGACGATAACGGTCACATATGTGGTATATTCGACATGCGCCCACACATCGTGTGTGGTGTGAGAGCATCTCCAGCAACGCCCCCAAAAATGCCCCTCAGGCGATTTTTCGATCGTCTGCGTCAAAAAATCGACCCAGTCGCGCCCCAAAAAGCCTAGTTTTCGTCGGCTCGGACCGAAATTGGCGTCGGCGGACCCAACCCGAACCCGGCGCGCTGGGGGTCGCTCGGGGGCGCCGGGCGAATCGATTTTGGCGCGAAGAGCCGCGGGCCAGCCACGTCAGCGACTCGACTCTCTTGCCGCCGCTTCATCGCCCTCGTCGCCTCGTTTCCCGTGGCGAATCAATGCCAAAGCTGCGCGCGCTGCCGCGCCGGTCAGCCTCAATTGATGCCTCACGGGCGGCGCAGTGAAGGCCGGGCGACGCGCGTCCCCTCGGCCGTCACGCCATCACGCCACGCGTAACGCGCCGGCCAAGCCTACCACGCGGCGCCTCCGCCTATATAAGCCGACCGCCAGCGCGCCGGAGCCTCGCACACATACTCCACCGCCGACGCGCCCATTTCTCCCCCTTCCTCCTCTCGCCGTCTCCAGTTGAGAAGAATGGCCGAGCGCTTTCCAGGCGACGGCGCGGCGGCGAATGGCTTCGGGCGCCGCCATCTTCACGAGGACGAGGCTCGCCTCCTTTTTGAGGCCGAGTACCCGGTCCCGCCGGACATGCGGGTGCCCGGGGCTTGGAAGATCAGCGCTGGCGGCGTGCTGGTGCCACCACCACCCACCGGGGTGGCGCGGCGTGCGGAGATCGCACGTATCCGCGCGTCCCTGCCGCGAGCGGCGAGGGAGGGGCCCCGGTACGTCCCCGACAGCCCGATCTGGGAGCCCTACTTCCGCTGCCGTCACGCCGTGCAGCTCGAGGCCACCAACGGCGTCGTGCCCTCCGGCAGGCTCAACTCCGAGGGCCGGCAGTGCCGGGCCCTGGAGGAGATCGCCGCCCGCAAACGTGGGCGCGAGGACGAGCACGGCGTCGTGGTCCTCGATAGCGACGACGACGACGACGCCCCCGGACCATCCAACCCGCCGCGCCAACCGGGGGAGGGACGCAGCAGGGACGGCGGCGGCGGAGGCAGGGATGACGACGACGACGACGACTACACGCGGTTCTACCGCCTCCTCGGCATGTAGAACTGCAAAGGCGGGCGGCGGGCGGCGAGGTAGACGGCGAGGAGCGGCGATGGAGACGGCGGGGGCAGCTCGTGCTAGTTTTTTTTTTGTAAAATATGTTTAAATTTGAACGAACTCGCCGATGTTTGCGTTAAATTTGAGCCGTGTTTGCGCCGTATTTGACTTTTTCAAAAAACAGTGGGCGCCGTGATTGGGGGGCATCACGCCCCCAGTGCGCGGTTTAGCGTCGGTGCACCCCCAGGGGGCGATTTTTAGCCCCTCCTGGGAGGCGAACGGCTGGAGATGCTCCGAGCAGGAGGCAGCCCACACGGGCTGTGTGTGGGTGGACATTAGAATTGCACACACGTGTGAGCGCGGCTATTTCGTGCCACACGCCCAACAAGTACTACTCATCTCCACCCCGTGCATGTGGCACGAAGCAAAAATGACCACACGTCCTGGCGCAGCTACGTTAGGTACCCCACGGGATGACGATTTAGTTGTCATCCTGGTTGGCAGATGTAGTTATCCGGGATAGCAAGTGTAGTTGTAAAATCATGGCAACTCGATCTGTTTTGGTTAACTATAGTTGCCATGTCTAATTTATGGTAGTTGTCCCGTGTAATCAAACCGTAGTTTCCGTGTGTGACTAACTACTTGCCACATATGGTCAAAACAATAGTTGCCATGTGTGTTTACCTAGTTGCCACGTGTGGTCCAACCATAGTTGCCATGTATTGTTAATCACAGTTGCCATGTGTGTTTATCTGGTTGCCACGTACGCGCAACTGCAGTTGCCGTGTAGCAAAGAATCACAGTTGGTATGTGTGTGTGCCGAGTTGCCAAGTTCGCGTAACTGCAGTTGCCATGTAGCAAAGAATCACAGTTGCCATGTGTGTGTACCGAGTTGCCACATTCGCGTAACTGCAGTTGCCATCCACAAGGTAGGAGTGTCGTGTGGGCGAAAAGCAGTTCGCCCACACGCGCATGACCTAGATGGTGGTTGTGTGGTCGAAAAGTAGTTCGCCCACACAATGCACCTGGCAAACAGCGTGGTGCGGGCGTGTGGGCAAACTCTCCAACGCCCACACACCAGCCCCGTCCTACATGGCACACAAAATCAACATTTTCGTGCCAAGATTCGTGCAAAAGGCACTGGACGACGATCGAGGCATGTGGGTGAGTTGGGTAAACGCCCACACGTGTGCGCGTTAGTGTTTCCGTTTTTTTTGAAAGATCTGGCTTTTCCGGCTTCATAGATTTAATATAAGTACTCCCTCCATCCCAAAATAAGTGACTCAATTTTGTACTAACGTTAGTACAAAGCTGAGTCACTTATTCTGGGACAGAGGGAGTGTATGGGAAAACAAGGTGATCAAATGAATAGGCGAGCATCTCACTCTTCGCCGATGATGTGACCATTTTTTGCCACCCCGACGCAGCTAAGCTCTCCACGATCAGCGCCCTCCTCGACCTGTATGGGGCTGCCTCGGGCCTGCGCACTAACTTCGCTAAGTGCCTCACCGCGCCAATCCAGTGTTATCAGGAAACCGCGAGCTCCATTGGCACTGCCCTCGCCTGCCCGGTGGTTCCCTTCCCCATCCAATACCTCGGGCTACCCCTTTCCCTCCGAAAGGTGGCTAATTCACACCTGCTTCCGCTGATCGACAAGCTCTCGTGCAAGCTCGCCACCTGGAAGGCCGCTGTTCTAAACCGCGGCGAGCGCCTGGCTCTGGTCCGGCAAGTTTTGAGCGCCATGCCGGTGCATTTGCTTCTCGCCATGGCCCTCTCTCCCGTCATCCTCAGGCAGGCGAACCGAGTCCTTCGCGACTTCCTCTGGCACGGCCGCAAGGATGCGCACTCCGGCTCCTATCTGGTTAGCTGGGCACGGGTGTGTCGCCCAATCGAGCTGGGTGGCTTAGGCATTCGTGACTTCCACCGCACTAGTGTTTCTCTCCGCATTCGCTGGCTCCGGCTCAAGGCCACGGACCCCTCGAGGCCCTGGTCGCATTTGGAGCTGCCCCACGACCCCGAGGTGCTCCAATTCTTCCGTGCCTCTACCTCCTGGGAGCTTGGAGATGGCACCACCTGCCGCTTTTGGGAAGACTCATGGCTCGACGGGCAGTCCTTCCTCGACCGTGCTCCCGCTCTTGCTGCCACTGTCCCCAGGCGCACTCGCCGCACCCGCACGGTCGCCAAGGCGCTCACAGATCGCTGCTGGATCTCGGACATCCAGGGTGCTCTCGGCCCCGCTGTTGCTATGGAGTACGTCGAGCTATGGCGTCGCCTTTGTCACGTCGCACTCTCCCCGCACCCTGACCTCCTTCGCTGCGTTGGACGGAAAATGGCGTGTATTCCGCCTCCTCCTGTTACAATGCGTTGTTCGTGGGCTCTACCTCCTCGGAGTACTGTCACCTCGCATGGCAAACCGGCGCCCCCACCTCGATCCAGTTCTTCATTTGGCTCGCCTCCCTGAACCGATGCTGGACTGCGGACAGACTTGCTCGCCGAGGCCTGCCGCATGAACCGGTGTGCGTCTTCTGCTCGCAAGAGCCTGAGGCGCTGCACCACATCCTTGCGGGCTGCGTCTTCGCGCACATCACCTGGCATGAGATCCTCTCATGGTGTCCCCCACCACTGCCGCCCCCGATGGCTCCTTGAGCTACTATGCCTGGCTCTCTGCTGCCATGCAACTCACCCCACCTCTCGTCGCCGAGGTTTAGCCACCATTGCCGCCCTCACGGCCTGGTCGCTCTAGAGGCACCGGAACGCGATCATCTTCGATAAAGTCGCCCCTTCAGCCGCTGCACTCATTACGGCCATCAAAGACGAAGCTCCCTCCTGGGCCGCGACAGAGCCAGAGGGACAAACACACGAAATCTTGTAACCTGATTTTTCTGTTTTGGGGATGAGCACCCCCTTGTCTTCTACTCTCCTTGGGTCATAGTCTCGCCATTCGTGTGTACGAGGCCACGACCCAGCCTTGTACTTGTTTCTCCCCTCTATCAATGCAATGATTCGCTACCTTAGGGTATTCGAGAAAAAAATGAACAGGGGAGAAAAGAAAAAAAACACAGTGGATGGGGTGCTCCAGAGAGGGGAGACCATGAAAATTAGGGTACTATATCTTGCGGTCATGTCCCCAAACGGGGTCTCTAAGCACCTGATGCCCACTAGCCTCCATTGTGTTGGAAATATGGCTTAGAGGCAATAATAAAATGGTTATTATTATATTTCCTTGTTCGTGATAATCGTTTATTATCCATGCTATTATTGTATTGATTGGAAACTCAAATGCATGTGTGGATACATAGACAAACAACATGTCCCTAGTGAGCCTCTACTAGACTAGCTTGTTGATCAAAGATGACCATGGTTTCCAGGTCATAGACATGAGTTTGTCATTTGATAACAAGATCACATCATTAGGAGAACGATGTGATGGACATGACCGAAAATGTGAACGTAGCATATGATCGTGTCAGTTTATTGCTATTGTTTTGTGCATGTCAAGTATATGTTCCTATGACCATGAGGTCATGCAACTCACTGACAAGAGTACCTTGTGTGTACCAAACGTCGCAACGTAACTGGGTGACTATAAAGGTACTCTACAGGTATCTCCAAGGGTGTCTGTTGAGTTGGCATGGATCAAGACTGGGATTTGTCACTCCGTATGACGGAGAGGTATCTCAGGGCCCACTCGGTAATACAACATCACAATAAGCTTGCAAGCAATGTGACTAAAGAGTTAGACACGTGATCTTGTATTACAGAATGAGTAAAGAGACTTGCCGGTAACGAGATTGAACTAGGTATGGAGATACCAACGATCAAATCTCGGGCAAGTAACATACCGATGGACAAAGGGAACTGCATACGTGATTGTCTGAATCCTTGACATCGTGGTTCATCCGACAAGATCATCGTGGAACATGTGGGAACCAATATGGGTATCGAGATACCGCTATTGGTTATTGGACCGGAGAGGTGTCTTGGTCATGTCTGCATGGTTCCCGAACCCGTAGGGTCTACACACTTAAGGTTCGGGTGACGCTAGAGTTGTAATGGGAATTGTATGTGGTTGACCGAAAGTTGTTCGGAGTCCCGGATGAGATCCCGGACGTCACGAGGAGTTCCTGAATGGTCCAGAGGTAAAGATTTATATATGGGAAGTCCTGTTTTGGTCGCCGAAAAAGTTTCGTGTATTATCAGTATTGTACCGGGAGTGCCGAAAGGGGTCCGGGGGTCCACTTGCCCCGGGGGGCCACATGGGTTGTAGGGGTGTGCTCCTTGGCCTATATGGGCCAAGGGAACCAGCCCCAAGAGGCCCATGCGCCAAGAGATAAAAGGGGAGGAAGAGTCCTAAAGGGGGAAGGCACCTCCTAGGTGCCTTGGGGAGGGTGGACTCCTCCCTGGCGGCACCCTTCCTTGGAGGAAGGGCCAAGGCTGCTCCCCCACCCCCCCTTGCCTCCTATATATAGTGGGGGAGAGGGAGGGCCTGAACACACCAATCCCTTGCCCCTGGAGCAGCCCTCTCTCCCTCCTTCACCTCCTCCTCCTCCGAAGTGCTTGGCGAAGCCCTGCCGGAGAACTACTAGCTCCACCACCACGTCGTTGTGTTGCCGGAGTTCTCCCTCAACTTCTCCTTCCCCCTTGCTGGATCAAGAAGGAGGAGACGTCCCCGGGGTGTACGTGTGTTGAACACGGAGGCACCGTCCGTTCGGCACTAGATCAGATCTTCCGCGATTTGAATCGCCCCGAGTACGTCTCCATCAACCGCGTTCTAGTAACGCTTCCGCTTTGCGATCTACAAGGGTATGTGGATCCAACTCTCCTCTCATATATGTGCATCTCTTAGATTGATCTTGGGTGTTCGTAGGAATTTTTTTGTTTCCCATGCAACGTTCCCCAACACATTGCTCCAAATTTGATCGGATGGTCGCGATGATCTCTGTTGTTTCTGGAATCTCGGCTCTAAAGACACTCATTTGTTAACTTCCAGATCTCTAAGGCGATCATTAGGATCAAAGATTTTACCACTTCTGGTGCTCGGTTGCGGATCTTCTTACCATGGCTTTAGCTTGCTTCATTGATGAGGACTGCAACCAATTCAATGGTGCCAAGCCCGAGCATCCAAACCAGGTGGATGCCTCCTGCCAGACATATCTCGAGAAGGGGCACCCCAGATCAGGTGTAACCAGGTCTCTAAGCTTCGAAGACAGCGGGCAGAAGTAACTGTTGGACCAGCCTCGACGTTGCAGTCCGTCATTGCACCATAATCTGTTGAGGTGCAGCAGCCACGCGAACATTTCAACCTTTTCTGGAGCACATACCTTCCAAATCATCGCCCTGAAGCTGCCTTCATCGTTAGGCGGGAATTGCATATTGTAGGCCACACTAGCAGAGTAGTAGATGTCCTTGCTCCCAATCCACCTGATGGCATCACTAAACCCCTCGTTGAGCTGGACGTCACGTGCCTGTAGCAGTCGCCATAGCCTAAAAAAACCATGATCTATTTCGAGTGGGTTCCATGCCTGATGTACGCAATCCATCGATCACCATGTAGTGCCTCGGCGCCCGATCTTTTTTTTTCTGCGCGCCAACTTGAATAGACTAGGAAACATCGATTGGAGCGTTGCATCCCCGATGCATTTGCTTTTCCAGAATTGAGCAGATTTTCTGTCCCCTATAGTTACCATCGTGGCGTTGGCAAAAACCTTGCAATCCACCTCGTTGCAGGGGAGTTGAAGACCCGCCCATGACCGTTGTGGGCCATGCAAACCACAACCATCACAACCAAAGGGCTTGACTAAACCATGCCTGGTTGAGAATTCCGATCCCCCCTCGGTCAACAGGCGAGCATACCGTGCTCCAGGCTACCTTACACCTCGCTCTTGATAAATCTTCATCTTGAGCCGAAAGAAAACGGCCCCTTGATTTGTCCACTTCTCTAAGAATTCTTTTCAGAACTTTTAGAACAGTCAGAGTATAGGTCGGGAGTGCCATGAGAACATATCTAACAAGGATCCTTCTGCCCGCAATGTTCAAATTTTTTCCCTTCCATCCTGCGAAGCGTGATCTCACTCTATTGATGATGAATTGTAGGTGAGCAACTCTTAGCATCGCCATTGAAATTGGTAGACCTAAGAAAGTCATCGGGAAATCTACAAGATTGCCACCGAAATGCTATAGCACATCCGACAATTGCACCCCCTCACATTTGATTGCAATGACAGTCGATTTCCCTAATTCAGCTTTAGCCTTGACGCCTCTCCGAATTGCCGCAGGAGGCTGAGGATCGCCTCGACTTCATGTTTGACAATATTGGCAAAGATGACGGGCGTCGTCCGCATATAATCTGATCCGCATACTTGTGCCCCTGCCCGATAGGTGACCGATCTTGCACCGATTTGTTGCGGCCTCCAAAAGGCGATACATCGGGTTAATGGCCAAGATGAAAAGCAAAGGCGACAGAGGGTCGCCCTGCCACTGGCCACATCGATGCGAAATCTACCTTCCCTGTGATCCGTTGAGCACACATGAGGATGATGTTGTGGAAAGGAGGAGCGCGACCCAATTACGCCATCTAGGACTGAACCCCAGGCTCTGCAGCAGTTCAAGGATGTATTCCCATGAGACTGAATCAAACGCCCTTGCTATGTCCAGCTTAAACAAGAGCGCCAGCTTCTTCTGACGGTGTAGCGCCTGAATGCAACCCTGGACATAAAGATATCTGTCGTGCAGACATTTTCCTTTCTGAAATGCAAACTGTGCCGGTGAATTGACATGTTGGATGACTGTCGCCTACCTCATTGACAACACCTTTGCAATTAATTTTGCGATCGAGTGAATTAGGATTGTGGGCCTGTAGTGACTGATCTCAGATGCACCATTCTTCTTGGGCAGTAGTGCAATGATCACCTTGTTGATCTCCGAAAAATACTGGCTAGCTAGGTGATAAAACGTATGGAAGACCTACAATACGTCCTCCTTGATGATGTGCCAACATGAGCGGAAGAAATTCCCAGTGAAGCCATCTGGGCCTGGAGCCTGCTACCTCTTGACATTGCGTTGGTTTTTCCTAGAAGAGGAAAGGGATGAGAGATTCCTGGATTGAGGGGTCCTCATGTGGCTAGATAACTCGTTGTGGGCCGGACTGGTGGGCCATGAAGATCATCGCTGAAGATCGTCTCTCGTATCCGGATAGGACTCCTGTGTGCGTATAATTGCAGGTTTTAGGTTCGGGTGTAATCTTTCCTTCCTCTGCAAGATGGTCATGTATAAACCCTACGGCCCTCCGGTGCATATATAAATTAGAGGGTTTAGTCCGTAGAGGCTGAACAACAATAGCTGATTCATAGCAATCACCCTGGTTAGACTTCTAGGGTTTAGCCATTACGATCTCGAGGTAGATCAACTCTTGTAATCATATTCATCAAGATCAATCAAGCCGGAGTAGGGTTTTACCTCGATCGAGAGGGCCCGAACCTGGGTAGGCACTGTGTCCCTTGTCTCCTGTTACCATCGATCCACAAACGCATAGTTCGGGACCCCCTACCCAAGAACCGTCGGTTTTGACACCGACATTGGTGCTTTCATTGAGAGTTCCACTATGTCGTCGACCGAAGGACCGATGGATCACTTCGTCAACAATGACAGCACCACCGCCGAGGAGATCTTCCCTCCTGGCCAGCTTTTTGTGTTTGACGGCTTCACGCTCCATGCCAACACAGAAGGCCACCTCGAGCGGGTTGAGAGCTACGCCCCTGGCCATCAGGTCAGGTTTGGAAGTTTGAACTACATTGTTGATATCCGCGAAGACTTGATCTTCGACGGATTCGAGCCCATGGCGACCGCTCCGTGCCACCATGATGAACATGACCCGTGACATCCCGAGACCTGTGCGCCACGTGTCAGCCAGTTATTCGTCGTTGTTGCCATGTCATCTGCTTGCGTGTTGCATCATTGCCTTGTCATCATGTGCATTGCATCCTCATGTTTTAAAAACTTGCATCCGTCCGAGTCTCCCCGTCCTCTCCGTTGTCCGTTCTGAGCCCAGACACACTCGCACGCGCCCGCGGCACCTCCGAATATTTTATTTTATAAGTGGCCAAAAAATGTTCTCGTAATGAGGTGAAACTTGGCGTGTGGTCTTATTATAGTGTAGACAGGCCGTCTGCCAAATTTCATTGCATTCGGAGCTCGTTTGTTAACCCAACCGTTAAATATAGCGGCACTATAGCCGGTTTAAACATCAGATGTTTTCGGTCTCCCGAAACCTGTCGTCGGGCCTCTCCCTCTCTTCTCTCCTCTAAGCCCGAGGCCTCCTACACAACCCACTAATCCTTTCTAGGAGCAACCTACCACTTCCTCCGACCGGAGCCGTCCGATCGGCATCCGACGGCTCCGAAAGCCCCCCAAAACCCCCAAACCCTAGCCTTCCATATATATATATACAACCCCCCTTCCAAATTTGGCCTTCCCTACCTATTCCCCTACATCTAGCTGCCTCCTACCTCCATTTCCGAGCCTGTCCAAACCCTAGCCGCCACTTGGCGCCGCCACCTCAGCCCCGGACGCCCTCCTCGCCCAATCGGCCGCCTCCATGTGGCCTCTACCACCGCCCAGCCAACTAGAGGAGGCCATGTGGCCTTCCCCGTGTCACCCAGCCAGCCTCCCACCTCCCCGGACCCGACCGAGCCCATCGTCGGACCGCCCGGGCCGCAACGGGCCCGGCCG
>LR738711.1:852875082-852907726 GCA_902687465.1 Secale cereale | reverse complement strand
CTCTGACCTCACCGCCTGGCCTCTCTGCCGCCGTCCGCCCGCTCAACACCGGTGGCCGCAACTGCCGCTGCCCGGCCCGTCTCCCTAGCACGCCTCCTCGTCGACTGCCCGCGCCAGCTCCGTCTGCCACCGCCAGCGTCCGGCCCTAGGAGCGCGGCCGTCTCCAACCTCGAGCTCCCGCCGCCGGCGAGCTCGGTGTGCCTCTCCGACGCCCAAATCCGGCGACCCGGCCGGTCGGATCCGCATCCCCAGCGCCTCTCCTGCCCGTCCCCGCCTCTCCTCGGTCGCCTGAGCGACGCCCTGCCATGGCCGACCTAGGGCTCGGGCTGGAGCTCGAGGGCGACCCCAGGCCCACGCGCCAGCCTCCCAGCCGCCGGACACGTCCGCTGCACTTCGGACATGTCCACCCGACCCGAGGTTGTTTTCCACTAAGTCCCTGGCATGTTGTAAATAAGTGTGCATGCTTGCATGGTGATATCTTTTTGTGTGATGGTCCGATTTGAGCATATGATATGTACAAATGTTCATTGTGATATGCTCTTCATACTGTTGTACTGTGGCATTCTTGTTTGAGTTCATCTTGAAGCCCTAATCATCGTTGCAAGAGTGCTATATGTTTAAAACTGCTGAAAACTATTAATATGTTAGCATGTTTGTGAGGTGAGAACTTTGTGCATGTTGGTCCAAATGGAGTGTGTGATATGTCACAATGTTCATTGTGAAGTGCTCGACATGATGGTTGTTGTAGCATTCATGTTAGGTGCCATATTGCCATGTTTATCTCTCTTGCAAAAGTGCATGTGGCTGTGAAGTGCTAAAACTTGTTATGAGATGCTGATTTGTCTTGTTCATAGCTATTGGTGTGTTTGTCTTTTATGCCACATGTCAATATGGTTTAGAAGCACAATCATGCCTTCTTTGCTGTGGTGCAATCCACTTTTCATGATATGCCTTGTGGTGTTTGCAACAAGCTTGTAAAGTAGCCTACTCGCTGTTATTGTTTCCCGGGACTTGTTGAAAAACTGCCAAGTCTGAAACTGTTAAACCTAATGCCATGTTTGCTTGATGCCCCACTCAAATCCATGCTTGTTTTTGGTTGCCCAGTGATCATGTCTTGTTGTCCATGTTATGCTCTATCCATCCATGCCCTTGTTTGCATATATAGCCTGTTGTAGCTTATTTATTTCTTGCTCTCAAGTTGCTATAAATGTACCTGTCAGACTGTTTTCAGCATGATCAATTTGGTGAAGCTTTTTGTTGTTGATCCATGCCTCCTATGGAGTTGTTCCAATGGAGTTGTTTGATGTATGCTATGTCTGTTATATGTCCATGATCCTTATATACTTAGTGGAGTTGTTATGCTTTTTGTTTTGTGCCTCCGAAGGCAGCATCATGATAATGTTTTTTGCCTTCCCAGATTTTGGCCAAGTGTGAGAAATATGTAAACTTATTGAATCTTGCCATGCTTGTTCAATTGTGTTCCAGCAAGTTTTTAGGTGTGCTCTAAGTTCATGCTTGTTAAGTATCATGTCTATTTCACATCCATGCCTTTTGTTATCATGTTTGAGTGATGTAGCTTATATATACCTTGCTCCAAAGTTGCTATGTTGATGTTAACTTCAGCATTGCATTGCAACTTGTTTTGCTAATATCTTCTAGGCCGTTGCTCCGTTTTGAGCGTGTCCTATATGAAACTTGTGTGTTTTTGCATGTAGAAGCTTATTATTATGTTGTTTACATGTTTGGAGTGTGTTTGCTTGACGTTCGGATGCATCTTGCATATTTGCCATGCTTGTCTTGTTTTGCTCATATCTTCTAGGCCGTAGCTCCGAATTAAATAAACCTTATATGAAACTTGTCTAGAATTTCAAGTAGATCATCATGGTGCATGTTAACTTGCTGTTTAACAACTTGAACTTAAGGTTTGTTCAGATCTGGACCAAATTCGAAATGTGCATATGAGGACTTACCGGAATTGTTATATGTTGATTCCAGCCTCATTTAAACTTGTTGGTTTGTGTTGTTCTTGTGTGCTTCATCCCTTGCAATGTTTTGCATCTTATAGACTTGTCTTGCATTATACTTGGTTGAGCATCTTGTCATGTTCTTGAGTGGTGTGTTTACCTTGTCGTGTGCTTCTTCTCGCTAGTTCATTTTCCGCTGCGATCGTGAGAATTCGTTCGACTACATGTGGTTCATCTTCGTGGCTTCTTCTTCGTCTTCTTCATGGACTCGTTCTTCTTCCTTGCAGGATCTCAGGCAAGATGACCATCACCTTGGATACCTGTACTATCATTGCCATGCTAGTTGTCTCGATGCTATCATTACATGTCGCGCTACCCATCATTTATTGTCAGCGTCTCCTTGTTGCCATGAAACCTCTAACCTTTGACACCTTCCCAGCAAACCGTTGTTTGGCTATGTTACCCGCTTGCTCAACCCCTCTTATAGCACAAACTCGCCAGGGATCGCACCGTACCAACCACCCGAACCATCCTGCCAGCCAGCGTAGAATCCACCGGAAAAACCACAAGCCGGCACCTCGGTTGGCGATCTACCGAAACAGCCTAGCAGAACCCAAATTTCGACGGATCAAATCGATTCAGGAAGGGGAAGGAGAGGAAGGCATACCTCGGTTTGGCACGTTGACGGATTTGGGGGTGGTTCGTGGGAGCTCCGGGTCGAGTGACGCGAGCGGCGTGAGAGCGAGGCGGGGGCAAATGGGAGAGGAGACGAAGCAACACGAAAGGTGGAGGGGAGCAGTTTTATATGCTGCGCGGGCCGCCCGCCTGCTCTGCTTGGACTGGCTCTCGGTAGCTCGCATGTCCGCTGCCTTCTTGGCCGGGCGTGACGCCACCATCCATGCCATGTCACGCCACTGCGCGAGCATTCAAGCGGAGCGGCGACCGGGACAACATCGTGCTCCCGGCCGACCTGGTCCGTCCGGCGCGCATGGTCAGGGTCAGTGGGAAACGAAGTGTGGGTCCGATGGTATCCGTGCGGGCGGCTGCAGCGCAGAACTTTCGGTGCGTGGCCCGACACGTCCACGTCCTACCGTCGTGGCTGGTGGGGACACATCGGCGGCAGACGTGGCTTCGGACTTGCGTGCGCTGGAGGCCAATCAACTAGTCAAGTCAGACCACAATCGCCCGTCGCGCCCGGCCCAGTGCTAGCCCGCATGATTTTTCTTGACGACGATAACGGTCACACATGTGGTATATTCGACATGCGCCCACACATCGTGTGTGGTGTGAGAGCATCTCCAGCAACGCCCCCAAGAATGCCCCTCAGGCGATTTTTCGGTCGTCGGCGTCAAAAAATCGGCCCAGTCGCGCCCCCAAAAGCCCAATTTTCGTCGGCTCGGGCCGAAATTGGCGCCGGCGGACCCAACCCGAACCCGACGCGCTGGGGGTTGCTCGGGGGGCGCCGGGCGAATCGTTTTTGGCGCGAAGAGCCACGGGCCAGCCACGTCAGCGACTCGACTCTCTTGCCGCCGCTTCGTCGCCCTCATCGCCTCGTTTCCCGTGGCGAATCAATGCCAAAGCTGCGCGCGCTGCCGCGCCGGTCAGCCTCCATTGATGCCTCACGAGCGGCGCAGTGAAGGCCGGGCGACGCGCTTCCCCTCGGCCGCCACGCCATCACGCCACGCGTAACGCGCCGGCCAAGCCTACCACGCGGCGCCTCCGCCTATATAAGCCGACCGCCAGCGCGCCGGAGCCTCGCACACATACTCCACCGCCGACGCGTCCATTTCTCCCCCCTTCCTCCTCTCGTCGTCTCCAGTTGAGAAGAATGGCCGAGCGCTTTCCAGGCGACGGCGCGGCGGCGAATGGCTTCGGGCGCCGCCATCTTCACGAGGACGAGGCTCGCCTCCTTTTCGAGGCTGAGTACCCGGTCCCGCCGGACATGCGGGTGCCTGAGGCTTGGAGGATCTGGGCTGCCGGCGTGCCGGTGCCACCACCACCCATCGGGGTGGCGTGGCCTGCGGAGATCGCACGTAGCCGCGCGTCCCTGCCGCGAGCGGCGAGGGAGGGGCTCCGGTACGTCCCCGACAGCCAGATCTGGGAGCCCTACTTCCGCTGCCGTCACACCGAGCAACTCGAGGCCACCAACGGTGTCGTGCCCTTCGGCAGGCTCAACTCCGAGGGCCGACAGTGCCAGGCCCTGGAGGAGATCGCCGCCCGCAAATGTGGGCGCGAGGATGAGCACGGCGTCGTGGTCCTCGATAGCGACGACGACGACGACGCCCCCGGACCGTCCAACCCGCCGCGCCAACCGGGGGAGGGACGCAGCAGGGACGGCGGCGGCGGAGGCAGGGATGACGACGACGACGACTACACGCGGTTCTACCGCCTCCTCGGCATGTAGAATTGCAAAGGCGGGCGGCGGGCGGCGAGGTAGACGGCGAGGAGCGGCGATGGAGACGGCGGCGGCAGCTCGTGCTAGTTTTTTCTTTTTTTTGTAAAATATGTTTAAATTTGAACGAACTCGCCGATGTTTGCGTTAAATTTGAGCCGTGTTTGCGCCGTATTTGACTTTTTCAAAAAACCGTGGGCGCCGCGACTGGGGGACATCACGCCCCCAGTGCGCGGTTTAGCGCCGGTGCACCCCGAGGGGGCGATTTTTAGCCCCTCCTGGGGGGCCAACGGCTGGAGCTGCTCTGAGCAGGAGGCAGCCCACACGGGCTGTGTGTGGGCGGACATTAGAATTGCACACATGTGTGAGCGCGGCTATTTCGTGCCACACGCCCAACAAGTACAACTCATCTCCACCCCATGCATGTGGCACGAAGCAAAAATGACCACACGTCCTGGCGCAGCTACGTTAGGTACCCCGCGGGATGACGATTTAGTTGTCATCCTGGTTGGCAGATGTAGTTATCCGAGATGGCAAGTGTACTTATAAAATCATGGCAACTCTATCCGTTTTGGTTAACTATAGTTGCCATGTCTAATTTATGGTAGTTGTCGCGTGTAATCAAACCGTAGTTCCCGTGTGTGATTAACTACTTGCCACATATGGTCAAAACAGTAGTTGCCATGTGTGTTTACCTAGTTGCCACGTGTGGTCGAACCATAGTTGCCATGTATTGTTAATCACAGTTGCCATGTGTGTTTATCTGGTTGCCACGTACGCGCAACTGCAGTTGCCGTGTAGCAAAGAATCACAGTTGGTATGTGTGTGTACCGAGTTGCCAAGTTCGCGTAAGTGCAGTTGCCATGTAGCAAAGAATCATAGTTGCCATGTGTGTGTACCGAGTTGCCACATTCGCGTAACTGCAGTTGCCATCCACAAGGTAGGAGTATCGTGTGGGCGAAAATCAGTTCGCCCACACGCGCATGACCTAGATGGTGGCTGTGTGGGCGAAAAGTAGTTCGCCCACACAACGCACCTGGCAAACAGCGTGGTGCGGGCGTGTGGGCAAACTCTCCAACGCCCACACACCAGCCCCGTCCTACGTGGCACACAAAATCAACCTTTTCGTGCCAAGATTCGTGCAAAAGGCACTGGACGACGATCGAGGCATGTGGGCGAGTTGGGTAAACGCCCACACGTGTGCGCGTTAGTGTTTCCGTTTTTCTTGAAAGATCTGGCTTTTCCGGCTTCATAGATTTAATATAAGTACTCCCTCCATCCCAAAATAAGTGACTCAATTTTGTACTAACATTAGTACAAAGCTGAGTCACTTATTCTGGGACAGAGGGAGTGTATGGGAAAACAAGGTGATCAAATGAATAGGCGAGCATCTCACTCTTCGCCGATGATGTGACCATTTTTTGCCACCCCGACGCAGCTAAGCTCTCCACGATCAGCGCCCTCCTCGACCAGTATGGGGCTGCCTCTGGCCTGCGCACTAACTTCGCTAAGTACCTCGCCGCGCCAATCCAGTGTTCTCAGGAAACCGCAAGCTCCATTGGCACTGCCCTCGCCTGCCCGGTGGTTCCCTTCCCCATCCAATACCTCGAGCTACCCCTTTCCCTCCGAAAGGTGGCTAATTCACACCTGCTTCCGTTGATCGACAAGCTCTCGTGCAAGCTCGCCACCTGGAAGGCCGCTGTGCTAAACCGCGGCGAGCGCCTGGCTCTGGTCCGGCAAGTTTTGAGCGCCATGCCGGTGCATTTGCTTCTCGCCATGGCCCTCTCTCCCGTCATCCTCAGGCAGGCGAACCGAGTCCTTCGCGACTTCCTCTGGCACGGCCGCAAGGATGCGCACTCCGGCTCCTATCTGGTTAGCTGGGCACGGCTGTGTCGCCCAATCGAGCTGGGTGGCTTAGGCATTCGTGACTTCCACCGCACTAGTGTTTCTCTCCGCATTCGCTGGCTCCGGCTCAAGGCCACGGACCCCTCGAGGCCCTGGTCGCATTTGCAGCTGCCCCACGACCCCGAGGTGCTCCAATTCTTCCGTGCCTCTACCTCCTGGGAGCTTGGAGATGGCACCACTTGCCGCTTTCGGGAAGACCCAAGGCTCGACGGGCAGTCCTTCCTCGACCGTGCTCCCGCTCTTGCTGCCACTGTCCCCAGGCGCACTCGCCGCACCCGCACGGTCGCCAAGGTGCTCACAGATCGCTGCTGGATCTCGGACATCCAGGGTGCCCTCGGCCCCGCTACCGCTATGGAGTACGTCGAGCTATGGCGTCGCCTTTGTCACGTCACGCTCTCCCCGCACCCTGACCTCCTTCGCTGCGTTGGACGGAAAATGGCGTGTATTCCGCCTCCTCCTGTTACAATGCGTTGTTCCTGGGCTCTACCTCCTCGGAGTACTGTCACCTCGCATGGCAAACCGACGCCCCCACCTCGATCCAGTTCTTCATTTGGCTCGCCTCCCTGAACCGATGCTGGACTGCGGACAGACTTGCTCGCCGAGGCCTGCCGCATGAACCGGTGTGCATCTTCTGCTCGCAAGAGCCTGAGGCGCTGCACCACATCCTTGCGGGCTGCGTCTTCGCGCACATCACCTGGCATGAGATCCTCTCATGGTGCTCCCCCACCACTGCCGCCCCCGATGGCTCTTTGAGCTACTTTGCTCGGCCCTCTACTGCCATGCAACTCACCCCACCTCTCGTCGCCGAGGTTTAGCCACCATTGCCGCCCTCACGGCCTGGTCGCTCTGGAGGCACCGGAACGCGATCATCTTCGATAAAGTCGCCCCTTCAGCCGCTGCACTCATTACGGCCATCAAAGACGAAGCTCCCTCCTGGGCCGCGGCAGAGCCAGAGGGACGAACACACGAAATCTTGTAACCTGATTTTTCTGTTTTGGGGATGAGCACCCCCTTGTCTTCTACTCTCCTTGGGTCCTAGTCTCGCCATTCGTGTGTACGAGGCCACGACCCAGCCCTGTACTTGTTTCTCCCCTCTATCAATGCAATGATACGCTACCTTAGGGTATTCGAGAGAAAAATGAACAGGGGAGAAAAGAAAAAAAACACAGTGGATGGGGTGCTCCAGAGAGGGGAGACCATGAAAATTAGGGTACTATATCTCGCGGTCATGTCCCCAAACGGGGTCTCTAAGCACCTTATGCCCGCTAGCCTCCATTGTGTTGGAAATATGCCTTAGAGGCAATAATAAAATGGTTATTATTATATTTCCTTGTTCGTGATAATCGTTTATTATCCATGCTATAATTGTATTGATTGGAAACTCAAATGCATGTGTTGATACATAGACAAACAACATGTCCCTAGTGAGCCTCTACTAGACTAGCTTGTTGATCAAAGATGGCCATGGTTTCCAGGTCATAGACATGAGTTTATCATTTGATAACAAGATCACATCATTAGGAGAACGATGTGATGGACATGACCGAAACTGTGAACGTAGCATATGATCGTGTCAGTTTATTGCTATTGTTTTGTGCATGTCAAGTATATGTTCCTATGACCATGTGGTCATGCAACTCACTGACAAGAGTACCTTGTGTGTACCAAACGTCGCAACGTAACTGGGTGACTATAAAGGTGCTCTACAGGTATCTCCAAGGGTGTCTGTTGAGTTGGCATGGATCAAGACTGGGATTTGTCACTCCGTATGACGGAGAGGTATCTCAGGGCCCACTCGGTAATACAACATCACAATAAGCTTGCAAGCAATGTGACTAAAGAGTTAGACACGTGATCTTGTATTACAGAATGAGTAAAGAGACTTGCCGGTAACGAGATTGAACTAGGTATGGAGATACCAACGATCAAATCTCGGGCAAGTAACATACCGATGGACAAAGGGAACTGCATACGTGATTGTCTGAATCCTTGACATCGTGGTTCATCCGACGAGATCATCATGGAACATGTGGGAACCAATATGGGTATCCAGATACCGCTATTGGTTATTGGACCGGAGAGGTGTCTTGGTCATGTCTGCATGGTTTCCGAACCCGTAGGGTCTACACACTTAAGGTTCGGGTGACGCTAGAGTTGTAATGGGAATTGTATGTGGTTGACCGAAAGTTGTTCGGAGTCCCGGATGAGATCCCGGACGTCACGAGGAGTTCCTGAATGGTCCAGAGGTAAAGATTTATATATGGGAAGTCCTGTTTTGGTCGCCGAAAAAGTTTCGTGTATTATCAGTATTGTACCGGGAGTGCCGAAGGGGTCCGGGGGTCCACTTGCCCCGGAGGGCCACATGGGTTGTAGGGGTGTGCTCCTTGGCCTATATGGGCCAAGGGAACCAGCCCCAAGAGGCCCATGCGCCAAGAGATAAAAGGGGAGGAAGAGTCCTAAAGGGGGAAGGCACCTCCTAGGTGCCTTGGGGAGGGTGGACTCCTCCCTGGCGGCACCCTTCCTTGGAGGAAGGGCCAAGGCTGCTCCCCCACCCCCCTTGCCTCCTATATATAGTGGGGGAGAGGGAGGGCCTGAACACACCAATCCCTTGCCCCTGGAGCAGCCCTCTCTCCCTCCTTCACCTCCTCCTCCTCCGCAGTGCTTGGCGAAGCCCTGCCGGAGAACCACTAGCTCCACCACCACGTCGTTGTGTTGCCGGAGTTCTCCCTAAACTTCTCCTTCCCCCTTGCTGGATCAAGAAGGAGGAGACGTCCATGGGCTGTACGTGTGTTGACACGGAGGCACCGTCCGTTCGGCGCTAGATCAGATCTTCCGCGATTTGAATCGCCCTGAGTACGTCTCCATCAACCGCGTTCTAGTAACGCTTCCGCTTTGCGATCTACAAGGGTATGTGGATCCAACTCTCCTCTCATATATGTGCATCTCTTAGATTGATCTTGGGTGTTCGTAGGAATTTTTTTGTTTCCCATGCAACGTTCCCCAACACATTGCTCCAAATTTGATCGGATGGTCGCGAGGATCTCTGTTGTTTATGGAATCTTGGCTCTAAAGACACTCATTTGTTAACTTCCAGATCTCTAAGGCGATCATTAGGATCAAAGATTTTACCACTTCTGGTGCTCGGTTGCGGATCTTCTTACAATGGCTTTAGCTTGCTTCATTGATGAGGATTGCAACCAATTCAATGGTGCCAAGCCCGAGCATCCAAACCAGCTGGATGCCTCCTGCCAGACATATCTCGAGAAGGGGCACCCCAGATCAGGTGGAACCAGGTCTCTAAGCTTCGAAGACAGTGGGAAGAAGTAACTGTTGGACCAGCCTCGACGTTGTAGTCGGTCATTGCACCATAATCTGTTGAGGTGCAGCAGCCATGCGAACATTTCAACCTTTTCTGGAGCACATACCTTCCAAATCATCGCCTTGAAGCTGCCTTCATCGTTAGGCGGGAATTGCATATTGTAGGCCACACTAGCAGAGTAGTAGATGTCCTTGCTCCCAATCCACCTGATAGCATCACTAAACCCCTCGTTGAGCTGGACGTCACGTGCCTGTACCAGTCGCCATAGCCTAAAAAATTCATGAACTATTTCGAGTGGGTTCCATGCCTGATGTACGCAATCCATCGATCACCATGCAGTGCCTCGGCGACCGATTTTTTTTTCTGCGCGCCAACTTGAATAGACTAGGAAACATCGATTGGAGCGTTGCATCCCCGATGCATTTGCTTTTCCAGAATTGAGCAGATTTTCTGTCCCCTATAGTTACCATCGTGGCGTTGGCAAAAACCTTGCAATCCACCTCGTTGCAGGGGAGTTGAAGACCCGCCCACGACCGTTGTGGGCCATGCAAACCACAACCATCGCAACCAAAGGGCTTGACTAAACCATGCCTGGTTGAGAATTCCGAGCCCCCTCGGTCAACCACTACTAGGAAAAGGGCTATAGATGGAATTGATACTAATGGCGCACCAGACAAGCAGTGCGCCATTAGTATATAGTAATGGCGCACCAGCAACAGATACGCCATTAGAGTTCGAACTACTAATGGCGCACCCTGCCCAGAGTGCGCCATTAGTATCAAGAAGTTTTTTTTTGAACTAGCGCGCCTGTCCAAACATACTAATGGCGCATCCAGACATAGTGCGCCATTACTAGTTGTAACTAGTAATGGCGCACCAGCAGAAAAGTGCGCCATTAATGCTCTTTTTTTATGATATTTGTTATTCTTTTTTTTTACAAAACTACTAATGGCGCACTGTCCCAGAGTGCGCCATTACTAGTTTAAACTAGTAATGGCGCACTATACGACAGTGCGCCATTAGTATGTTTTTTTTTGCAAAACTTGTAATGGCGCACCCACTATAAATGCGCCATTAGTAACCTTGATTACTAATGACGCATTTATAGTTGGTGCGCCATTAGTAAGCGGGCAGCAACAAGATATTTTGGACAGCCTCTCTACCACACTCACTCCCCCCCCCCCACTTCTTCATTCTCTCCACCTCCTCTCCTCTCGGGTCCCTCCTCTTTTTCACCTCATTTCCATCATATATTCATTCAAATTAAGTGGTTAAATTACCTTGTTTTGATAGGTAAGTAAGGGGGGAAGCTATATTTATGTTGTTCTCCATACAACAATGTGCACATGCATTTTTTATGGCCTAGCTAGATCTATGTATGTTTGTGGTGTTGCATAGGTTTGTTGTGTTGCATATGTGTTTGTGTTTGGAGGTGTACCGGTATTTGAAATGCGATAGTTGCCAATATTTTCCCGGAATGTTGATTCATTTCCGTTTCGGTGAGAATTTTGGCATTAAGCATTCATTTTTGTCCTATTTTTAGGGAAAGTCATGGCAAATTTTTTCTTGGTTCTAAAATATCGTTTTGCTCTACCCCGCAGGGCGACCATGGTGCGCACGATGACCGAAGGCATCGTGAATAGGTTTTTGAGGTCCGCGAAGGCCGAGATGCTTCAAAAGAACGAGACAGAGATAAGATGTCCGTGTCGAAGATGCAAGCTGAAGAGCCTTATTGCGGACCCGGATTCCGGGCAGGTGCGGGACCACCTGCTCTTGCGTGGTTTCATGGATGGCTATCGGTGGCAAGGTGATGAAGATGACTACAAAGTCGTCCATGGGGGCCGTGTTGGAAATATGCCCTAGAGGCAATAATAAATTGGTTATTATTATATTTCCTTGTTCATGATAATTGTTTATTATCCATGCTAGAATTGTATTGATAGGAAACTCAGATACATGTGTGGATACATAGACAAACACCATGTCCCTAGTAAGCCTCTAGTTGACTAGCTCGTTGATCAACAGATGGTCACGGTTTCCTGACCATGGACATTGGATGTCGTTGATAACGGGATCACATCATTAGGAGAATGATGTGATGGACAAGACCCAATCCTAAGCCTAGCACAGATCGTGTAGTTCGTATGCTAAAGCTTTTCTATATGTCAAGTATCTTTTCCTTAGACCATGAGATTGTGCAACTCCCGGATACCGTAGGAATGCTTTGGGTGTACCAAACGTCACAACGTAACTGGGTGGCTATAAATGTGCACTACAGGTATCTCCGAAAGTGTCTGTTGGGTTGGCACGAATCGAGACTGGGATTTGTCACTCCGTATGACGGAGAGGTATCTCTGGGCCCACTCGGTAGGACATCATCATAATGTGCACAATATGTGATCAAGGAGTTGATCACGGGATGATGTGTTATGGAACGAGTAAAGAGACTTGCCGGTAATGAGATTGAGCAAGGTATCGGTATACCGACGATCGAATCTCGGGCAAGTGCTATACCGATAGACAAAGGGAATTGTATACGGGGTTGATTGAATCCTTGACATCGTGGTTCATCCGATGAGATCATCGTGGAGCATGTGGGAGCCAACATGGGTATCCAGATCCCGCTGTTGGTTATTGACCGGAGAGTCATCTCGGTCATGTCTGCGTGTCTCCCGAACCCGTAGGGTCTACACACTTAAGGTTCGGTGACGCTAGGGTTGTAGAGATATAAGTATGCGGAAACCCGAAAGTTGTTCGGAGTCCCGGATGAGATCCCGGACGTCACGAGGAGTTCCGGAATGGTCCGGAGGTAAAGATTTATATATAGGAAGTCCTATTTTGGCCACCGGAAAATGTTCGGGATTTTTCGGTATTGTACCGGGAAGGTTCTAGAAGGTTCCGAAGTGGGGCCCACCTGCATGGGGGGACCCACATGAACGTGGGTAGTGGGGGCAAGGCCCCACACCCCTGGTCAAGGCGCACCAAGATCCCCCCTTAGAAGGAATAAGATCATATCCCGAAGGGATAAGATCAAGATCCCTAAAAAGGGGGGATAACAATCGGTGGGGAAAGGAAATGATGGGATTTTCTTTCCCCCACCTTTGCCAACGCCCCAATGGACTTGGAGGGCAAGAAACCAGCCCCCTCCACCCCTATATATAGTGGGGAGGCGCATGGGAGCCGCACCCCAAGCCCTGGCGCCTCCCTCTCCCTCCCGTGACACATCTCCCTCCTCCCGCAGCGCTTGGCGAAGCCCTGCTGGAATCCCGCTACTTCCACCAACACGCCGTCGTGCTGCTGGATCTCCATCAACCTCTCCTCCCCCCTTGCTGGATCAAGAAGGAGGAGACGTCCCCGCTCCGTACGTGTGTTGAACACGGAGGTGCCGTCCGTTCGGCGCTAGGATCATCGGTGATTTGGATCACGACGAGTACGACTCCATCATCCCCGTTCTCTTGAACGCTTCCGCTCGCGATCTACAAGGGTATGTAGATGCAGTCTCCTTTATGCTCGTTGCTAGATTACTCCATAGATAGATCTTGGTGACGCGTAGGAAAAATTTTGATTTTCTGCTACGATAACCAACAGTGGCATCATGAGCTAGGTCTATGCGTAGTATCTTGCACGAGTAGAACACAAAGTAGTTGTCGGCGTAGATCATGTCAATTTACTTGCCGTTACTAGTCTTATCTTGATTCGGCGGCATCGTGGGATGAAGCGGCCCGGACCGACCTTACACGTACTCTTACGTGAGACAGGTTCCACCGACTGACATGCACTAGTTGCATAAGGTGGCTAGCGGGTGTCTGTCTCTCCCACTTTAGTCGGATCGGATTCGATGAAAAGGGTCCTTATGAAGGGTAAATAGAAATTGGCATATCACGTTGTGGTTTTGGCGTAGGTAAGAAACGTTCTTGCTAGAAACCTATAGCAGCCACGTAAAAAACTTGCAACAACAATTAGAGGACGTCTAACTTGTTCTTGCAGCATGTGCCGTGTGATGTGATATGGCCAAAAGGATGTGATGAATGATATATATGTGATGTATGAGATTGATCATGTTCTTGTAATAGGAATCACGACTTGCATGTTGTCGTGGAAATAATCACGGCAGATGTCCGGATCAACGGACTTAGGGTTGAGGCGCGCATCTATGTGGTAGCTTGAAGGGGTTGAGCGGAATCGAGAGATACGATGCAAGACACGGATTTAGACAGCTTCGGGCCCCGGGAAAAATCATCCGGTAATAACCCTACGTGCTGTTTGAGGCTAGATCTCATTATGGCCCTCATGGTGTTGCCGGTAAACCGGCTCTTTGTGTCTAACCCTAAAACTTGTCTACTTCTGGTTTGTCTAAAGCTTGTCCTCTTTGGGGAGCCCTGCCCCTCCTTATATATGTTGAAGGGGCGGGTTTACATGACTAGTCCTAATAGGACTAGGATTGATCTATTACAAGGAGTCCTAGTCTTGCTTCCTTTCTGGAGAATATTCCTTGCGCTTTATTATTAAACCGGCCCACTATTAATATGAACCGGCCTTCTGGGCCTTGGGCCTTGGGCCTTGTCATCCATAATCCATACGCCGGGTTACCAGTGAGTAATATCATTTAGGCAGGTTCCTTGTAAACCGTCTGGTGATAACGGATCGCCAGTGAATCATCAAGTGTAAACCGCCAAGACCGACCAGGTTATAATTCCGGCCGGTTCATACCGCGGGGTAATATCCCCGACATTAGCCCCCAAGTTTAGCTTGGATTTGTCCATGGTAAACTTATGCTCCAAAATAAACACGAACAAATTGATAGGTTGTGCTCCGGGTTATGAATTCTTGTAAACCGGCATCTGATCATCTTTAAGTCCTTGTCCTTCCTTCTTCTAGAAAATCCGGGTCAACAGACCAACTTCATAATCAACTTTGCTTGCATAAGAAATATTGTAAATAAAGAATCCATTTGAATCGGCCTTCAATGCTCTGACTTGACAAAAATATTGGTCTTTGAAATATTCAACTGATGTCCAGCCGGCTTAAAGATGTAGAACTTGCCGGTTTATGATTGCCAAAATTGCCGGGTCACACAATTTGCTCTGATTTGTCAGAACTGAAAATTTGAAAATGTTCCTCCTTTATATGCATATTACCTATAGCCCCCAAGTGCCGGGTCATTATGTAATAATGAGCAGGGACTTTGTATATACTCCATTGAAAATAGCCTTGTATAATCTTGAAGAAATCCGGATTGTTCATCCCAATCACTATGAAACTGAATATTCCATATTATGTAGCCCCCAAGTGCCGGGTCATTATGCAATAATGAGCAGGGACTTTGTAGATATAATTATTGAAATGAACATTATATAATGTAACTTTCATCATGTGGTTTGAATCCACGTCCACAAGGTTAAGAGCCTTGTGCTTTACCAACTGAGTTAGACGGGCCTTTAAATATAATGGATGAATTCTTGTGTACCTTGAATTGTTGACAGGAGCGATTGGTAGCCCCCAAGTTCCGGTTTAGCTATATTTAGAAGGTGAAACCGGTACTTCCAGATGAAGCAAATGATCTTTCCATTAGCCCCCAAGTGTCAAGTAGACAACTTGCTTGTGTGCTTGAGACTTGTGTATTTGAATTGCTGCTGTTTTTACTGCTTCAACTGCCCATTAGCCCCCAAGTGTCATGGTGCATGCTTGCAGCGACATGAGACTTGTGTATTTGATGTAAACTTAATTTGAATAATGTAGCCCCCAAGTGCCGGGTTGTAAGCCTGCAGCAACTCGGGACTATTCCTTTGTAGAATAAATCACTTCCATCGTCGGAATAATATCCATTGCACTTTAAAGCGATTTTGAAGACCTTAATCATAATATTGATAACCATAATAGGAATCCAGCCATGTTTGGCTATTGAAGAATATAATCCGGTTTGAAGACCGGTTCCAATGATGTTTGATCACAATCGGGCCGGGTTTAATAAACACCGGTCATTATTTTGTCACATACTGGCGACTTATAGTCAAAACCAGGCCGGTTTAAAAAACACCGGTCATTATAACTGATCATGTACTGCCAATTTGTTGGCTCATCATGAAGGTCGATCCGGGTTATGATGAACGCCGGTTTAACTCTCGCTGGTGTTCATGACCCAGACTTTCAATTTGATATGTGGTCAACTTGAGTAGCTGTTCCACTCCGGTTTAAAAGGTTATAAAACACAAACACCAAAAAAACATGCAATTTTTGTAAATCAAACTATGTAATCAAGGCTTTTTCAAAGAGCTGCCAGGCTCAAAAACTGTCGAAAGAACCAAGCCATCATTTTAACGTGTGTTGATACCGACTGCGGATTGATACCGACTGCGGATTAATACCGACTCCGGATTGATACCGACTGCGGATTGATACCGACTGCGGATTGATACCGACTGCGGATTGATACCGACTCCGGATTGATACCGACTGCGGATTTTTACCGACTCCGGATTGATACCGACTGCGGATTTTTACCGACTCCGGATTGATACCGACTGCGGATTGATACCGACTCCGGATTGATACCGACTGCGGATTGATACCGACTCCGGATTGATACTGACTTCTTCAGGGAACCCAAAATTTCATAATATAACCATTCAAGAGGTGTGTGGGCGATACCACTGTCCTCAGGGGCCTCCAGGGTTCCTCCTGAACCGGTGGGTAAATTGCGAAGCCTTCTCTCCTGGAACCGGATATGATCTCATGTTCTTGAGAATTTCATTGCTCCTTTGCGCATATGCCCTGCACAACCAGATAGACTGATCAAAGCATTTTGTTTTCTTTAAAAAGTAATATATAATAAGAGAAATAATATTATAGATGGATATCACCTGAGTGTATTTGAACCGGTATGCTGAATAGACCGGATCACAGGGTGGATAGTAAAAATGACCGCAGTATCAGAGGTGGCTCGAACAAATGAATCGGCCATAGGTTTGTAAACCGGCGGTGATAAGTAAGTTGTCCTTCGTGTTGTAAACCGGTGCGGATGCGTGAACCGGCCACGAGGGCGGACATGTGAATCGTCCGTGGTGTTGCAAAGCGCCGCGGGCGGGTGAGTCATGCCATGTTGATATAAATTAGACCGTAAAGCGGCGATTTGCACATTTATTCATCATGACATGATCATCACTCTCGCGATGAATAACTGCCCTGCATAAACAATATTGCAGACCAAGGCAAAGATAATCTGTTCCTTGACAAAAATAATATGAGCTAAATAAACAAACTTAGATAGATACCACCTGATGTCTTTCTTACGACGGATCATCTGTCCGTAGATAATTTTTCAGTATGCTACCGAATTCCCTTTGATCCATATATTTATCCAAAGCACATTTATGTTGATACTGCCGATCTTCCTTTCATTTAATTTTTGTGTGGGCCATGGTAGTATTTTGTAATACCTGCTGATTTTGCTTCCAGGCGTGTGTACGGGAGTCAAAAAAGTGGTTTGACCCTCTCTCTTGAAAACAACGTAGTCACTTTTCTCCCAATGGTGTAAACTATATTTGGTATGAACTCTTTACAGTAGAGCCCGTGCAGAATGTTCTTCTGAAGCATCCCCCGTTCGCACTGTTTAAAATCTGCACCTCCTCAGTCTCATCAATAGGTTAGGAGAAATAACGCCTCCAGACTTGTCCTTGGCGCGACCTCCTTCGCATACTTTTCTTCTCTTTAGCACTGTCCCTATAGTCTTTGCCTTGCACTTACAGCAATTCAGATGAAAATATTTTTGACTGCATATACGCTTCATCTAGCACTTTCCAAGGATTAGCAGAGTATCAGAAGACTTTAAACTTGCAGGTGTATGTGCTGCCCCGGCTTCCACTCTGCTATGTCAGAAATTGCCCATGGCTGTAGAACTTTGGTGCTGGCGACTTGATCCGGCCACTGACGGTTTACACTGAAATCTAGGCCGTCCCGCAGCGGCAGGTTGAAATCATCCGCTGGGGGTCTGATTTGGAGGTGGACCGACGAAGCGTCGGAGACGGGTAGCTGGGCGCGAGGCCGTTTGCTGTGGAAGGATACGGCGGTCCGGAAACAGGGGCAAGGAGGTGTCGCCGAAACAGCAACGGCTGACCACCGCCGCAGTGGCGGCCCACGGGTTAAGACTGGCGTGGGCGAGGATGACCCGGCCGTGGCGACTCAGTGTGGTCAAGGCCGGGTAGGAGTGAAACCACGGGGCCAGCTCACCCACGGCGGAGGTGGAGCGGTGGGTCGATGAAACAGCTCCCAGGCAAGGCGAGGCACTCCATGGCGACTGCGGGGCGACAGAGGGACACCGGGCGGAGCTGCAGGGTGCAGCACAGGAAGCGGCTCCGCGAGCAGCGACCCGGCCCGACGGAGGAGACGATCCGGCGACGGGTTGTGACGGAGGCCGATGGAAACCAAGGCGAGGCGGCGTGGCCGGGGTGGCTTGGAAGGTGGGGTGCGTCTGGCGATTTTGAGGCGAGATTGGGGCGGCTCGGTCTTAGTGCTCGGAGGTCCATGGCAGTGCAGGGCGCGCGGGGCGGAGCCTGGCCTGGAGCAGCGGCAACGCAAAGGCAAGGCCACCGCCGGCCACTGCGGGCGGAGAGCAAGGCGAGGCGACATGTTTTAGCGAAGGCGGTAGTACACATGGCCATGGGCCGCTGGCGGCAGTGGAGCTCGAAACAGACCGGCTCGGCAACAGAGACGACGACTTTAAGCCGAACTAGACGGCGGCAGACTGGCGAAGCACGGGCCACCGCAGTAGAGAAAAAGTCCGGGTCGTAGCTGGTCATCATATCAATATTTTCACTTTGACCATATATACTTGTGAAACTGGAAGTACCAGTCCGTGGCCATGAGCCCATGACTTGTCCGACCCCAGAACGTAGTCTTGATGTTTTTCTGACCGGAGGAAAAAACGGTTTCGACCACCGCAGAGAAAACTCCTATAGATCTTGAGGGATGTACACGGACGGCCGTACATCAACTTTGGCTAGATTTCATTGTCAGCTGATCTGCTCTTACATGACAGGACCGGCAACCCTCTGAGGTTTAATCACACGCGATCTAATGGCAGCTTGCAAAGCAATCGGAAAACAGACATAGTTGCCCAGGCCGATCGAATCCATGTAGCGATAGTTGCGCTAAGGTCAAGCCCCCGCGCTCGGCCGTCGTTGTAGATGCCCTGACACATGAGTCGCCTACGCGACGTAGCGATGAAGCCGTTACCGCTATTGATGAAGATTGCAATTTACATACAATTATCCACTCCGGCTCTTCTTCAACCGGAAAAAATTGTGAACCTCCCGATCCCTAAGACAGATCCCTCTAAGAACTCAACACCACCGTGCGCTGCCCCACGGTGGGCGCCAACTGTCGTGGAAATAATCACGGCAGATGTCCGGATCAACGGACTTAGGGTTGAGGCGCGCATCTATGTGGTAGCTTGAAGGGGTTGAGCGGAATCGAGAGATACGATGCAAGACACGGATTTAGACAGCTTCGGGCCCCGGGAAAAATCATCCGGTAATAACCCTACGTGCTGTTTGAGGCTAGATCTCATTATGGCCCTCATGGTGTTGCCGGTAAACCGGCTCTTTGTGTCTAACCCTAAAACTTGTCTACTTCTGGTTTGTCTAAAGCTTGTCCTCTTTGGGGAGCCCTGCCCCTCCTTATATATGTTGAAGGGGCGGGTTTACATGACTAGTCCTAATAGGACTAGGATTGATCTATTACAAGGAGTCCTAGTCTTGCTTCCTTTCTGGAGAATATTCCTTGCGCTTTATTATTAAACCGGCCCACTATTAATATGAACCGGCCTTCTGGGCCTTGGGCCTTGGGCCTTGTCATCCATAATCCATACGCCGGGTTACCAGTGAGTAATATCATTTAGGCAGGTTCCTTGTAAACCGTCTGGTGATAACGGATCGCCAGTGAATCATCAAGTGTAAACCGCCAAGACCGACCAGGTTATAATTCTGGCCGGTTCATACCGCGGGGTAATATCCCCGACACATGTCGATGAGAATGACAACCGGCAGGAGCCATAGGAGTTGTCTTATTTATTGTATGACCTGCGTGTCACTGAATAACGCCATGTAATTACTTTACTTTATTGCTAAACGTTAGCCATAGTAGTAGAAGTAATGTTTGGCGAGACGACTTCATGGAGACACGATGATGGAGATCATGATGATGGAGATCATGGTGTCATGCCGGTGACGATGATAATCATGGAGCCCCGAAGATGAAGATCAAAGGAGCAAGATGATATTGGCCATATCATGTCACTATTTGATTGCATGTGATGTTTATCATGTTTTACATCTTATTTGCTTAGAACGACGGTAGTGAATAAGATGATCTCTCACTAAAATTTCAAGAATTGTGTTCCCCCTAACTGTGCACCGTTGCTAAGGTTCGTTGTTCCGAAGCACCACGTGATGATCGGGTGTGATAGGTTCTAACGTTTGCATACAACGGGTGTAAGACAGATTTACACACGCAATACACTTAGGGTTGACTTGACGAGCCTAGCATGTACAGACATGGCCTCGGAACACGGAAGACCGAAAGGTCGAACATGAGTCGTATAGAAGATACGATCAACATGAAGATGTTCACCGTTGATGACTAGTCCGTCTCACGTGATGATCGGACACGGCCTAGTCGATTCGGATCATGCATCACTTAGATAACTAGAGAGATGTCTATCTGAGTGGGAGTTCATTAGATGAACTTCATTGTCATGAACAATAGTCTAAGTTGTCTTTGCAAATTATGTAGTAGACCAATAACTGCGTTGTAGCTCCCTGTTTAATACGATCCTAGAGAAAGACTAAGTTGAAAGATATTGTAAGCAAGGATGCGGACTGGGTCCGTAGTCCGAGGAGTGTCCTCACTGCTGCACAGAAAGCTTACGTCTTTGATGCACTGCTCGATGTGCAAACCCCTACAACGTTGTCTGTGGATGTTGTGAACACCTGAGAGACACGTCCTGATGACTACTTGATAGTTTAGTGCACCATACTTTACGGCTTAGAATCGGGATTCCAATGACGTTTTGAACGCCATAGAACATATGAGATGTTCTAAGAGCTGAAATTGGGATTTCAGGCTCATGCCCGTGTTGAGAGGTATGAGACCTCTTGACAAGTTCTTTTGCAAAAAGGATGGAGGAGAATGGCTCAACTAGTGAGCATGTGCTCAGAATGTCTGGGTGCTAAAATCACTTGAACCAAGTGGGAGTTAATCTTCCAGATGAGATAGTGGTTGACGGAATTCTCTAGACACTATCACCAAGTTACTAGAACTTCGTGATGAACTATGACATGCAAAGGATGGAGATGATCCCGGAGCTATTAGCGGTTCTTAAGACCGCAAAAAAAAGTAGAAATCAAGAAGAAGCATCAAGTGTTGATGGTTTAACAAGACCACTGGTTTCAAAAGGGCAAGGGCTAGAAGGGAAACTTCATGGATGGCAAACCAGTTGTCGCTCTGATGAAGGAACCCATGGTTAAACCCAAACCTCGAGACTAAGTGCTTCTATTGTACGGGGAACGGTCACATGATAGCGGAACTACCCCAAATACATGGTAGATATGATAGCTGGAAACTTCAACAAAGTATATTGTTATTGATGTGTACCTTACTAGTACTCCTTGTAGCACCTGGGTATTGGATACCGGTTCAATTGCTATTATTAGTGACTTGAAGCAAAAGCTACGGACTGAACGGAGACTAGCTAAGGGCGAGGTGACGATGTGTATTGGAAATGTTTCCAAGGTTGATAAGATCACCATCGCACACTCCCTCTATTTTCGAGATTAGTGTTGAACCTAGATAAATGTTATCGGGTGTCTACGTTGAACATGAATATGATTAGATCATGTTCATTGCAATACGGTTATTCATTTAAGTCAGAGAATAATGGTTATTCTGTTTACATGAATAATACCTTTATGGTCATGCACCCAATGGTTTGTTGAATCTCGATCATAGTAATACACATGATGATAACATTAATGCCAAAAGATGTAGAGTTAATAATGATAGTACCACTTTCTTGTGGCACTGCCGCTTAGGTCATTTTGGCATAAAATGCATGAAGAAACTCCATGCTGATGGACGTTTGGAGTCACTTGATTTTGAATCGCTTGACACATGCGAGCCATGCCTCATGGGCAGGATGACTGAGATCCCGTTTTCAGGTACAATGAAACGGGTAAGTGACTTGTTGGAAATCATACATGCTGATGTATGTGATCCAATGAGAATTAAGGCATGTGGTGGATATCGTTATTTTCTCATCTTCACTGACGATTTGAGTAGATATGGTATATTTACTTAATGAAGCAAAAGTCTGAAACGTTTGAAAGGTTCAAACAATTTCAGAGTGAAGATTAAGAATCATCATAACAAGAAGATCATGTTCCTACGATCTGATCAAGGGGATATTTTCTGAATGATGAGTTTGGCAATCACTTAAGACATTGTGGAATTGTTTCGTAGTTGAAGCCCCCTGGAACACCACAGCGTAATGGGGTGTCCGGACATCGTAATCGAACCTTATGAGATATGGTGCGATCTATGATGTATCTTACCGATCTACCGCTGTTATTTTGAGGTTATGCATTAGAGACAGCTGCATTCACTTTAGATAGGGCACCATCTAAGTCCGTTGACACGACGTCGTATGGTTTGGCAAGAAACCGTAGTTGTCGTTTCTCAATGTTTGGAGCTGCAAGGCTTATGGCTTCAGCCGGGAAAAGCTCGAACCCAAAGCGGACAAAACATCTTCATAGGATACCCAAAGGTAACAGTTGGGTATACCTTCTATCTCAGATCCAAGGACAAAAATGTTTGTCGCTAAGAATGGGTCCTTTCTCGAGAAGGAGTTTCTCTCGAAAGAATTGAGTGGGAGGAAGATAGAACTTGATGAGGTTGTCGAACCCTCACTTCAACCGGAGAGTAGTGCAACACAGAAAGATGTTTCTGTGGAACCTACGACAGTTGAAGAGGAAACTAATGATAGTGATCATGAAGCTCCAGATCAAGTTGCTATCGAACCTCGTAGGTCGACAAGGATATGTACTACTCCTGAGTGGTACGGTGATCCTGTCTTAGAGGTCATGTTGTTGGACAACGATGAACCTACGAACTATGGAGAAGCGATGGTGGGCCCATATTCCGACAGATGGTTAGAAGCCGAGAAATCCGAGATAGGATCCATGTATCGAAACAAAGTATGGACTTTGGTGGACTTGCCCGATGACTGGCAAGCCATTGAGATAAATGGATCTTTAAGAAGAAGACGGACGTGGACGGTAATGTCACCGTCTATGAAGCTCGACTTGTGGCAAAGAGTTTTTCACAAGTTCAAGGAGTTGACTACGATGAGATTTTCTCACCCGTAGCGATGCTTAAGTCCGTCGGAATCATGTTAGCATTAGCTGCATTTATGAAATCTGGCAGATGGATGACAAAACAAGTTTCCTTACCCGTTTTTGTAAGGAAAGGTTGTATATGATAAAATCAGAAAGGTTTTGTCGATCCTAAGGATGCTAAAAGATATGCTAGCTCCAGCGATCCTTCTATGGACTAGAGCAAGCATCTCGGAGTCGGAATATACACTTTGATGGAGTGATCAAAGTTTTTTGGTTTATACTAAGTTTGTTAGAAACTTGTATTTACAATAAAGTGAGTGGGAGCACTACAACATTTCTGATAAGTATATGTGAATGACATATTGTTGATCTGAAATGGTGTAGAATTTTGGAAAGCGTAAAGGGTTGTTTGAAAAGTGTTTTTCAAAGGAAGACCTAGATAAAGCTGCTTACATATTGGGCATCAAGATCTATACAGATAGATCAAGACGCCTGATAATACTTTCAAAAGAACACACACCTTTGACATGATTTTGATGGAGTTCAAAATAGATCAGTCAAAGAAGGAGTTCTTGCCTGAGTTGTAAGGTGTGAAGTTGAGTAAGACTCAAAGCTTGACCGCGGCAGAAGAAAGAGGAAGGACGAAGGTCGTCCCTTATGCTTTTGTAATAGGCTCTATACGATATGCCATGCTGAGTACCGCACCTGATGTGTGCCTTGCCAAATGTTTGGCAAGAGGGTACAAAGGTGATCCAGGAGTGGATCACCAGATAGCAGTCAAAATTATCCTTAGAGGAATAAGGAAATGTTTCTCGGTTATGGAGGTGATAAAGAGTTCGATGTAAAGAGTTACGTCGATGCAAGCTTAACACTTATCCGGATAACTCTGAGTGGAGATACCGGATACGTATAATGGAGCAACAGTTTGGAATAGCTCCAAGTGGAACGTGGTAGCAGGATCTACGATATGACATAAAGTTTTTGCGAAGTACATAGGGATCTGAATGTTGCAGACCCGTTGACTACAACCTCTCTCACAAGCATAACATGATCAAACCCAGACTTTATTGAGTGTTAATCACATATTGATGTGAACTAGATTACTGACTCTAGTAAACTCTTTGGATGTTAGTCACATGGCGATGTGACCTATGGGTGTTAATCACATGGCGATGTGAACTAGATTATTGACTCTAGTGCAAGTGGGAGACTGTTGGAAATATGCCCTAGAGGCAATAATAAATTGGTTATTATTATATTTCCTTGTTCATGATAATTGTTTATTATCCATGCTAGAATTGTATTGATAGGAAACTCAGATACATGTGTGGATACATAGACAAACACCATGTCCCTAGTAAGCCTCTAGTTGACTAGCTTGTTGATCAACAGATGGTCACGGTTTCCTGACCATGGACATTGGATGTCGTTGATAACGAGATCACATCATTAGGAGAATGATGTGATGGACAAGACCCAATCCTAAGCCTAGCACAGATCGTGTAGTTCGTATGCTAAAGCTTTTCTATATATCAAGTATCTTTTCCTTAGACCATGAGATTGTGCAACTCCCGGATACCGTAGGAATGCTTTGGGTGTACCAAACGTCACAACGTAACTGGGTGGCTATAAAGGTGCACTACAGGTATCTCCGAAAGTGTCTGTTGGGTTGGCACGAATCGAGACTGGGATTTGTCACTCCGTATGACGGAGAGGTATCTCTGGGCCCACTCGGTAGGACATCATCATAATGTGCACAATATGTGATCAAGGAGTTGATCACGGGATGATGTGTTATGGAACGAGTAAAGAGACTTGCCGGTAACGAGATTGAGCAAGGTATCGGTATACCGACGATCGAATCTCGGGCAAGTGCTATACCGATAGACAAAGGGAATTGTATACGGGGTTGATTGAATCCTTGACATCGTGGTTCATCCGATGAGATCATCGTGGAGCATGTGGGAGCCAACATGGGTATCCAGATCCCGCTGTTGGTTATTGACCGGAGAGTCGTCTCGGTCATGTCTGCGTGTCTCCCGAACCCGTAGGGTCTACACACTTAAGGTTCGGTGACGCTAGGGTTGTAGAGATATAAGTATGCGGAAACCCGAAAGTTGTTCGGAGTCCCGGATGAGATCCCGGACGTCACGAGGAGTTCCGGAATGGTCCGGAGGTAAAGATTTATATATAGGAAGTCCTATTTTGGCAACCGGAAAATGTTCGGGATTTTTCGGTATTGTACCGGGAAGGTTCTAGAAGGTTCCGAAGTGGGGCCCACCTGCATGGGGGGGCCCACATGAACGTGGGTAGTGGGGGCAAGGCCCCACACCCCTGGTCAAGGCGCACCAAGATCCCCCCTTAGAAGGAATAAGATCATATCCCGAAGGGATAAGATCAAGATCCCTAAAAAGGGGGGATAACAATCAGTGGGGAAAGGAAATGATGGGATTTCTTTCCCCCACCTTTGCCAACGCCCCAATGGACTTGGAGGGCAAGAAACCAGCCCCCTCCACCCCTATATATAGTGGGGAGGCGCATGGGAGCCGGACCCCAAGCCCTGGCGCCTCCCTCTCCCTCCCGTGACACATCTCCCTCCTCCCGCAGCGCTTGGCGAAGCCCTGCTGGAATCCCGCTACTTCCACCACCACGCCGTCGTGCTGCTGGATCTCCATCAACCTCTCCTCCCCCCTTGCTGGATCAAGAAGGAGGAGACGTCCCCGCTCCGTACGTGTGTTGAACACAGAGGTGCCGTCCGTTCGGCGCTAGGATCATCGGTGATTTGGATCACGACGAGTACGACTCCATCATCCCCATTCTCTTGAACGCTTCCGCTCGCGATCTACAAGGGTATGTAGATGCACTCTCCTTTATGCTCGTTGCTAGATTACTCCATAGATAGATCTTGGTGACGCGTAGGAAAAATTTTGATTTTCTGCTACGATCCCCAACAATTGTATCCATACATGGGTGGGGCGCCAAGGACCTGAACACCACAGTGATATGCGGGCTCATCAAAATTTGAGTTGTAATTGCGATAACTTTCATTTTTTCCAATCCTGCAGGCCATTTTTGAGGGCCAAGACGACCCTTTTTGGGCTCCAAATTTTCCGCGCATGTGATCCTGTGTGTGCACGTATGTAAAATCCTCCAGATCATAAAAACTAGAAGTCCTATCACCTCAATTCCCCAATAGCTTTCCAACGCCTATGAAAACGACGAAATCGGTGCTTGTTCTCACTTGCTTTGAGAGTCTCGATCAATTCGGACTCTAGGTTGATTTTTGTATTTTCTTTGATCACCGTTTCTTCGCGAGAGTTGGCCTAACACCCTATTGCATCCATACATGGGTGGGGCGCCAAGGACCTGAACACCAAAGTGATATGCCGGCTCATCAAAATTTGAGCTGTAATTGCGATAACTTTCATTTTTTCCAATCCTGCAGGCCATTTTTGAGGGCCAAGACGACCCTTTTTGGGCTCAAAATTTTCCGCGCACGTGATCCTGTGTGTGCACGTATGTAAAATCCTCCAGATCGTAAAAACTAGAAGTCCTATCACCTCAATTCCCCAATAGCTTTCCAACGCCTATGAAAATGACGAAATCGGAGCTTGTTCTCACTTGCTTTGAGAGTCTCGATCAATTCGGACTCTAGGTTGATTTTTGTATTTTCTTTGATCACCGTTTCTTCGCGAGAGTTGGCCTAACACCCTATTGTTGGAAATATGCCCTAGAGGCAATAATAAATTGGTTATTATTATATTTCCTTGTTCATGATAATTGTTTATTATCCATGCTAGAATTGTATTGATAGGAAACTCAGATACATGTGTGGATACATAGACAAACACCATGTCCCTAGTAAGCCTCTAGATGACTAGCTCGTTGATCAATAGATGGTTACGGTTTCCTGACCATGGACATTGGATGTCGTTGATAACGGGATCACATCATTAGGAGAATGATGTGATGGACAAGACCCAATCCTAAGCCTAGCACAGATCGTGTAGTTCGTATGCTAAAGCTTTTCTATATGTCAAGTATATTTTCCTTAGACCATGAGATTGTGCAACTCCCGGATACCGTAGGAATGCTTTGGGTGTACCAAACGTCACAACGTAACTGGGTGGCTATAAAGGTGCACTGCAGGTATCTCCGAAAGTGTCTGTTGGGTTGGCATGAATCGAGACTGGGATTTGTCACTCCGTGTGACGGAGAGGTATCTCTGGGCCCACTCGGTAGGACATCATCATAATGTGCACAATGTGATCAAGGAGTTGATCACGGGATGATGTGTTACGGAACGAGTAAAGAGACTTGCCGGTAACGAGACTGAACAAGGTATCGGGATACCGACGATCGAATCTCGGGCAAGTACTGTACTGATAGACAAAGGGAATTGTATACGGGGTTGATTGAATCCTTGACATCGTGGTTCATCCGATGAGATCATCGTGGAGCATGTGGGAGCCAACATGGGTATCCAGATCCCGCTGTTGGTTATTGACCGGAGAGTCGTCTCGGTCATGTCTGCGTGTCTCCCGAACCCGTAGGGTCTACACACTTAAGGTTCGGTGACGCTAGGGTTGTAGAGATATAAGTATGCGGAAACCCGAAAGTTGTTCGGAGTCCCGGATGAGATCCCGGACGTCACGAGGAGTTCCGGAATGGTCCGAAGGTAAAGATTTATATATAGGAAGTCCTATTTTGGCCACCGGAAAATGTTCGGGATTTTTCGGTATTGTACCGGGAAGGTTCTAGAAGGTTCCGAAGTGGGGCCCACCTGCATGGGGGGACCCACATGAACGTGGGTAGTGGGGGCAAGGCCCCACACCCCTGGTCAAGGCGCACCAAGATCCCCCCTTAGAAGGAATAAGATCATATCCCAAAGGGATAAGATCAAGATCCCTAAAAAGGGGGGATAACAATCGGTGGGGAAAGGAAATGATGGGATTTCTTTCCCCCACCTTTGCCAACGCCCCAATGGACTTGGAGGGCAAGAAACCAGCCCCCTCCACCCCTATATATAGTGGGGAGGCGCATGGGAGCCGCACCCCAAGCCCTGGCGCCTCCCTCTCCCTCCCGTGACACATCTCCCTCCTCCCGCAGCGCTTGGCGAAGCCCTGCTGGAATCCCGCTACTTCCACCACCACGCCGTCGTGCTGCTGGATCTCCATCAACCTCTCCTCCCCCCTTGCTGGATCAAGAAGGAGGAGACGTCCCCGCTCCGTACGTGTGTTGAACACGGAGGTGCCGTCCGTTCGGCGCTAGGATCATCGGTGATTTGGATCACGACGAGTACGACTCCATCATCCCCGTTCTCTTGAACGCTTCCGCTCGCGATCTACAAGGGTATGTAGATGCACTCTCCTTTATGCTCGTTGCTAGATTACTCCATAGATAGATCTTGGTGACGCGTAGGAAAAATTTTGATTTTCTGCTACGATAACCAACAGGCCGGGCAAGAAATGAGGAAGGGCAGCAAGACAACCACCGCGGCTCGGGCGGGCGAGAAGACGAAGAATCCCCAGGAGATGATCACGACGGTGATGTTGTACACAGTCATCATGTAGAAGATGCAGGACATGATGATGAGGAAGATGCCGGAGCAGACGACGGGCATGATCATGAAGATGATGATGCCGGCGGAGCAGACGACGCTGAACCATCGAAGGGCTGGGTGCAGGACCCTCATATTCAAGAGCTGCTTCACAAGCAGACCGATAACGCAAGAGCTGCCGCCCGAGAGAAAGCCAAGATGGATCAACTTGAGTTAGACGCGGTTACTCCATTGTATGAAGGATGCAGGCCCGAGGATACCCGCCTGAAAGTAACGCTCATGGCTCTGGAGATGAAGGTAAAACACAAAATGACCGACGCATGCTTCGACGAGAACATGTCATTCTGGCACGAACGTCTTCCCAAGGGGAACAAGTGCCCCACCAGTTTGGAGGAGGCGAAGAAAATCGTGTGTCCTCTGGATTTACCGCACGTGAAATACCATGTGTGCATGAATAATTGCATCATTTATCGGGACGAGCACGCGGAGTCTACCATATGTCCAGTGTGCGGCGTCACTCGATACAAGAAGAGGAAGAAAGCTCCTCGAAAAGTGGTGTGGTACTTTCCGATCACTCCTCGTCTGCAGCGGTATTTCGCGGACCCTAAGGTAGCAAAGCTCCTGCGTTGGCACGCGGATAGGGAGGAGAAGAAGCGAGAAGATGACGCAAATGATCCGGAGATAGATAAAAAAGACAAGATGCTGAGTCACCCTAAGGATGCGAGCCAGTGGCAAGCGTTGAACTTCGAAGACCTAGAATTTGGGAACGATCCAAGGAACATCATGCTGGGCACGAGCACCGATGGAGTCAATCCGTTTGGAATCCAGAGAAGCACACATAGCACCTGGCCTGTGTTTGTGTGGATGTACAACCTTCCCCCCTGGTTGTGCATGAAGAGGAAGTACATTCACATGAGTATGCAAATTGAAGGACCGAAACAACCAGGGAACGACATCAATCTGTATCTAGGGCTGCTGAAAGAGGAGCTAGACACGCTGTGGAAAACGCCAGCCAATACGTGGGACGCCGCAAAGAAAGAATATTTCCTTATGAGAGTCGCGCTGCTCACGACGGTGCACGACTATCTCGGTTACGGATATGTCGCGGGGCAGGTGGTCCATGGATTTTCTGGATGCGTCAGGTGCATGGATGACACAACGTATCGCCAGCTAGATAGAGATCCCGGGTCTTCGAAAACCGTGTTCATGGGACATCGAAGGTGGCTTCGCGACGATGACCTGTGGAGAAAACGCAAGGATCTGTTCGATGGTGAAACCGAACCCCGAGGACGCCCGCGTACGAGGAGCGGCGAGGAAATAGACGAGCTGTTGAAAAATTGGAAAGATTGCCCACTGCCGGGAAAGAAGCAAAAGGCGCCAGAGCCGGGAAAGAAGCGAAAGGCGCCAGAGCCGCTGCTGAAGGTATGGAAAACGAGGTCTGTTTTCTAGGACTTGCCGTACTGGAAGATCCACCGTGTGCCTCACAGCCTTGATGTAATGCATATCACGAAGAACGTGTGCGAGAGTCTGCTTGGTACCCTGCTCAACATGCCAGAGAGGACCAAAGATGGGCCGAAAGCAAGGGCAGACTTGAAATCAATGGGCATCAGGCAGGAGCTTCACGCTATATATGATGATCATGATGATGATGATGATGAGGCGAAGCAGGACACGGAAAGTCGTCGCAAAGGCAAAAAGGCCAAGAAGACCGGAAATGACTACCCTCCCGCGTGCTTCACTCTAAGTCAGGAGGAGATCGAGCAGTTTTTCACCTGCCTCGTAGGAGTACAACTTCCTTACGGTTACGCGGGGAAGATAAGTAGATACCTAGACCGGGCGAAGCTGAAGTTCAGCGGGATGAAGTCTCACGACTGTCACGTGCTGATGACGCAGATACTTCCAGTTGCAATCCATGGTATCATGGACGCGCACGTCCGTGAAACCCTATTTGGCCTATGCAACTTTTTCGACGTCATCTCTCGGAAGTCTGTTGGCGTGAGGCAACTCAGAAGGCTACAGGAAGAGATTGTGGTGATACTATGCGAGCTTGAGATGTACTTCCCGCCCGCATTCTTCAACGTTATGGTGCATCTGCTGGTCCATATCGTGGACGATATCATCCAACTCGGGCCGACGTTCCTGCACAGCATGATGCCATTCGAAAGGATGAATGGTGTCATCAAAGGATACGTTCGCAACATGTCACGTCCAGAGGGAAGCATAGCCAGGGGCTTTCTGACCGAAGAGTGCATCTCGTACTGCACGAATTATCTAGGCATCGAGAACCCCGTTGGTCTGCCCGTCAACAGGCACCTCGGCAGGCTCGCTGGATCGGGTCACCGTGAGGGTCGCCGCGAAATGCATGTCGACTTCGAGGGTCGACTCGCCGACTTTGAAAGAGCAAACCTAGTCGCGCTACAACACATAGACGTGGTCGATCCTTGGGTGGTTCATCACAAAACCTTTATTGAGAAGACATACAATGACCGAGGCCAACAGAGGACGGACGGAGATATAATCAAAGAGCACAACTCATGTTTCACGCGTTGGTTCAAGCAGAAGCTTCTGTCGTACCCTTTACATGATGATTCTTCCGCGGAAGAACAACTCATATTCGCCTTGTCACAGGGCGCCGAGCACAACCTGATGACCTATGAGGCGTACGATATCAACGGCTACACATTCTACACCGAGGCCAAGGACATGAAGAGCGATGGTTATCAGAACTCCGGGGTAACGATGGAATCCTACACCGGTAATGACAAGGACAGATACTACAGAAGGATCGAGGAGATCTGGGAGCTGAGCTACGCTGGAGAGAAGGTCCCGATGTTTCGTGTCAGATGGGCCAAGAGCGTCCTAAAAGAAGACCGGTATTTCACCACCATGGTTATACCCGAAGCCAAATCCAAGCCGCGGGCGCAAACGTCACCGCGAAAAATGAGCCATGGGTACTGGCTTCCCAAGTTGACCAATGCTTCTTCATTACCGATCCGTCAAAGCCCAGTCGTGTTGTCGTGAGGAGAGGCAAAAGGAAGATCATCGGAATGGATGGAGTAGCCAATGAGCAAGACTTCGACAAGTACGGCGACCCGAGGATCGAACATGACGACGATGATGAAGTAGCAGCTTACACCACAAGAAGAAGCAGGACCACCCTACCTAAAGGACGTCCGTTCCACAGAAGAACTCCATTTGCGAAAAAGAAGGGCAAGAAGATTGTGAACAGATAGCTAGCTAAGATCGATTGTATTTAAATCGTACCCTTCATTTCTCGATTGTATTTCATGGGCACTTTTTGAACTATCATGAATATTTTTAAATTTCATGGACACTCGATCTTGACCCCCCCTCCATCTCGATCGCTATCCCACCTCGCCAGATCCGGCCCCCTCGTCGCCGAGCACCCCTCGGTCCATCGGCCGCCGCCGCCGACCCCCCGCACCCTCGATTCCCCTACTCAACTGCCGCCGCCGACCCCCCGCACCCTCGATTCCCCTACTCAACCGCCGCCGCCGAGCACCCCCCGGTCCACCGGCCGCCGTCGCCGACCCCCTGCACCCTCGATTCCCCTACTCAACCGCCGCCGCCGACCCATGATATATTCAAAATAATAAATTTGATGATATTTTTTCATATTCATAAATATTTTCAAATAACAAATTTGATGATATTTTTTAAAAAATTATTACTTTTTTATAAAAAAATATTACTGTTATGATTTAAACAAGTTTGAACATATTTAAACACAAATAAGTGTCAAACAAAAAATGTTTTAAAAGCAAAACAAAAATTTGGGGAGGCTAGGAATCAAACCCAGGACCTCCTGGTGGGTGTGCAGAGTGCTGACCAGTCGGACTAGTGTGGGGGTTGTGTTGGGTAGTGGGTTAGGTGAAACATATAGCTTTCTGTCGGGCTAGTGAGTAGAACACAATACTAATGGCGCACCTGGGGGCGGTGCGCCATTAGAGTCTACATACTTATGCGCACATAGCAGCGGTGCGCCATTAGTAATCCCCCCATACTTGGGGCCGGCCGCACCCTCCTCTCTCTCCCTCGCCAGATCTCTCCCCCCTCTCCCCGACGCCTCTCTCCCCCCACCGCCGACGCCCTCGC